>OY728133.1:432850881-433229881 GCA_963277665.1 Viscum album | reverse complement strand
CATGTTACATCACTTTCTATTCCCGTTGTGGTGGAGGCTGAGGCTTCACCTCCAGATCTAGCCACTGAAATTGATGGCCCTGCATAATCAATTGAAATATTTGGTTAGTTTCAAATCATAACAAAAGTTGATTGGTTGTCTTGAAAATTATGTACAATGGAAAATATTATTATCCCTTACCCAACATTATATCAGAAACATGATATGGATCCTCCTCGTCTTTCCAAGCTTCCACAGGATTTTCCGGATGAACTTCTGAAAGCTTTTCTAGGTTAAACTCCACTTGAGATAATGTCTCTGCAATATTAGGGTTGTTTGTACCCCCTTCAGGCATTGGCAGTTTAGCAGCTTGCTTAGATGAAACTGCACATTTGAACCAATCATGGTCAGAGATGTAATAATAAGTTGTTTTAACAGTACAAAGGATAACACTCACGTCCAAAATCTTCTAAATTACATGGTAATTTAACATGATCTAAAAAATATTCAAAATATGCGCCAAGTTCAATCATTTCATCTAATGATATCTCGGATTTCTGTTTAGTCTCACCAGTGAGAGCATTTTATGTATCTACTTGGTGACCCACATCTTGTAGCCACTGACCCTAGAAAACTTCTTCAGTTAAAATTGCGGCATCAGTTACAGTGGCTTCTAAATGATATAGTGTAGGGGTTGAACCTAAAATATCACAGAATGGAAGTCATTTGATGTTTCATTCAACATTTTATGAAGCATTGTTAATTTACCAGAAGAAGGTTCCTCTCTTCTTGCAGTAACAATAGGATTAGTACAGGGAATAGATGCTGGTTCCTCTTCTGGAGCAGCCAAGCCAGCATGAACATGTGATTTTTCACCAGCACCCTCTGTTGTTCTTAGAGGAGGGTCAGTCCTCTCCATCAAAGGGGAAACTAAAGAAGCCCCTACAATCCCAAGAAGTATGAGCAACCATTTCATGGGTTAATACTCATGAATATCCTAAGGACTTACCACTACAGATGAAACATTTTGCTGTGGACTTCCTCCTTCGATTCTTTTGCTTCTTTGGATTTTTAGGAGTGTTGACATCGTCCTCTCCAAATACAGGTATTAGAGAGTGAAAAGACCTTTCTAATTCCTCTCCCATGGCTTGATGGCCTAGATATATCTTCCTCGGATCATGAGGTGATTCATTAGCCCCGATGGCAGTACCACCAGGGCTATACTGTGGTGAAGAAACCTCAGCAGTTCCTTTCTTTTCAAGCTGCAGGATCAAGAAAATAATTTCCTTGAGTTACAATGCTTTGACTGAAATCATGTTGCAATGAAAATAAGGAAAGAAACTTACATCTTCAGGATCCACGTAATCGTGCCACTCCTAATCTCCCGAACCACCAGCCCCTTTAGTGGTGCCACGATCTATCATTTCCTTCACCCGCTTGGTGACAGGAATGGAATCGTCGATGGAATATATGAGCATCTCCATATCTCTGATGTAAGCCCGCACTTAATAAGGATTATCCTCAAAATAGATATCAGTTGAAGACCGAATATTCCCTATTCCAGGGATGTGTAGCCCTTCGCATAAATAAATCCAGGTGGTTTCAGTATTGTAATATAAACTCCGCCATGTTTGGACAGCCTCTGGTCGAAAATATTCAGCATGTGTACCAGAAGGCTACGAGGAGGGTCCTAAAATCTTAGACTCCAGCTTATTCCCTGCTCCTACAACTATAGATATAGTATAAGAAAATAATACTTGTTGCTCTATAAAGCAATGATGATTAAATTTACCCAATGAAGTAACTCACTAGGAGTTTATGGAGTTGGTCTCTTGATTTTGATAGGAGGATTATATCTGGCATGAGGCCGCTTCGCTGCTTGTTGTGACTCATCATCCCCATCTTGGGAATCCGGTGAGTATTCCCTAGGTGAGGAGCCTAGTGAATCAGCTCCAGGCGGGGAAGCGTCACCTTCCTGATGAAGGGTTTCTTTCTCTATAGTTATTTTCTTTTTCCCCACCTGATAAACCAGATGATTCAACACCCCTTTAGGGTATGATTCTATCCAGTTCTCGGCATATCAGGTTGTAAAATTACTCACCGCTTTATCAACTAATAGATCAAACACTGCCTCGGTCTTATCCATTTATTTCATCAACCATACTTGTTGGGAAACCATCAGATTATTCTCTGACCTGACATGCACAAGAGGGGATACAATAGTCTGCTGCAGACACTTTAATTGGCATGAAAATCTGTATGGAGCATAGGCGTCACATATAATCTCTCTGTCAATCCTGGTGGCCAGTACACCATCTCTACAAGCCAGCATGTACGACCTCAATTTCAGACCAGTGGTTCCATCATCAGCAAACCGCCCGGTTGATGGGTTTCCATAAGGAAAGAAATTTAATTACTTGTACATGCTCAGCCTCACCTTCATATCATAGATTTTGAGAGCTAACAGAGAAACTCCAGAATATGCCTGTACCGATGATCTGAAGGAACTTCCAGGAACCTGTACTTCATTATATACATTATATGTCCTGAAATGAGGGGCGATCCATTCCCACAAAACATAGAATGGTCCCACTATTCTCAAAGGAGACTTACCCATAAGGACATGGAGTAAGATCCTGTGAATCTTCACCAAAATGTGGGTGGCCAACCCAACCATTTTCTTCTCAGCCAACTTGGATACAACAATGAAGGTCCCTGGCTTGATTCCTCCCCTTGAATACCTAACTAGAAGAAGATAAACACTGATCCACAAGGATAAGAAGCCCGCTAGATGGGTCTTTTTTGGGATTATTTGATCCACTTCATACCCCCACGTCTCAAATTCTCCTGCTTCTAAAGTCAGCCAGAATGTGCTAGAAGCACCCCTCTTATCTATTTTGGGGAAAATAGTAGGACGAGTACAGTTGGTCCACTCCCCCTTCTTCCCGGTAAGAAACATATCTATCCACTCCTCTAGATGAATATCCTTTCTGGAATGAGTTTTGGAGGTCTTGGAATTCTTGATCTTGTAGAAGATTTTTAATAATTCCCGAGACAAAGCTGAAGTCTTCTCGGAATTATTCCAAGTCGCCTTGTGGGGGATGAATTCATCATACATATCGCCCAAAATTGGAGCCCCCGAGATCTTGTAGACATCCCAAAAACTGATGCCTACTTCTACCTGATTCAGATGGAAATAATTGGTTTCTAGGATCTAGCGGCTAATTAGATTCGGCACAAAGACATCATTCTTGTAGACATATGTTTGCCCAGCCCAGACGACTTCATATTTCACATCTCCTTTCAAATCCTCAACAAACTCTGCACATGTTTGTCTCACCCAGTATGCCCACATCCAAGTTGGCTTCACACCTCCTCTAGGATGAAAGTCCCAACTCTTCTTCCAGCTTTTGGATTGATCCATCTGAGAATTTTGGAAGATTGAAGGATAAAAACGGGGTTGCAGCTCAGGCTTGTGAGGTTTCAGATTTGGGGCACAAGGGATATGATGCATTATTTAGGCCTTCTCCACTGTTCCAGTATTTACAAATGCTCCTCCACTTGAGATATTTGCTGATGAAAAATTGGTTTAATTCTAAAACCAAGAATGTGGGAGATAATTCTTTGCCTCTGAAATGTTGACGTCTTGCAGATGACCATGCCCATACAGAGGCAAGTAGATGCTCTTTGGAAAGTTAAGATGATTCTTCTTCAAGTACTTATCCAAATCTGGGAGAGTGTTATTGCAGACAGTATAGTAATCATGGACAACAATGTTCATCATATCATCAATTTTCTTGCTCGCCTGTTCATCAGCCATTCCAATTCTTCTAGGAGCCATTAAATCTGCACAAAGGTCGAATAAATTAACTCTTAAGTAAGTTAATTTTTCATAAAATTTGTGATTAAATTCGAAAAAACGAAAAGTAATTAAGGCACAAAAGTCCAAAGTTGGCGTGCAAGTGTAATGATGTCGCGCAGGTTTTGTCATGCACGTATCACCGCGCAAGTCAAAATACCTCTGCAGTAGCGCGACACAAACAGAAGCAATGAAACCATGGAAAATCAGAACCTTTTGCAACAAGAGAAACTTGCTTGATGAGAGCTCAAACTGTTAAAAGTCAGGTACTTTGCATGAGAATGAGGCACATATTTATAGGCTAGGCTGCATCCCAGTGCGCCACAGCCTGTGCGACTCTCACCTGCGCGCTGCTATCTGTGCACTCAAAACTTGTGCGCCACCCATCCTTGGTTTTCTTCATTACCTTAGAGTCACATCCTCATTCCTTTCGGATCCAACTCTGAGGGGGTACTTTTGTTTACATTCCTTTCCATCACAGAGTCTAACGACTGAAAAAGTGGAATACCTTAGCATAAATAGATTCATCCTTTGAGGAAACATCAGAAATTGATAAAGGCATGAACACAGATTCCTTTAAGCAAATGCTGCACAAGTTTCATCATGGTCATGCAGGTATACCTGCGCACCACATATTGGGCACGCAGGTGACCTGCGCGCCCTATTTTCTTTTCACCCAAGGTGTTTAGGAGCCTATAAATACCCCTTGTGGGCCCCCCATTTGGGAGAGAAAATTCCAAAAGTCAAATTTGATCTCCGGATACCCTAGTCTCTTCTTGAAGTCTTATGAACACTTCTAAGGTAATTTCTTACCCAGAATGGAATTTCTAAAGAGGGGAAACAAGGCCTTAGTATTGAAATTAATCAACACTTGCATGCCTAAGTGTCTAACCCTTAAGGAAAATGGTCACACCTACGCACCACCTTATCCATTCCACAGAACCTACGTGCCACTCTTTTGTAAGCCTGTAGGAATAATACAAAGGGTTTGAGCCAAGTCTCACCCAAGTATTACCCAATGGGTTGACTGGCGCGCAGGTACACCTATGCCGTTCAGGTACACTTGCGCGACCAAGACCTACGCGCCTGCCTCTTTTTGGGTGCCCCTCCTGCCTATTCAGCTCTTTTCTCCAAATCCACCTCTCCTCTTTAAGACTTAGCCTTCAAAACCCTCAACAAATCCCTTTTTGGCATGGTTACTTTGTTGGCTCCATTATCTAAAAGGAATTCTGTGGAACATCTCTTAAAACCTAGTGATTTACATATCTCTATGTCACTAAAGTTAGAGATTTCATTCATTAAACCTCATCCTTTAAGATGAGAAGTTCTCTTAATTTTGGGAATCCTCCTTATGAGTAATCCCCAAGTCCCCTAACCTAGGCCTCCTTTTCAGAAGTAATCCCCAGTCTTCAAGTTCTCTTAATTTTGGGAATCCTCCTTAGGAGTAATCCCCAAGTACCCTAACCTGGGCCTCCTTTTCAGGAGTAAGCCCCAGTCTTCAAGTTCTCTTCATTTTTGGCATCCTTTTTAGGAGTAAGCCCCAGGTTCCCTATTCATGGGCCTCCTTCTTAGGAATAAGCCCCAATAATAAGCTTCTTTAATTTGGGCATCCTCTTTAGGAGTAAGCCCCAAGTCCCATAACCTGGGCCTCATTTTTAGGAGTAAGACCCAGTCTTCAAGTTCCCTTAATTTTGGGAATCCTCTTTAGGAGTAAGCCCCAAGTTCCCAAATTTAGGGCCTCCTTCTCATGAGTAAGTACAAAATTCCATGTTCCTTAACCTGGGCCTCCTTTTCAAGAGTAATCCCCGATCATAATTCCCCTTAACTTGGGCCTCCTTCTTAGGAATAAGCCCCAGTTATCAAGTCCCTTTAACTTTCACCTCCATCTCAAGAATAATCCCCAGTCATAATTTCTCTTAACTAGTATTAATTTACTTTTGATTTGGGCTTCCTTATCAGGAGTAAAACCCAATAATAAGTCTCCTCTAATTTGGGAATCTTTCTCAGAAGTAAGCCCTAAGTTAAGTATCCAAATCTCCATAAAGCACATATTCCTTTATGGACCTTGTTCCTGGGTTTCTTCCCTAAAGTAAATCCCAATATTCATCTATCTGGTTAGTCATACATACATATCCCCACATCATTTCTTATGATTGCATCTTTCATGGCACAATCGTCAGGTTTTTCCAATACCTCTTGTTTCTCACAACGAGCATGACTCACATGAGTTTAGAGCATAAAAGTAATTATGACATCTTTCTTTGAGCCATCAATCATACATAAACCTCATACGTCTTTACTCGAACTACGTGGGTTCTAATTCCTTTTCTAAACAAGGACACGTAGGTAGCCCATCTGTTGGTACGATACCAACTCTGAAATAATCCATGTCCTTCTAAATGACAATAAACTTCTAGTTCCTCACTGAGTGGATTTAAAACTAGTATGGTTATCATAATAACCAAGAGATTTCTATATAATGTGTTGAAGGATACCATTAACTAATAATCGCTAACAAATACAGATGATTTTCTATCGATGAAGAACCTATAATACATATTAACGATTCTCTAAATCTCTTACATATCAATCATTGATTGTTAGATCTAAAAGAAAGATCATTTTCATACATGGTAATTTAATAAGGATTCATGAACATAACTCAAATCTATAAAGAGAGTCTCGGAGTAGACAATAATTCCCCTAAAAAAGGTGTGATGAGTCCGAACTCTCATCCTCTCGACCAATGCAAATTCTTAGGCCTCATTGGTTCATAACTAATGAGAACCTACCTTTGGAAAGTTGATCCAAATTGATATATAATCATTGGATTTTTCTGGTTCTATGAACAAACCCATTAGAAACTGATAGTAATGTTTGAACCTTAAACCAATGAGGTCATCCTCATTTATAGCACGAAACATCAACCTAGTGCCTCTTATCGAGTGGAAACAACCACAAAATCACCCAGGGAAAAAAGAAAAATAAGACCAGGGTTACTTGGTATTTTGAGGAATAGATGAATAAACCATACTTCTTAAAAAATAAATAAGTGCCTAGTCATTTACTTATAGCCATGAATAATTATCTGCTCAATATTACATAGTCCAAGAAGCCCAATGAAGTCAACCTCACTGATTGTCCCAGCTACTACCTTTCCATAGAAGGCTAGTTCATAACATCCAGGATTGCTTAATCTTCAAATAGGGTATTCAAATAAAAGTAGATTATAGAAAAGTTATGTTGGATAACCCCCCAACATAGGGGACCTATATAACCATTTATTAGTAAGAAGAAGAAGGTGGTTGGAAAAAAGTCAGTTAGTTGTGGACATAAGTTCCATAACTGGATGACTCAAAAGGAAGTTGACTGGGCTCATGCCACCCTGAGATCACAACTTCGCATAACCCATAATAGTTCTACCAACTAGGGAGGTGATATCAAATATGTCTCCCAAAGGTGGATGAAACCATAGGACACTATAATATGCAGAATAGGAAGAGTCATATTTTTCTCCAATGCAATCTCAAAACCTTTAAAATTTCCTCCTAGTTGTATCTGAATCATGGGAATAAACCCACAAAAATGAACCCTCATTATATGAAGAGATTGTATTTAGTTATATTGATGTGATACACTTAGAAGATCCCTTTCTTGATGATAAATATACATCCGAGTATGAGTTCCCCAAACCTAACTAAGGAATAAGGGGCCGCATGCACAAGAACCAAGGATATAGGGGTAACACGAGGATGGTTGGATGAAATATTTTAGTCACATACCCATAGAGGAAATATATATAGCTGATACCATGGGTAAGTTATTTTTGAGGCCCAATAGAAAGATAAAGGTGTCCAAAAACACTATAGTGTTTTTTCATGCCTAGTTGTCTTACATGAATTCCTAGTAAGGGTGAAATTATTTGAACATCCTAGAAAGAGGGGAATTCCAACGCAACTTGCGCCAATAGTATAAGATTTTCCCTCGATATCTACACAGGTACCGGGCCCATCCATCTCAAATTTCTCAACTCCCAAACCACATAATAATGAGAAACCCCACATAGGTAAGTGACAACCTATGGAAAAAAAAGTATGACATTCTATAATAGATGGTGGTTGTCACATACTTGATCTAAATATTATATGTGATTTGTCTTTAAAAATAACTCTTAGAGGCACTTGTTGAAGCCCTTCAGATCCAATATGAGCTAGATAGAGAATTCTTTGCAGTTGAGTTTTATCAAGTGGAAACCATTCCCATAGAATTCCATCTCTACATCTCATACACAGAGAAGGATTAGAAACTATTCATCTAGGAACTCCTCAAACCCCTATATGGTTTGGGTAGACTCGATAATGTCGACATCGAAAAGGCTCTAGTTGAAAAAAAAATTGGTATCAACTTCATATTGATTCAGAATCTCTGATGTCTTGGATATAATGAAGGTTATTTTTCTCCTATAAATATGACCATTCATGGGCATGATAAGCATGAGAAATGATCTCTAAAACAAATAAATCTCAAAGATAAATTTGGGTATCTCACATTTAATGCTGAGTTTATGGTTATCTATTAAGAAACTACATACAATGTCCTAGAAGGAAATCCCCATCTCCACAACCATGTATCAATACCCTCAACATTCCATCAATGTTTAAAATAATCCATCTATGGAAAGGTCAGCACAATACAAGGTAATATTTCCCCTTTTAGATGTGTGAATTCACATTTGATGAGGTAGGATTCTAAGAAATTTAAGGCAAAAAACTAATGGTGGATAAAAATATATAGGTTGAACCCCCCCTCCCAACAGCTTTGAGACTACCCCTACTAATCCATAGTGTATTCTCAGTAGTGATGTTTTACCCATAAATATAGTTGAGGAAATAGACCTAATCCCAAATGTATAATCCCCTTCTATCCCCAATGATTGTGTAAAACAAAATTATCTTTGGAATCTCTCTACAATGACTCTGTTATTAGGGGATCATAATCTCTTTTCTAATGCCCTCTCCCATCTCAAAAGTGATAGAGATACCCCCAAATTTCAAAATTATTCTAAAAATGTCTTCATAGTCTCATAGGTGGATGAAGAAGAGGATGGCCTCAGGAACTCCCCTCCCTCATTTGAGGAAGGAATCACTACCACCATAGATGAGCTCAGGAAGGTAAATCTAGGAATATAAGAATACTTTTATCCTACGTTGATTATTTCCTCCGTGCCTCTTAAGGAAGAAGATATGTAAATATTATTTCAAAAGAAACAATTATATGTTTTCTATTAGAAATATATAGAAATAAATTGACTATATCTGGATGTGGTTACGTACTACATCAGTTTACCTAATGACCATCTTGGTTTCAAGAATGCATCTAGGAGAATGTTCCCCTCTCTTGCTAAAAAAATAGTAGCAGAAGTTGAAAATTTGTTAAAAGACATCTATTTTTGAGAAGTGAAATACCCAATATGGCTTGAAAACATTGTCCATATTAAGAAAAAGAATGGGAAAGTTAGGGTCTGAATCAATTTTAGAGACCTTAATTGACACCGCATGAAAACAAATTTATCGTTCTTGATCACAGAACTATTGATCTATGTAAATACTATATTTCAGAACCTATATTTAATTGATGGGTACCCAAGGTACAATAAAATAAAGAAGGACCTTGAAGATGAGAAATCCACTCCCTTCAGGGAAACCTTGGGGATCTATTTCTATCAGGTAATTCCATTTGCATTAATGATCTTTGGCACCACTTATCATGTTTCCATGAATCATGTCTTCAAGAACTTCATGGGAAGAATAGTTGAATGTTATTTCAATGGACCAGTTATCAAATCTTGACATTGAGGTAATCACTTCATAGATCTTCAAACAATCTTAAACAAGTTATAGAAGCATAACTTGAAGTTGAATCCTCTGAAATGAATTTTTAGGTTAGCATCAGGGAAAATATTTGGATTTATGGTACACTGCCACATCAGTGATATTGACCTTGAGAAGACCAGTGCAATTATGGAAATTTCACCTCCAGATGATTCATAGAATTTATGGGGCTTCATGGGAACCCCACCAATATTTGGAATTTCATATCCAATTTTCCACGAAAATATATCCCCTTAACTAATATAATGAAGTAGGTAATATTCCATTAATGGGATGATTAATTCCATGAATCCTTCGAGTGTCACAAGAAGTACCTGCTCCACCCACTAGTTACGACGCAACCAATGGAAGGAAATACACTAATCTTATATGTGGACACCATGGAATGATAACTTAGTGACCTCCTCATATAGAAAAATGATGTGGGATGTGAGAACAGTCTCTAGTAACTCATCCAAATGATTCTAGTTACTAAGATCAAATATTTTTATGTTCAAAATAACTAACTAACACTCATATTTGCAATGAAAAGGTTGAGGAATTACTTGTTGAACAACAAAGTCTATATAGTATCTCATATTGATCCTCTCATTTAAATCCTTGTACATACATTTCTAGATAGGTGTTTGGATCGATGGTTGTTCATTCTGCAATAATACAACATTTAGTTTGTGTCACCAAAGTCATTGAAATGGAAATCCCTAGATGATTTCCTTATAGCAAACACCACTCTAGACAGTATGCCAATATACACCAAACATCCATATGATGAGGTTTTCAATTCCCATGAAACTCCCATGTCATGGGAAATGTATTTTTGGGTGCCTTCGAAAGTCCCATCAACAAGAGACTAGAAACCCCAAAACTCAACTGGGTTGTCTTAGGGATTGTGTTTGTTTCCCTGGAGAAAGAAATGTTTCCCTACTCTCTCTCACTATCCAAAGGCTGAACAAATAACAAGGTAGAGTATCAAGTCCTCATCACTGGCTTCCAATTATCCCTACATCTACATATATCCTACCAGGACATCAAATAGGATTCAAAGTCAGTGTAGAATAAAATCAATGGAGAATATTTCATAAAAAGAATGAATTAGCCCCTATAATTGGCTACATCATAGGAATAATAGTGGAATCCCATTTTAACCCATGTTTCATCATGTACTATGATCACATAATTATTGTACTGATGCATTGGATAATTCAACCACGTGCATAGTCCTAGCCTCCTCTGATTAAGAGGAAGTAATCTTCTACATCATGCACCAAATAATGATCTCATCAACCATCATCTATGATATAAAAGAAATAAATCCGATCAATACCACCTTTTTTTATGAATCAATATACACCCCTATATGAATGGATCCTAGAATTGGTTACCTCCAAAATGGGACTCTCCCGATAGACCGAGTAATAAGCGAACATATTTGGCATCGAGAAGTGAACTTTACCCACCAAGAAAATCCAAATGAGAAAAAATTTATCTACAAATTATTCTTCAACTTACTTATCTTTAGATTCATAGTAGGAAAGGATATTTTTATTTTCATTGAGTAAGTCCACATAGGATCCTACAGTTCTCATCAATCTAGGACTAGGCTCTCCCACCAAATAAATATGTTGGGATAACACTAGAAAATAATGATATAAGACCATGTAGAAATTCACAATGAAATTTCATGCATTCTAGATTCATGAAAACATCATCCATTAACCCATATGATTGTTACATATAACTAAATATTCATGGCCATTTATTTTATGGGGAATGGGTGTTGTGGGGCCATATATCCTATCCATGGATAAGAAGTTCAAGTACATCCATACTACTAATGACCACTTTTCATGATGGGTTAAAGGTTCAGATTCCCTCACACAATATTGACAAAAAATGGAACCAACTTCTATTCTGCAGAGTTGAAGAAATTTTACAAGGAAAACAACATTGAGTGTAATCACTCATCCCACTATCATGTTGTGAAAAATGAAAAAAATATAGGCCTTAAATAAGAATCTATCAAATATACTCTAGAATATGGTGAATAATAATAAGAAGTCTTGGAATGACAAGCTCCTCTATGCTTTATGGGTCTACTGTACCACCACACAAACTGATATGTAAGAAACACCATGTTATATGGTTTATGGAATTGAAGTAGTATTTCCCATAGAAGTCCAGTTTCCCTTGCTTTGAATAGCCATATGTGGAAAACTATGAGATAATGATAAATCAAAAAAGAGGGATGATGATTTAGCATAGCTCGATGATAACAGGTTTCCTACATTTAACAACCTTGAAGTCCACCAGAATCATATCACATGAGCATTTAAAAAAAGGTTCATATATACTCATTAATTCAAGGAGAACTGGTATTGGCTCTCTGAACCCCAATGATACCATGAAATAAGCCTCCAAAGCTGAAACCCAAATGGTAAGGTCCTTATATCATACATAGTTTCTATCAAAATAGATCTTAATCACTGACCACAATAGATGGGGAATGATTCATGCCCCCCACCAATGTAAGGTTCCACGGGAAATAATTTTCTTAGATTCTATAAAGAAAAATAATATATACCACAAGATTTTAAAATGTACAACTGTCATCCTAGTTGCATGACTTTTAATGTCACAAATCTATCCGATCAGCAAGTCCGTAATTTGTACAGTGTCAATCATCTTGGTTTCTTGATGTTAAATTGCAAGAAAAGGTCATGACTAGATGACGTTGAGCTCTATAGAGAATTATCCTAACAACATGATGTTAAACTACATGGAGCATCATCCTGACCACATGACATTAAATTGTATAGAGCATCATCCTAACCACATGAATATAAATTGTATAGAAGAAATCATGGAAGCAATACTTTAAAATGCACAACATCTTTAATCCTTACCACAATATCTTAAACTGTACAACTTTCATCCTAGTTTCATAACATTAAACTACAAAAATTCATCCTAAAAGAAAGACCATAAACTAAACAACATCAATTTTATAGGTCGCATGACGTTAAACTGCTTGAAAATCTCCGGACCACCTAATGTTAAACAATAAAGAGCATTATCCTAACCACGTGATGTAACACCCCAAGGTTTTCTAAAAATAAATTGAATGCATGAAACATTGTTTTAATAGATAATTATAACTAGCCTTTAAACATAATTTTACTACTTCTATGTTTTGAATTTGGAAAAACAGTCATCTACAATTGCATTCAGTATGTTATTTGGAATCTATTGGAACCAACTTGTTTATTTTCGTGAATAGTCACATACCCTTATGAATAGTAATATAAATGGTAATATGAATAGTAATATGACCCTAATGAATAGTAAATTTTATTATTATTTTATTTTCTTAAGGCTTTTAGATAATGACATCTTGATTATTTTTTAAATATGATATTAAAGTAGTTATAGTTTTTAAATTATTAATTTTTGAATTAACTATGATTTTATTTAAAAATTAAATTTAAAATATTTCAAAAATTATTTTCAAAACAATAACTTCATTTTTGAATTCTACACGTTTATATATTGTTAGGGTGAATTTTGGGGATTTTTATGAAATAGTTGATTTTTCAGTGAATAGTAAAAAATACAGTTTTTATTTTCGGTGTGTTAATGACATCATTAATGATGTAATAATGATGTCATAAGTCTGGTAAAATTTTTTACAGTTAAATAACATTTTATGTGTCTCAAGTAGCTTATACCATGTGAAATACCATGGGAAAGCCCACGGTTTTGTAAAAACCACTAATGAGGTGTCCCTTGGAATTTATTAAAATATTTCTATAATTTTGCTATAAATACCAACCCATTCCTTCATTAACATCATCACCAATTCTTCCTGAATAAATATCCAGCCTCCATACCTCCCTAGTAGTCCTCCCAAGGTTTTCTCAAGCCCCAATGGTCCCAACCTTCATGTTATAGGAGTTACTCTACAAGGTAAGAAAATTCTCAATTTCTTTCTTTTTTCCATTCAAGTTCTCTTCTATGTGGTATAGAATTCATGTTTCCATACCATGTTTTTATTTACTTTTTATTATGAATATATTATATATTATGATTTAATTCTAGATGGGTGACCCCTGTCCCCTCTCTTTTTAATATTTTCTAAAACCATATTGTATAGCTGTTAGGCAGCCGAATTTTTGTAAGGGATTTCTCAATTATTCGTTTATTTTGAGTTCCTTTATTTTCTTATTCTTTCCACATATCCTATTACCCAGGAGGTATGGAATCTCCATAAATAATTTATATTATGGATGTTCTCATGTTCATGTAAAATTCATCATCTCCTCTCCCACTTATTCAAGGAATAAAAACATTGCCTGTGATGTGTTGAATTGCCGACATAGTGGACGATGCGATTTCAATTTCCATTAATTATTTCAAGTCTGGTCATGAAACCATTTATATGGTTGAAACAAGTTTGAATATATGTATTATGTCACATCCATAGTTCTATAATTATTTTTTACTCATGGTTTTAATTTATAAGACAAAATGATGTCATTATTATCAAAAAAACCACTAAAATGATCTAAGCAAACATCATTAATATTTTAACTTATGAATCATCCTCATATAAAACATCAAAATGATAAATGGTATAAATTATGGTTATGGAAATATGTAAATAATACTCTACTAAAATTATTGAGTTTCACTTCCAATCAACAAGAGTAATCCATCATGAACCAATCTTAAAAATCATGTAAAGAACTCACCCAAAACAGTGCAAGGAACAAAATACTAACAATTAAAGGGTGAAATGAGGTTATGAAATGATCATACAATATGTTATAAACATGAAAATGATTATTTAAAATACTAATGACACTCTTTTAACCATTATAGAGTATTTTTAAATAAGTTTTAAGTAAGAAAAACCTGCGGTAAGGGAATTCTTAACCCGATTTCCATTCTTTGGGTTAACCTTCTACTTCGTTATTTATGTGGTATTAAGATGGATTTTGTTATGGTGTTTTCTTATATTATGTTTCATTATGTATAATTATAGTTTATATACATATTCCATTCACTCTATTAAGTCTCTCTTCACTTGTATGATATTTATAAGAGGCTTTTCTTTTAAAATCCTCTTTTCGAATTATGTTTTACAAAATTAAAAAGTAATGTTTTTCTACAATTATTCACATTTTATGACTATTTTCTAGATCTTGGGAATTTTTTATTATGAATTTGTGGACCTATATCTCCCTCCAATGCATTGGGTATGTGTATGTTAGAGGTCGACCGTATGTTTACTCCAAGTGTAACTGCGATGGTTACACAAATTGTAAGGTAGTTGTGGGGGTTACAAATTATAAGGTAGCTGAGAGGGTTACAAGATTATGTAAGTAATTCCCCAAGATAAATTTATCATTTTAATTATGTTCTTAGGTATTGTGGAAATCTCATGTTTCTAAAATTAATTATATATAGATAGATTATAAGTATATCTTTTGAAAATGATTTCATACATTACATGTATTCATGGACCAATGTGTTATTTCCTTCTTTTTATATCCATTACTGATTTTTTGTGCTCATCCCAAGTTTCAAATTATTTTCATAGGTTAATGGATGTGTAATTCAAATGATGAATCCATGTTAAATGTTGAATAATTTTCAAGGAATCATGTTTTAAGATTTAATGTTTTATATTTTGAAAAAAATGGAAACTGTTTTTATGGTATCCACTCTATAACAATGTGTAAGGTTATGAATTTATTATGTCTCAATTCTCTAAAGATATAAACTTGAAAAGATCCTCACTATAAAAGAATTTTTTTTCTTTACTAAATTCAATATTATTTATGTAATAATGTCGGGTCCTTATTGTTGCTATCAGAGGATGGTTTAGATAACTTTATGGATTAGGATGATATTAAAAGAATAATGTAAATGTTTTTTACTCTGTGATTAATTTAAAATGTTATAGCATTTAGAGATTACCATGTTTCTTAATCTAAGATATGTTTGTTCAGAATGGTTGTCCGCAGAAGAAAAAAGGAAGTTGAATAAGAGAGGAACCGACAGAACGACATCCTTCTAAATCTACAGCCTGGAATGGTAGGGATTGGAATCGAGTAGTTTGTAACAGTAATGTCTCATCTAATTTAGGAAATAAATGGTGGTGGAATCCATGAAAAAGAATAACCAGAGGTACCACAATGGAACATGGTGATAGTGGAACATTTTATGAGGCAACACTCTCCTTCCTTCAATGGATCTTCTGACCCAATAACGGCTGAAGTATGGATTAAACACTTGAAAAGATATAATATGTTATGGGATGTTTAGATAATCAAAAGGTAAGTCTTTACATTTATCATTTTGAAGGTCAAGCTGACCAGTGGTGGTCAATGTTCAAGAATATCAGGGATAGATAGGATATCGATTCCTTAGAGTGGGATGAATTTAAATGTCTTTTCCAGGAAAAATATTTTCCTAAGGTGGTGGGACTTAGGATGGATAAGAAATTCCTTGAATTGAAGAAAAAGGAACAGGATTCCATGACTGTGTATGAATCTAAATTCACCCAACTGGTGAGTTATGCTCCAAATCTTATTCTGGATCTTGTTAGAAAAATCAACTACTTTTACTCAGGATTGAAGCCAAGGTATCGAAGGGCATTGGCCTCCCGTGAATTCTAAAGATTCAAGAAACTTGTCCGATGTACTGAGAGGGTATATATGGAGTTTTCTGATGAGCATGTGCATTTGGAAATAAGGATAAGAAGATATTTAGATGGAAAGTGATGGGTAAGAATCAACCAAAGAAATTTGATGGTAAGAAAATCCAATTTCTAGTTTGTGAAATGTGTGGAAAGAAACACCCTAGGGAATGTCTTAGAAAAACTAGGAAGTGTTTTAAATGTGGTAAGTTTGGATATATGGACCGAGATTGTGATGAAAATTATCCTAATATGAATCCTGATAAGCAAACTATAAAGTGTTTTAAATGTGGTGAGATGATTCACTATGCAAATGTCTATCCAAAGAGAGATCCAAATGATGCAAGGAATCTGTACTATAAGTAGAAAGGTGTAGTGATATCATTTGTGACTATGTCAGTAGATATCGGTACATCCAATGAAGTTATATCAGGTAGTTTTTTTTACTCAGATTTTGATAAAGTTTTGTTTGATACGGGGTTAACACATTCCTTCATCTCCAAGAAATTTTCAGGCAAATTGGAAATATCACCCCAACAAATGAAACTGGAACTTGTTGTTAAAACACCTGTGGGAAATATTATAGTGGAGAGGAATTATAAGAATCTTTCTATTGTGGTCCATGGAAAGAATTTACCTATGAACCTTTTTGTTTTTTCCTTAGTCGAGTTTGATATTATTCTGGGAATGGATTGGATTTCTATTTATCATGATAAGATTGACTGTAGAGATAAAGAAGTTGTTTTTCAGAAAGAGTTTCAGTTTGTATACAAGAATGAACCCATATAATTAATAACATATCAGGAAGCTGAGAAACAATTGAATGATGGAAATGAAAGTTATCTTGCTCATATTGTTGAAAATATGGGAACTATTCAGATTGATGATGTGGATGTGGTAAATGAATACCTTGATGTTTTTTCTGATGAGTTACCCGGTGTCATACCTAACCGGGAAGTCAAATTCACAATTGACTTAGTTCCTGGTGCTAATCTAATTTCAAAACCCCCATATCATATGGATAAAATAGAACATCTTGAATTGAAAAATCAGTTGTAGGATTTTCTTGATAAAAGCTTCATTCATCCCAGAACTTCACCACGCGGAGCTCCTGTTTTGTTTGTTAAAAAGAAAGAAGGTTCCATGGAATTTTCATTGATTATAGAGATTTGAATAACATCACTGTTAAAAAAATTATCTATTTCCTCATATCGATTAATTGTTTGATTAGCTCTAGGGATCTCAGTACTTTTCTAAGATTGACTTGAGATCCGGATACCATCAACTGAAGGTGAAAGAGGATGACATCCCAAAACCAACCTTTCATACTAGATATGGGCATTATGAATTTTTTGTTATTCCCTATGGGTTGACTAATTCACCTGATGTATTCTTGAATCTTATGAATATAATATTTCATGAGTTATCAAATAAGTTTTTGGTTGTATTTAATGATGAAATTATGGTATTTTCTAAAAATAAATTGGAGCATGAAAAACATCTTAGGGTTGTTTTACAAACCTTATGGAAAAAAAGAAACTATATGGAAAATTCAGAAAATGTGATTTTTGGTTGCAATAGATTCCTTTTCTTGGGAAAATTGTAAGTAATGATGGAATAATAGTTGATCCTGTCAAAACAAAAGTGGTTCATGAATGGCCAAGAACCACAAATGTTACATAGATTCATATTTTTCTTGGATTAGAAGGTTACTATCGATGTTTTTTAAGAACTTTACTCAGCTATCTAGCCTGATAACTAAGTTAACAATGAAAGGGGTTAAATTCGTTCAGACAGAAGAAAGTGCTGTTTGTTTTCATGAACTAAATAAGTGATTGGTAAATTCTCTATTTTTGTCCTTGCCTTCCCGAAATGGTGATTTTGTCACCTATAGTGATGCTTTGTTGAAGGGACCTGGTTGTGTTTGGATGAAGAATGACCAGGTAATTGATTATGCTTCAAGACAACTTAAACCTCATGAGTTTAATTATCCCACACATGATTTGGAATTGGAAACTGTGGTTATTGATTTGAAAATTTGGGGGCATCATTTATATGGATCCAAATATCAAATATATACTGACCATAAAAGTCTGAAATATATATTCACTTAGATGGAATTATACATGAGGCAGAGAAGATGTCTAGAACTGATAAAGGATTATGATTTCACAACCAATTTCCATCCTATAAAAGCAAACAAAGTGGCAAATGCCTTAAGTCGAAAACATCATGCATCATTAACCATGTTACATTTAGAACATGATCCCTTGATTAATGATTTGATGAATTTTTTATTAGAAGATGTTGGTGTAGGGAATAAATCTGTTTTATCTTAGGTTTCAGTGTAGTCATCATTATTAGACAGAATTAAGCAAGCACAGAATAAAGACCATGAACTACACAAAAAATTATAATTGGTTTAAATGGGTAAGCTTCAAGAATTTAACCTTGATAAAGATTGTGTTTTAATATTTGGAAAAAGGTTATGTGTGCCTTGTGATTCCCAGATGAAGAAAGACTTGTTGTGTGAAGCTCATAGTTCTCCATTTTCAGTTCATCCTGGCAGTACAAAGATGTACAAAGACCTTTAGGATTATTATTGGTGGGATGGAATAAAAAAAGACAATAATGATTTTACCATGAAATGTTTGACATGTGAACAAGTAAAAGTAGAGGGGTAGTTACCTAAGGGGATTCTTCAGCCTTTTCCAGTGCCAGAGTGGAAATGAGAGAATGTATCCATGGACTTTGTGGTGAGACAACCAATGACGTATTGAGGTAACACTATGATTTGGGTTATTATGGATTGACTGAAAAAATCTACACATTTTATTTCTATTCGAGATACAATGCCTTTGGATAAACTTTCTTGACTGTACCTAAAAGAGATTGTCAAGTTACATGGAGTTCCTCTTTCTATTGTATCTGATCGGGATCCCAGGTTCATTTCTAACTTTTGGAAGGGACTTCAGAAGTCATTGGGCACAAAGTTAAATTTCAGTACAACTTTTCATTCTCAATTAGATGGGAAGTCCGAACGAACGATTAAAACTTTGGAGGATATGCTTAGAGCTTTTTCAATGGACTATAAGGGAAGTTGGGATCAAAATCTTTGTTTAGTTGAGTTCCCATATAATAATAGTTTTCATTCCAGTATATAGTTGGTACCTTTTGAGGCTTTGTATGAGAAGAAGTGTCGGACTCCAACATTTGGGATGAATTCGGTGAAAGAAAGTTGATGGTGCCAGGATTAGTACAGGAAGTGGCTGAGAAAGTGAAGATGATCCAACAACATATGAAGACAGCTCAGAGCAGGAAGAAAAGTTGTACAAATGATAGAAGGAAAGACTTCTCTTTCGAGGTAGGTGACCATGTTTTCCTTAAAATCTATCAATGGAAATGTGTGATGTGTTTCGGTAAGAAAGGGAAGATAATTTTGTGGTTCATCAGTCCTTTTGAAATCCTGGAGAAAGTTAGAATAGTTTCATACTGGGTATCTTTGCCTCTGATTTTGTCTCAGGTACACAATGTTTTTCATGTTTTGATGTTGAGGAAGTATGTACTAGATTCGACTCATTTCTTGAGCCCAGAAGTAGTTCAACTGGAAGATAACCTTTCTTATAAAGAGAAACTAGTTCAGATTCTTGATTGACGGGAACAAGTATTGCGGAATAAGTTAATCCACCAGGTAAAGGTCTTATGGAGAAACCACATGGTAGAATAGGAAACATAGGAGACTGAAAATGTTATGAGGGAAAGGTATCCTCACTTGTTTAATAAGTAAATAAAATTGTGAGGATGCAATTTCTAGAAGGTGGGGATAATGTAACACCCCGAGGTTTTATAAAAATAAATTGAATGCATGAAACATTCTTTTATGTAGATAATTATAACTATCCGTTAAACATTAATTTAATACTTCTATGTTTGTAATTTCGAAAAACAGTCATCTAGAATTGTGTTTAGTATGTTATTTGGAGTCTATTGGAACCAACTTGTTTTTCTGGTGAATAGTAACACACCCTTATGAATAGTAATATTAATAGTAATATGCCCCTATTGAATATTAAATTCTATTATTATTTTATTTTCTTAAGGCTTTAAGATAACGACATCTTGATTAATTTTAAAAATTGATATAAAATGAGTTATAGTTTGTAAATTATTAATTTTTGAATTAAGTATGATTTTATTAAAAAATTAAATTAAAAATATTTAGAAAATTAGTTTCAAAAAATTTACTTCATTTTTTAATTCTACATGTCGATAAATATTTAGGGTGAATTATGGGGATTTTTCTAAAACAGTTTATTTTTCGGTGAATAGTAAAAAAAATATAGTTTTTAGTTTTGGTGTGTTAATGACATCATTAATGATGTCATAATGATGTCATAAATCTAGTCGACTTGTGTATAGTTAAATAATATTGTAGGTTTCCCAGGTGGCTTATATCATTTTCAAGCCCATGGTTTTGCAAATACCACTAATGTGGTGTCCCTTAGAAATTATTAAAATATTCCCTTACTTTTGCTATAAATACCTACCCATTCCTTCATTAAATTCATTCCCAATTCTTCCTCAACAAATATCTAGCCTCCTTAACTCCCTTTTATTCCTCCTAAGGTTTTCTCAAGACCCCAAGGTCTCAACCTTCAAGTTATAGGAGTTACTCTACAAGGTAAGAAAATTCTCAATTTCTTTCATTTCCCATTCAAGTTCTATTTTATGTGGTATATAATTCAAGTGTCCATACCATGTTATTATTTACTTATTATTATTGATCTATTATTTATTATGATTCATTTTTGGATGGGTGACCCTTGTTCCCTCTCTTTTTAGTGTTTTCTAAAACCATATTGCATAGTCGTTAGGCTGCCGAATTTTTGTAAGGGATTTCTCAATTATTCTTTTATTTTGAGTTCCTTTATTTTTATATTCATTACTAATATACTCTTACCCAAGAGTCATGGAAGATCTATAAATCATGTATATTCTATATGTTCTCATGTTCATGTAAAATTCATCATCTCCTCTCCCAATTATTCAAAGAATAAAAACATTGTCTGTGATGTGTCGAATTAGCGACATCATGGATGATGTGATTTTAATTTCCATTAGTTCTTTCAAGTATGGTCATGAAACCATTTATATGGTTTAACTAGGTTATATTATATGTATTATGTCACATACATGGTTCTGGAATTATTTTTTACTCATGTTTTTAATTTATAAGACAAAATGAGGTCGTTATTATCAAAAAACCACTAAAATGTTCTAAACAAACATCATTATTGTTTTAACTTATGAATCATCCTAATATAAAACATCAAAATGATAAATGGTATAAATTATGGTTATGAAAATATGTAAATAATACTCCATTAAAATTCTGGAGTTTCACATCCAATCATCAAGAACAATTCATCATGAACCAATCTTAAAAATCATGTAAATAACTCACCCAAAACAGTGCAGGGAACAAAATACTAACAATTAAAGGGTGAAATGTGGTTATGAAATGATCATAAAATATGTTATAAACATGAAAATGTTTCTGTAAAATACTAATAACACTCTTTTAACCATTATAAAGGATTTTTAAACAATTTTAAAGTAAGACAAACCTGAGGTAAGGGAATTCTTAACCCAATTTCGATTCTTGGGGTTAATTTTCTTCTTCATTATTTGTGTGGTATTAAACTTGATTGTGTGATGTTTTTTTCTTCTATTATGTTTAATTATGTATAATTATAATTTATACACATATTCTATTCACTCTATTAAGTATCTCTTCAGTTGTATGATATTTATAAGGGGCTTTTCTTGTAAAATCATTTTTTAAAATTACGTTTTAGAAAATTATAAAGAAGAGTTTTTATACAATTATTCACTTTTCATGATTATGTTTTGGTTATTGGGAATTGTTTATTATGAAGGGTGGGACCTATATCTCCCTCCAATTCATTGGGTATGTGTAAGTTAGAGGTCGGTTGTATGGTTACTCCATGTGTAATTGTGATAGTTACACAAATTGTAAGGTAGCCGTGAGGGTTATTATTTATAAGGTAGCCGAGTGGGTTACAAGATTATGTAATTAATTCCCCAGGATACCTTTATATTTTTACTTATGTTCTTAGGTATTGTGAAAATCTCATGTTTCACCAAGTAATTTTATATATAGGTGATAATTATGTCATTTGAAAATGATTTCATACGTTATAAGTATTCATGGACTAATGTGTTCATTCCTTCTTTTATATCCCTTACTGAGTTTTTGTGCTCATCCCATGTTTTAAATGATTTTTACTCGTTAATGTATGTGTAATAAAATGAATGAAGCCATGTTAAATGTTTAATAATTATCAAGGAATCATTTTTTTAGATTTAATGTTTTATATTTTGAAAAAATATGGAAAATGTTCTTATGGTATCCACTCTGTAACAATGTGTAAGGTTATGAATGTATTATGTCCCAATTTTCTAAAGCTATAAACATAAAAAGTTACTGAATATAAAATGAAGTGTTTTCTTGAATAAATTCAAGATTATGTATGTAATAAGTCCAGGTCCTTATACGTGATGCTAAACTATATAGAGAATTATACTAACCACGTTATGTTAAACTATATAGAAGAAGTACTAGAATCATGAATTTAAAATGCACAACATATTTTATTTTGATGGAAAAAGCATAAACTACATGGTTCTAATCCTATTTTCATGATGTTAAACCACACAAAATTTTCATGGTGTCATGATGTTAAATAGCAAATAAACCATCTTCATCGCATGAATTAATACTCTATGAACCCCCAATATTCATCTTCATTCACTTGAGGTGACCCTCGTCCTTAACGCATGGTGTTAAAAAAATGTCTAATGTCCTCATCACATGACACTAAACTTCATGGTTTCCAATAACTATGTGTGTGTTGATTCATACAACCACAAAATTCCTCTTCTTTCATGTCAATTACCTTTTGTCCTAACCGCATAATGTTTAACTTCATGGATGATGTCCATATTGCATAACATTAAACTTAATGGATTTCTAGAAATATGTACGGCTTTATTATCGTTTTAATTAGATGTGTATTTATTCCTTTATCTTATATATTGGTATAGCCACTATATGACACAAAGTTTCCATGTCGTTCCTTTAATTTCCTCTATATGGTGAGAGGACCCGTTCCATTCCTTATTTCTCACACTGAGGATAGCTCATGTTGTCTTAGACATTTTGTTAAGGGATTCCCTAAATGTGAAAGGAATATAGGTGTGTGAGAGGATTATCATGGTTTTATATGTAATAAATTAAAATTCACATCCTAAGTCCTTATCACATGACATTAAACTGCATGGTTGATGTATCTTTCATGATAAAAAACTACACAATACCATGGGCCTTGCTCAAGAGGACTATATCCTTAGTGTTGGTCTCCCACCAAACATCTATTTAATAACTAAATGTGTCTTGATTACAACTATCACAAGATATGTAGTGATTCCCATATCTCCAATTCTAGTCCTAGTCACAATATTCCCTCTCTACATTGGGGAGTATATTTATTTTTTATATGAATTTAAACTACATTGTATCTCTAGAACTACATGTCGCATGGTTCTTAACATCATAGGATATGTAGTGCTTCCCAAATCTCTAATCATTGGACCATCTACAAAAATCAAGGAGAAAATTTCTCCCCCATTATGGGTAAGACCTGTGTATAGAAATTCATATTCAAGAACTATGTGTGGCTTGATTTCTTCTCTTATGGGATGCGTATTGATGCCAAGTCTATGATTCTTAGGTTGAGCTTCAATAAAATAAATACTTCCCCCATATTTGTGTATGGGTTAGACTTGTGCAGGGATCTTTTATAAAATAACTATATATGGCTTGATTCCTAAAATCATAGGATATGTAACGACACCCAGACCCTCAATGTTTTGATATGACACAACATATGAAATGATAAAAATGTACCCCTAACTTCATATGTGCCTAAACTATAAAGTAAATTTCCTAGTCACATGAAATTAAACTATATGACTAAAATTAGAACATACATCTTTTCAAGAAGGGTCTAACCCATAAAATATTATTTTTCCTATGCACAAGTCAGATCTACATACAGTTGGCTCTTTCCCTTAACATGTTGGTGTAAGAAGGGCTCCGACATATGGATACCCACCAACAATACTATACATGGATAAAAGATGCATTTTTCCATATAAATTCCACAAATCAGTGAAATGTTTCCCCAGAGACAAAATTTCAGTTCCCATCTCTTTACCACATGATGTTAAATTACAAGGAAAATAATGTATTTACTGCATGAAATTAAAATTCTTAGAAACTTTTCTAGTCATATGACATTAAAAATACATGAAAAATGAATCCCTGTTACATGAAATTAAAAGGTGAATGACATCACCCATCATCATCCCTTATCAAAGGGCCACATGAACCTAATCTCAATCAACCAGAAAATGTAGTAATTATATTATCTTTTAATCCCATTAGCCTATAAATCACACTTCAAGATTTGAGTGCCTCGGTTTTCCATAACCCTTTCATGGACCTTGGAAAGGAAAAGACATATCTCTACTTGACCTTGATATTGATACATAAGAGCTCAACTCTACAAACTTGAGACACATTGGCCTTATATAAAGGTATTTTTGATTCTTGTGAACCTAACATCACTATGGTAGAAACCAACACCTAGGGGTGTTCTGGGCAATTCTTAGAATGATTTTACTGTATCATTACTCATGACCTGAGAACCTCAATCCATGATTTACAACATTTTCATCACCCACTAAAAATTATGTTTGAATTCAATCAACCTTGGGTATCCTAATTATGAAATTCTATAGAATTATCCTCATATTAGGTCATTGTTATTCATAACCTTAAACTACTTAGACATTGGTCAAAGTTGTACAACCATAATTGTTTTTCATATAATGGTTCAGATTGTAAGACCCTAAAACTATTAGTGAAATAGGTACAAAATTTGGCTGGTTAGAATCCCTGCAAAGGGTAGCCTAAGAAAAATTCATGTATTTTCCCGCTAAACTCTTCATCTTGGGAATTTAGGCAAAAAATATATTGAAAACGAATATGTTAAAAATCTCATAGAGACCATATTTTATCCCTATTAAAAGAAAATTTATTCTCGCTTGACCCCCTGGTCCATGAAAAAATTGGAGTAATGATTTGTTACATCTCTTCAACAAGATAAAAAATTCAGTAGGTGTAGACACAACAATTAGGGTTCTAAACCCATACTTTTATATTACACTTTCCACATGTCATGTGTTATGATTTTAGAACCTTATATCACCATAATACTTCCATATAAATTGGAAAAGGATGACCTACTTCAAGAGAAACTTTATTTAACTATGCATGTATGCCTATGGGTCTAGCATATATGGCTATATTTATCAACTAGATGTGTCACTTTGTCAATAGGTATTTCTAATCCTTGTGAGCCTAACATCACTATAGAAAAACTCATCACCTTAGAGTGTTCTAGGCCATTCCATGTATTACTTTCCTATATCTTCCTTATGAACCGAGTACTTTGAACCATGATTTAAAATCCCCATGATCAGAATAATCAAGTGGATATGACATCCTGAACATTATGTCACTATGTTTTGTAAAATTTCCCAAATCAGGAATTCAATACTCCATCCCTGAAGCTTTTTATAGACCACACCTTGTGACTTGAAACCACAAGGAACTGGTCCTGAACTTCACAATCTAAGATCTAAACTGTTCTAGGGTTCCATAACCCTTCCTGGATTTCCTTTTGTACATACCCAACTTCATCATCTAGATGTTTGATTCTTTTAAAGCCTTTCATGAACCTTGAAAAATAGTGGGCACACCTCTGTTTGACCCTTTTATCGATGCATAAGGGCTTTGACCTACCAACCAAAGGCATACCCTCCTTGAAGGAAAGAAACTCAAGTAATTATGATCCCTAGTAATATAGTGGTGAATACCAACACCTTAGGATGTTATGGGTTACCCTTGGCATTTCTTCCCCATCCCATATTCCTTGAATCAAACTTTTAAGTTATGACTTACTGAATCCATGCTCCAACTATCTTGGGGGACTAATATTCCCTAGTATTTTACCCACATCCAATATTAACACTATAAATATTCTATGGAATTTTTAAACGAGTTGAGACAACTTTTTTAACCATGCTATCAACACATAAGGTCTTTGACCTACCAATTAGAAATATCTCCTCCTTGTATGAAAGGAACTCCAATCCTTGTGGCCCCTAGAAACAACATAAGAGAACTCAAGAACCTTGGGGTGTCTTTGGTTATCATAGGAATGTCTAACCCATTTCCCATATTCAATAAATGTTATGAGATAAAAGACCTTAAACTTCCAATGATAGAAGGTCCGGGCTACAAGACCCTAAAATACTGTGATAGATTGTCTAAACTAAATTACAGTAAAGTAAAGTTATATAAGGACTCATATAAATGATCCTAAAATATATAAATAGATGGTCTGATCCATAATACCTTACACTATAACAATAAAAGGTCACGAATAAAATACATTAGACAATAGCACAAAAATAAAATAGTCTGCAGGACTAGAAAAAGGCAAAAAACCTTGCTAGAAGAAATCACAAAAAGGGAATCCTAGGTAAAACCCAACTGCATGCATTCTAATCCTTCTCATATGTGAATCTTAGTAAAAAATTAGGGTAATATAAATAAAAAGATATAATTTTTATATTTACCATCATATTTCCATTGAAAAAATTAAAATATTCACACTAATTCCACTAACTTCAACCAAATATAGAGAAATCTCCCTTCAGAATATGAATTCGACCCAAATTATCCTTTTGTGAATTATGTAATATCAAGATAATTAGAGAAGATACATTATTGAAAAATATCATGTTTTTTATAATTCATGTGAATTTCCTGAGGAAAATCTATTATAGCATTCGAGTCTAGGAATTCTGGTTTACATGATATTATAGGAATGATGGATATCATTTATGATCCATGTAATAGAAGATCAAAAAAGTGTCATGCACATCACAAATAAAAGAAATCTGGTAAACGACATATAAAGTTTGAAAGATCTATTCATTGATAGCATGAAAAAGGAGGAATCTCCATAATTTGGAATCTCTCTAGGAACACCATTAAAAGAAAATGTGCCTCAATGATCAAACTACAATAATATTTGATCAGCTAAGATGGACAAGTTGGCAAGAATCTGACAAGAATAATTTATTGAGCTATGAGGATCCATCTTCCTACTTATTTAGCTTCTTCCCTATGAGGAAGGGTCTCAAAAAGAGTACACATCTCCTTAACTATTTTTTAGTGGATTCAAATGAGGAAGGTGATGCTGAATGTTTAGACATTGTGTGATTTAAGATCTTCACATATCTTCATATATGTATGGTCAATATATCCATTTGGGCATTAAACTCATATATAAACTAATGAATCTGATCAACCACTTCTGGAGCTTCCTTTATCTATTCATCTAAGGGATTCCATTCTTCAATATCATTCAATCCCTTCTTGTTTGTTACCAATTATTCCTATGTCCGGATGATTTGTTAAATGAATTCATATAATGGATGGTGGTGAAAAATGTCCTCCCCCAAGTCATGAAAGATCATGATAAGATGTTCTTATTAATCATGAAATGTTTCTATGGGAGTTTTAGTGATCAATGATTGTATATTCCACTAGATAATCCTATGTATTGTATGATCCTCTACAACTATTGAGGTAGGCATGTCAAAAGTGGGAACAATTGGTGGAGATTTCATGGAAGAAGGACAGTAATCCTCATATATTCTTATATCAACAAGAGAATCATCCATAACTTATTTTTAAGGGATATATTTTTCAATAGATTCTACCTTAAATATGGAATGGTCATTGATCAGATAAAAATGATTCCTCCATAATTCATATGAGTCTTGAATTATCTCCTTCAGTTCTACAGATATGGGGTATATGAGGAAAATCATATTTCCAATTGATAGACTAGTATTTTCAACGCACCAAATGTGTAGGCTTCTACCCAATCCTGGGTATAATCATAAGAAATGTAGATAGGAGAACCAACCAATGGAAGGATAATATTGGTATTGGTGTCCACACCTGGCAATGTCATCCAAAACTGGTAGATAATCCTAGGATGTTGCTCTCCTCACATTCCATCCAAGGAGAGAGGGTAAACTCTTTAGATGCATCCAAACTAGTGATAAAACCTATAAGGGGTATATATATTTCAAATGATTAGTTCATCCGTCCTAGTCATAAGAACCCCATCCTGAAGGGAGACCTTGTATGACCTTTCATTAAGATAATTGTTTTCATTATCAATATTTGTCCTGGTCGATGTAGGATAAGGCATGAAATCAAAGAGATAATATTGGATCAACATATTAGAAACCTCATCTGGGCCTAACAGTGTTTCTTTAACCCCATAAATTTCTAGAATCCTAGGAAAAAAGGTATATATTATTCCCATAGAGTTTTAGTATTTGTAGTAATGTAAGTTCTCCCCTATCTGACCAAATAAAAATGGTAAAGGATAACTGATCGTATAAGGATTGTTACCCTATTGAATGTGACGAAGAAGATGGTATTGACATGTAAGAGTTGATACAATAATACTGAATGGTTTTCCCTCTACTAACTGAGCAACCATTACCAGCTTATGAACTCAAATTCCCAAACGCACGTCTCCAGCTAGGAAAAGCCACCTGTTCCAGAACGAATCCATGAAAGACATAATATTGAGGCTTGGGAATATCATTATCCTAAATTGGAAGCCCCATGAGTAATGTTCTTCAAATTCAAATATTTCCCAATATTAATAGGATATATCACAGAACTATCAAAAGGACACTGATGAGGGCGTATAGAGGTCGGCTTAACTCCATTATAGTAGAGGAAAAAAATTGATCCAGTATTTAAGGGAGATTAGTGAGAACATATTCATATCATTCCTTAACTTTTATTTCACAATATTGATAATTTATCTTTCCAAAACTGTAGTCTATCTGGGGTCATCCCAGACATCTGCAGTAGGAAGGAACTCTTCATACATTTCTCCAAGGGGGTATACCTCCTAGTAGATGGATATCCTAGAGGCTAGTTCTTGATTTTCCATGTGACAATTGGAATGAATTAGTTCTAGGGAACCAATGGCTAACCAGTTCTCTGATAATATCATATTGATAGTAAACTATTAACTGGGAAACCCATAATTCCTCATAAATATGGATGGTGTTTCACTGGTTAGAAAGTTATAAGTAGTTATGCCTAACCTAGAATGGTTATTCCTATCCATCAAAAAAGGTTCCACAGGGGTTAAAATATCATTTCAAGCTTCAATATCCACTTATGTTATTCAAAAAAGAGACAAAGATTCTTGATCATCTTTTAGTTATGGGATGTTGAGCAAAATCGTAGCCATCTGGACCCATAGGGATGTTAATCTAGCACATAGGACAACACCTGGGTCTATGCAGTGGCCATTTGACCATCCTAATAAACTATCATCTAAATACAATATAGGGAAGTGGGCACCCAACAAGAAAAATAGTTCTAGTTTTGAGAAGTAATGGAAATGTCATCCAGAAGGCCATATCCATATAGGGGAAGCAGTTGTGATAATGGATAGTTCTAAATTTTAGATGGGGTAAGCCTTTCTAGAACTGTGTTATCAGAGTGCATGATGTATCAAGGGTCATTATTATGGTTTTGAGTAATCATGACCCTTTGGTTAGCTATGGAAGAAGAACTATAAAGAGTTCCATAATCCATATAAACAAAATCAAGAAGAATATGTCATACATGTGAAAATTCCATCAAAAGAAATGCATAACACTGGTGGCATCTCTTGAATCGCGTAACTCATTAAGGGGTTTGCGACCACATGAAAAGATAAAGGTCTTGTGAACCTCCCCATGAAGATACCACATACCTCATAAACACACAAGACATCTCGTGACTATGAGACCCATCATGATACTTGTGATCACATGAACCAAACATAGTCACGTGACCCGTATAATAGTCGAGTAATCATATGACTAAACAAGAAGATCCTGCAAAACATTCAAGACAATCATAAATCCATTTTTCTAGGGTTTGATAAATTATTTAAGATATATTCTTGGTTGATTCAAACAATTATTTTAAAAATCAATTATTGTAATGTGGTTCTCAAAAAAAAGGTCTTGGAAATGGATAGCACAATTTGTTCTTTAGGATGTCTTGTGAGAGGGTCACATGAAAAAGGTAGGTCACAATATATCAGAGAGTTGGAGTGGATAGTGAATCAAATGGTCTCCATTATATTATTTATAGGTCATTTTTAAAAATACAAAATGTCACCCAAAAGACCAAACAACACCCAAGACAATGATTAGAGACATACCTAATGACTTATGTGGTCATTCCCTCAGAACCGAGACCTTGTCCCCATAGACACCACTCTTAAGGGAGTAAATTTATTGATTGTCATTAAATAAGCATTATAAAATCTACAAGGGATGAGATACCCAAATTATGGGTATTATTTTATTCAAAAAATAAATGAATAAAAGGTGGGAAAGATCACATGGATCACATAAACTTCTAAAATACATGTGGTCAGATGACCATCAAAAGGTCAAGAGAAAAAAACATGCGAAACATATGACCTTCATGATATATCATGGATCCCATTTTGGAAAACAACATTTTTCCTATAAAGGCATCCAAGACAATAGAAGATTATTCAGAAGATTCTAGATGAGATACCCCAAGTCACATGACTTATCAATCGATAGACTCGTGATAAACCATCCAAATATCCTTGTAAAATAAGGGGAAAATATGAAAAAGTTGAAATCCTTTTATAGTTGTTAATATTCATATGATTCACCCATGTGGTTTTCAAGACATTATGGTATCCCTAGATACATTCCCATCTTACCACACAATATCCTGATGACATACCTTAAGCTCCATAAATAATCAAAGGGGTTTTCCATGACAATGTTAATGCATCACCACAAGACCCTTTGTTGGTGACACGATGCTTCAATAATGGGGAGATAGATTGTCTTAAAAAAACATTCCTAAATTCCTGATATCCCCAACCTATGTGAAATTAATAATAAATGAAATGATTAAAGCTTCTTCAATGTGAGTATATATTTATCATCATTCAAAAGGGGTTATAGAACTAGGGAAATGAACATTGATCTCGTGGAGGCCCCCTCGACATATCATCACAATCAAGTGGAATACCTCGTGATAAGTTGACTTGGATTCATAAATAACCATAGAAAATTAAAATTTGTCTCTTGGAGAACCCTAGGAAAGGTATATCAGATCTTGATAAATCCTTTAATTAGGCATCCTCATCTCATGAAGGCCCCTAGAGATAACGACCTGACATTGTAAAAGCACCTTGGAATGACCAGATGGTAAGGTGAGATCCAAGTGATCATCTTGGTCTAAATAAAAATGCACAAGGTGAAACCTTCCTATGGTCACTAAAAATCATGTGACACCATTAGAAGACCTACAATGGGATATCATGAAGTAAGTGACACAAAATCCCTCCATCGAATCCTTACCAAATTTTTGAGATATGTTCCATTCTTAGTAGAGTATAACCTGGGTGGAGAGGCCTATAAATCCATACCCCTCATCAAAAAAGAGGAGGATCCATAATCTATCATTTGATCACACATGGGAACATAGTAGCATAATTCTCAGAGAATCTAATCACATGATTGTAAGGTCTTATTCATGGTAAAATATGAGGAATGACCTAAGTGAACATTCTATATTCATAGGAACTTATCATGATCACTCATACTTTTATGGGAAGTATTTATATAATATCATCCAAGTCATGTGAAGAAGATATTTTTGGTCATATGGGTCATGAGAAACCTAATATAATCTAATAGCATAAAAATATAAGGCACATATGAAATAAAAATAAGGAATAACGATTAAAAGATAGGATACTTATGAAAAGAAAATTTGATAATCCTCATATAATTCACAAGACTCATTGATATTATGTGACAACATAAGGCCATGTCACTGGAGTTATGCAGTGTCCCCTCAGCATGCCATTTTAAATATATGATTCCCTCCAGACATGTCATGAGAGTCACATGAAAACCTTTGGGCATTCAACTTGAGTATCTTGAATCCCTCTAAGTCCTCTATCCATATATTGAGATGTACTCTAGACATGTAACCCAAGTTATGAAGTGACACCAGTGTATGTCATCTAGGTCTTATGAAGCCCTATAGGTTTTTCAACCAGATATTATGATATCCCCCAGACATGTCAGCCTGGTCTTGAAAATGACACCAGGACAAGTCAGCAGGGTCATGAAAAACCCTCCAAAAATGTCATCTTGGATCTCATGATTCCCTATGGATATAAAATCCAGATCATGTGATAACCAATGGATATATCATCATTGATCATGTGATGGTTTCATAGCATGTCATTCATATTAGGATACATCCTCTAGATAAGTCAACTAGATCATGTGATTGTCTATAAGCATGACCACTAAGCATCTAGGATATGTCCATACATACCCAGATGTGTTTGGTAGATACCTAGTCCATATTATGAAGACATCTCAGATGTCATAACCTTATCCAGTGGATATAAAAGTGAAGCCTAAGAGTATATGTCATGATCAATCAATCTATGAGAACTATGATTCCAACCATAACTAGGATATGTAGTATACCTTCCATAATTCCAATATCTATAACAAACATCCAAAGGTAAGCCTCAAATTCTAATCCGCAATGTGAGGAAGAATATGATATTTTCCCTTGATATAAGGGCAGCCTCAGAGTATAAAACCCAAGCAAATGAGCTACGATGACTTTGATTCCTATCACATCCATGATACGTTGGATTCCTTTGTAAGTCTTGAGCTCAAATGTGAATCCACTTCATTATAAGAACTTCGATGTCACTAACATTCCAACCACCGGGACTCAGTCACTCCTAGGGGGTAATTATTTTCCCTCATCCACTAGTGGATTGAGAAAGACCCTGAACTATGATAACTCTAATTATTTCAATAACCTTGATACGTAGAACACGTTCCTAAGTCCCGAGAACTATATAATCAAACCAAGGGTTTTCCCCACATATAATTCCCCCTTCTATATGTCGGGATACTTGTTAATTTTTATCCCTTTTTTCTCACACCGAGCATGGATAACATGGGATTAGGGAGTTGTAATGATTATATCATTCGCATCATGAATCTACCATAACTAAGGAAATCTCAGTGTGTAAGCTCTGATCAGTGGCATGATATGAATTTAATTATATAAGGGAACCTACATATGGTAATTTCCCAAGGGAAGACTTAGTGTGTAAGCCCCAACCATATTAAACTATGATAAATCTAATTCTTATTATAATCAGGATATATAGGACACCTCCCTGAGGGTCTATCTCAATATATGGTTCCTATGTGCCCCCATATATGTCATTTCTATATGGAATTAAACTATATATGATTAAAAAACTACATGGGTTTTGATTAATATTATAAATAAGGATATGTAGGATGCCTCATAATGGATTAATTCCATCCTTGAAATATTAACCTTCTCTATAGATAACAACAAAATATGGAGTACCTGGTGATATGGATTCAATATATAAGAAGAAATCCAATAATGGAAAATGGGTGAAGAACCTTGGATACATACAGATGGATTTAAAAATAAGATTCCTCTTTAAATATAAAATTATTTAACATATGATCATTTTGTTAGGGTAATTGGTCATGTATTGGGGTTAGGAAGAGATTCTTGAACAAATCATAAATCAATATAGTCCCACCAAATGGTTGTGACAAGCCCAAACTCACATCCTCTCAACTAATGTGAGTTCTTAAGTTTCATTGGGTATGAAACCCCAAATGAACACCTGCCTTTGGAAAACATGTTCGTACTCAGTTATGGATGTGGGAGTAATTGTGTGCTTCCACTAGAGATAAAAAATAGTAAACCCAACTTGAATGATTGTACAAGATATTGAACCCCCATAAAAAACTACTTGGAAAATGAAACCAAATATTTATGAAAAAATGTGGTGAATCAGATGTGAAATCATTTAACTACAACATCTTTTTCACTAGATAAAAAAGATACACTTCCTAGTTCTCATTGGACCTTTTTTTCTTATTGTATGGGTGTTTCCTATTTTCCTTCCAAATAAACAGTGATTAAGTGATTAGTTATATTTAAGAAGAATATTTCTAAATTTTTTATAAACATTATATGATTATGGAAAATATAATATTGTTGGATTCTTTTTGGGGAATGAAGGTTAAACTATCTTTTGGAAGAATGTATAATTTTAATGTGTCTTTATTGTGATTTAGGTTATTTATAGAAATAATTATCATATTTTGGGGATAATATTTTTTGGGCATATATATTTTTGTATATATGACATTATTAGTGACTAATTTAATTAGAGAAAATTTTTAAATTAATCTTGGAAGTATTTGTGATCAAATCTATCAGATTTTTGGGTTTCATACTTGGTTGAGAATATTTTGAAGAATTTTAAGGATAGTTCTTTCTAAAATGATCTAAGTTTAAATTTGGGTGTTATTTTTGAGGATTTTTACATTAATGTTCTATTTATTTGTTTGAAGGTTTATTCATTTTGGGAATTATCTTACCTCGAGCTAACTATTTTTGGTTTTCTAAAAAATAAAGACAACAGGGATAGGTTGTTATCGTTTTATGGAATTATATGAATTGTTCTATGTTTATTTTAGAGCTTCATGCATGAAAAATTAATATTTAATTCCCATTGTTTGGATAAAATAATGATATTATGTTGTAAGTTGATTTGAAGATGAAATTCTACTTGTCAAGTATGTATATTTCCATCAGTAGTCTATTTGATAAAGGGATTCCTCAAATAGAATAAAATTATTTTGAAATAAAAATTATATCATATTTTCATCATTTAAAATGAATTGATAGTCTTTTAACACCTATTTATTTTATGTTTTTATTGTCATTAACTTTATCATGATTATTTATTTTTTTATAATCAATAGTCTCTATCACTCACTATCATTATTTGGACATTACACTTTTCTTCCATGTCCATATTTTCACTTGATACAAACTTTCTCCTATTTATAAACCTAGTATGTGTTATTATATATAACCATCATACTGTTATTTCTATCTTTTCAAGGGGAAGGTTTTTTAACCCTTTTTATAATGTGGGATTTTAACAAAGTAATTATTAGATGTCAAACTCTTGATTAACAAGATCATGTTCAAATTAAAAGGATACAATTTATTAAAGGGGTATAATGTAACATCCCAATTTTTTTGAAATAATATGATGCTAGATATATTTCTTAGAATGCAACAATAATCTTTAATTGAATTGAGATATAGTATAAAAAATATTATTATTTAAATGTTATTATTACTACCCATCCATTCAATTGTTGGATATGAATAGGATTAAAAAATTATGAAATATATATATATAATGGTCCTAATCAATAAAAATATAATGATTAATTATTAGGAAATAATTACTCAATTTTTAGTAAATTCATTTCATTCTTCAAATATTGGTTTTCTTCAAAAATGGTTTTTATTACATTTTGTAAGAAAATATTATAATTAATTTGCAGAACTTTTAGATATTTTATAAGATAAAAAGAATATTATTTTTGAAATCATAACATCAAAAATATATTTTGGGGAAATTATGATATTTTTCTAAAAATATTGATTTTTCAATAAATAGTGAAAAATACTATTTTTATTGAAAATTGTATTTTATTTTAATATATTTACAAAGTAAAATTCTATTTTGGATTATTTTTAAAATTTAATTAGTTTATTTTTATAAATAAATCAATTATATACATTGCAATAAATTTTATATTGAATTTAGTATAAGAAACATTTTTAAAATCAATAAGGCATTTTTCTGAAAAAAAATGTTTTCTATTTTGTTTTTCATTTAAAACATAAAATAATTTCTAAAACATAAAGATATTGAATACATAAAAATGGATTCTATATTTGGAATCAGTATTTCCATATTTGGTAAATATTTACCTTTTTTCATTGTGAATAGTAACCATAGTAAATAATTATCACCACAGTATGGATAAATCAGACAATTAAGGTTAAAAATAATATGATAAGGATAAAATAATTACCATAATGCTTGAATATATTTTATTGTATGATTTTATTTTTTCCATGTCTATACAAGCATCAAAAATATGGAAACTTGGTGCCGTATTTATTTTCTTTAGACCTTTATATTATTTTATGTAATGAAAAGACAAAAAACATCATTCTCTTTTTTTATCCATAATTTTTTCACATGGGAATAAATAAATGATATATTCCATTATAAATGGTCATTTTTTAGTTAATTATTTTTTCATAGAAATTTATTTCTAATTTTTATTTACTAAAAAATTACCTTAAAATTTTAATGAATTCCGACACTTTATTTTTTCAATTAATAGAAAATATAATAAATGATATTAAATATATTATAAATAATATAATTTAAGTAACTATTATTTACATGAATTTTATAAATAAATCTAGAATGTTAGGAAAGTGTGAAAGGATGAAATTTTGATTACTTTTTTGTCACATTGTTTTAAAAGTCAGATTATTTGAATAATTCTTAATATGATATTAATAATATTTTTATTGAATTTATTTTATTAAATTATTATTCAATCAAAAGAATATATAAAGAGGAAAATTGGGATTTTAAATGGTATAAAATTTCATATTTTGTTCCACTTATGACCCAATTATCACATTATAATTAAAATTATAACATTTTAATATTGAATAATCCGTTGTTGTGGTTAATGATAATATTGGAAAACTAAGGGGTTAATCCAAAAGATATGGTTTAAAAAATATCAAGACATCCAAAAAAATTATTTTATAATTATATTAATATAATAAATTCATTATCTTCAAATAAATTTCATTTTAGAACTATTTTACATGATTTAGGCACATATTATATTATAATATTTCATGTAGTTCCAAAATGTAATTAATAATATTATATAATAAATATTATTTCATTAAATTATTTAAAACACCTAAAATCCTATATTCATCCATGTGATTGGGATATTCTATAAAATATTAAATATTGTCCATTTATGGTCTAATTTACTTCTATATTAACTATATTTACCCCTTAATACTAAAAAACATTGTTATCACAATAATCGTCAAAAGGGTTAACATATGGTTAAAAAAACGATAAGGTTGAGAACATCACCTAAGCTTGTAAAATTTCTATTTGATAATATTATATACACTAAACCTAATATAATATTCTAATTATAATAATTTTGATGTATTTTAACATATAAATTAATTTATATGAATTTAATACTTTATGAAATTCCAAGAATTCCCCTCACCTCATTATAAAAGGTTGTATCCTATCTTCTTTTTTTAAAACATAAAAATAAATTTATTTCATACAATAACTACCTAAATAAATTATTAAAATCCCTACCGACATTATAGTGGTCTTGTTTTGGTCATAATACCAACCTTAGAGGGTTTAAGGTGTAAATAAAAGGAAGTTGTCCGAAGAGGAGGTATAGTCTTTAACCGAATGTTTTAGTTTTATTTCTTTTTCTAACTCCCTTAATTTTCTTCAAAAATTATGAAATAAAAATATATCCAAAATATAATAATATGTTTTTATGTTAATCTAATAACTTATATTCATTTCTTCTTCCATAAAATGGTGAATGAAATCGTCATTCGTGTGTATGAAATACTACCACCTCACGAACCGACGTAATTTATTCTCCATCACCACCTCCCAATGATGGTTATAATTATATATTTAATGTTTCTATATGATATTAATAAAATAACTAAAATTATATAATGATAATATATTATCTACTTTCTTACATTTTCATCCATTAAAAAATGATAATGTTATTCTTGCGAACGTGTGGATTACCACCTCCATGAAGCGATGCCATTCATTTTTTAAAACCAAATCCCGTGGATGGTATATATCAGTTTATTTAAAGATATTATTTGATATTTATGATATAATAATAGTTTTTTAAATCTAAAATAATAGTTTCTTTCTTTATATCATGATCATTTAAAAATGGAAACATTACTCTTATGCACAGACGACATGTCGTCGCCATGATTGTAACATAGTTCATTTTTCATAACCATCCTTAATGGTTGTTTTCAAAAGTATATATGAAGTATAAATTTTTTAATTATTTCATTATTATTATTCTATATGTTATTAAAATAATACCACATTGACCATATTCAACCTACCAGAATCATTTTAGTCATATGATCAGAATATCCAAAAAATGCCTAATATGAACTTAAATGATTAAGTAATTGAATAAAACATGATATTAAGAAAAAATTAAAAGACTAATAAACATGAAAAGGTTATTAATAAATTATTTCATGACCCGTCCCCCAGGGTCTATGTCGTGACTACACCAAGCTCGCCTTCTATAGGCCAGGGGCTGATGACTAGCACTGAAAAGGCATGTCCCTATAATGGGAAGGTATTGCCTTTAAACCTATAAAAACAAAAAATCCAATAACACAACAAGAACCACCATGAAGTAAACTACTGTAGTAAAAAAGTGTACTGAAAGTAAATGGGATGGAATAAAATCCCAACTAAAAAGTACAAGTACGACTGAAAAGAGAAAATAGCTCCTGGATTGTCCACTGAGGATCCTACCTAAAGGGTAGGTACACCTCACGATCAATAGTCATTATGTCACGTCATGTTAAATGGTCCACCTCTGAGAACTGTCCAATCCTGGATCCCTCAACCTCGATCAATGTTGTCTGTAATCTGCACAAGACACAGTAAGGTGCAGGAATAACCCATGTAGGGGTGAGTATAACAATACTCAGTAGGGACCCTGAGACCCCTAAAGGTCTCCCAGAGTTCCACAAAGGATAAACCAAAAAGAAAGACCTCAAGAAGAAAGCACGAAGAAGTCATCAACTCTAATTAGGTATATTCCCATACATATACCTAAGTTATCAAGTTATACTCGTCTTATACATGAGGAAACATAAGGCCCTAACTTTTAATCCTTTAGCACAATTGATCCACGAGGGAAGAATGCCACAAAGGTAACACCCCGAAGGTAACACTAAGAAGGTTAAAGTACCATAAAGGTAACACCACAAAGGTAGCACCAAGAAGGTGAAATTACCATAAAGGTAACACCATGAAGGTAAAATTACTACAAAGGTAAAATACTCAACTAACACTAGGTATATAACTCAAGTACAGAAGTACATATGATTATTCGTAAAACTAGATCATCTTATTCTATCAAGAGGCTCTGTTGTTGACCCACACATGATCGATAGTTACTAACCCACACAGGATCACTAGGCCCTGACATGAATAGGATCGATAGAGACTGAACCACATAGGTTCGCTAAGCGGTGACCCGCACATGATCGATAAATGCTTACCCACATAGGATCAATGTTCTTTCTTCACGTTACAGTCAGCCACTAGATTACCGCATTAAGCATGCTTGATTTTGGGAGGATCTGCTCCTCAATCCATTGGTCTTACCTCAACCACCACTAATTCTCACAAATAAGTAACCCGATGAACCGCCATGTTGTAACATCCCCAAATGATAAAGGGTTAAATGACTAAATGATATGACTCATGTCAACAAGGTGAACCTTCCTTTTCTGGAGCCTGTCTGATTAGAACTCCACAGTTAAGCGTGTTTGGCCTGGAGTAGTGATCAGGATGGGTGACCTCCTGGGAAGTTTCTCAGGGTGTGTGTGAGTGAGGACAAAACACACTGGAAAGGACATGTGTTGGCCTGTGGGGACAATCATTAGTCAGAAAACTCGTTCGGACACGTGGGTGGACACTAGGGTGGGCCCCATGTGTCTGCGGGGAAACTGGTGGTACCTGGTGGGCCATGACCCGACGACCATGTTAAGGCGGGGTGGTTGTGTTGTCACCAGGACCCGGTTGTCATATTTGGTATCAGAGGAGGAACCCAGCCTTAATTGCGGTGCACTGCCTAGGTTGAGATGTAGGGCCCACAACGAGGGCGTTGTGCCCTAAAGGGGGGGGGGTGATTGTAAAATCCCCAAATGATAAAGGGTTAAATGACTAAATGATATGACTCATGTCAACAAGGTGCACCTTCCTTTTCGGGATCCTGTCTGATTAGAACTCCATAGTTAAGCATGCTTGCCCTGAAGTAGTGGTCAGGATGGGTGACCTCCTAGGAAGTTTCTCAGGGTGTGTGTGAGTGAGGACAAAACACATTGGAAATGACATGTGTTGGCATGTGAGAACAATCATTAGTCAGATAACCCGTTCGGTCACGTGGGTGGACCCTAGGGTGGGCTCCATGTGTCTGTGGGGCAACTGGTAGAACCTGGTGGGCCAGAACTCGAAGGCCATGTTAAGGCGGGGTGGTTGTGCTGTCACCAGGACCTAGTTTTCATATATGTCATAAGGGTTCCAACGCAATAGACGAAACATCAATCGGATGCCCAGTCTGTATGTTATAAGAATTTTAGTGTCAAGGTCCCGGTTGGATTCAAATCCAATCCAACCCAGCCATACTAAATATTTATACAATACCCAAGTGAAGTATCACAAAAGGTCAGCCCCATTCTCAGTGTCCCAGTTCCATATATGGTTCGTCAAACAGACGTCTGGTTTAAGAGATATAGTCCCTTAATCGAAATTGGGCCAGGAAGGGTCCGGGTCCGAGCTGACCCGGTTGGTCCAACCGGTCTAGGCTGACCCAACCTAGTCAGAGTGTAACCCGGCCCGGCCCGAAATGGCATGCTCTGTCCCGGTTGGTCGGGTCCGCGGCAGGCTGGGTCTGCTGGACCGCGAAACTGACTTGCCTGCCTGGGCGGTGCGGCCTGCTGGGCTGGCGCGGCCAGGCCCATGAAGGGGCATGTCCCAACCGGTGGAGGGTCATGGCATGCTAGAGTGGGGCTCGCCCTAGCTGGCATGGGGGGGGGGGGGGGTTCCCCATTCGGAGTTGGAGTGGCCAGGTCGCCCGCGGGACCTGTAGGGAGCAGGTCTTGTCCCTCCACCGCGACTTCCGAGACGCGACCATCTTCTACGACATGCGACGTCGCACCACTCGCCTTCGTCCATGGTCGACCGATGTCGGCCACCGCTATTCGCCGTGGCTATATGCCGTGACCCCCTTCTCCAGTGGTGTGCGACAGCTCTCCACCACCTCCTTCACGGTAGGCCAGAGCCGACCTCCATCTTTACACACCTTAGCTACGGTCACAGACTTCTCTGCCGATGGCATGTGACAGGGTGCCACCATCTCTTCTTCCTTTGGCGTCGGTTCCCGGTGGTCTTCCACGGGTCACCAGGTGAGCTTCGGTGGCCCATTTTACCATTCAATGGTGATAAAGGACTCTTCGGGACACCCTCTTCATCACTAAACCCATCGTTCCGAGTTCCATCCAGCCTGAATAAATCACTCACGAAGAACATGCCAAATTTCAACAAAAGGTAGAGGTTTTGGGCCATGTTTTTTTGGCCCACTCCCTCCATGTTATCTTGATAGTAAGAGGGTAGTATACTAATTCAACAACTCTTAAATTTAGACAATAAATAAACCCTCCCTCAAAATTCATTGATGAATTTCCACACTTGAGGAGGATTTTTTGTTCATCAGTTCATGATTTGGTGGTGCTCATCACTGCTTGTTGGAACTGGTTCTGTCCCCCAAGTGGTTCGTGTCGTGGTACTTTTCCAGAGCTTCGTCGCTTAGTGAATCAGTTCCAACACTCCCCCCTAAGCTATATATAAATAGGATAGGGGGAGGGTGAGTAATGCCGTTGGAAATTTATGAGGTTCATTTAATGAATGAACCTCCCACATTCCAATGGTGTTGTTACAAAGATTGAGAAGTCAAGCCATTTAATGTCTTGACATGTCATTGGTACCACCACCACCGCTTGTCTGTTGGAGGAAAAGAAAAAGAGAAATAAAATAACTTTTTTATTTTATTATTCTTTTAAATTTCCAAAAATTATCTTTTTCTCCCAACCTATTGCGGTGAAAGTTAAGAATACTTTAAACGAATCCTGATGTTGTGGATTCAACGGTGCTCTCAGATTTTTAATTCGAGCACCAGTTCAAAAGTTAGAAAACACTGCTCATGTGTTTACTGAACGTACCTTAAAAAAAGTTTAGAAAATAATTTTGAGCACACCGGGCCTCAGAATCATGCACCGTCAATTTCGAAAACTCATAATAATTCCATATAATTTCAAAAAAATTACATGGAAAATCCGGGTCTTTACATTCTTTCCACCTTACGGATTTTCATCCCCAAAATCCACAAATATACTAAATAAAAAATGGGGGTACTGAGAACAAATCTAAGCCTCCCACTTCCATGTCCTTTCCTGAAGGTTCTTGTGCAGCCAGCGAACATGCACCAGATGGATCGATCGTCCACAAAGGACCCACTCATGTCGATCCTAAATCTCTACTGGAACATCTATAAACGTTGCCCCATCTTAGATGTCCATCCTTCCCCAGTCGATGACATGTTTTGGACCATGCACGTACCTTCTCAGATTCGACACGTGGAAAAAGTCATGCACCCAGTGCATCTGTGGGGGAAGAGCCAGGCGATACGCCAACTCACCAACTCTGCTAAGAACTTGAAATGGTCTGATAAATCTCAAAGATAACTTTCTGCCCCGACCAAATCTCTACGAACCTTGTCGAGGTGAGACCTGTAAGAAGACATGGTCTCCCTCCTCAAACTCCAATGGTCTCTATCTCTCGTCAGCATAAAACATATATCTGCTCTGTGGAGTCTTCATCTGCTCCTGGATGATCTGCACCTTCTCTGTGGTATCTCATACTAACTTTGGTCCCATAAGTGCTTACTCCCTTGGGTTTGTCCATCATAGAGGTGACATGCAAGGTCGACCGTACAATTCCTCAAATGGTTCCATACCGATGTTGGAGTGATAGATGTTGTTGTATATGAACTCCCCCAAGGTCAAATGATCCCCCCACCTATGTCCAAAATCTAGGATGCAAGAACGAAGCATATCCTCAAGTGTTTGTATGTTCCACTCCGTCAAGCCATCCATCTAAGGATGAAAGACTGTTCTCAAACATAGTTGAGTCCCGAATGCCTCCTGTAATCCCTTCCACAACCATGATGTAAAATGTTCATCACGGTCATAGATAATCGTCGATGTCACCTCATGAAGTCATACAATATCCTATACGTAGAGGCGTCCCAATGCCTCTACTAATCCCTGCTCTCATATGGGTAGGATTTGGGACGACTTGGTGATTTGGTCAACGATCACCAAGATGGAATCATGTCCCATGGACGTTTGTGGAAGCCCTGTCATAAAGTTCATGGATATACCATCTCACTTCCAATTCGGAACCTATAGTAATTGTGCTAAGCCTTCTGGAACATGATGCTCGGCCTTCACTTGCTGAAAAGTGAGGCATCATGAAACAAACTCTACCACTTCTTTATTTAACCTTGGCCACCAGTGCTGACGCCAGAGGTATGGGTACATCTTCGCCACACCAGGATGTACCACTAGAGGGGACGTATGGAACTCCCTCAACACATCCTCCCATAGCACCACTGGTACAATGGTGTATCCTCTAAAGAGGATCCATGCTCCCCACCTTTAGAAAATCCATCATGTTCCTGTCCTATGGATATCTGAGCACGTCAAGCCTCGTAGTAAATTTCCCTAAGATGTGCCTCCCAAACTCACTGAAGAAGTGGGGGAGTGATAGTCATAGACGGGAGCTAAGATGCTCCATCTCTATCCACAATGGATATCTACAACGTGGCTAGATTCTCTATTGCCTCTACCTTTGCAAAGAGAATTGGTTTTAAGAATACTATGCACGGACATCCTAGTAACCAGCATATATGGTTTTTCTGAGATCCTAAGCTTTCGGTTGAGCAGGTGGATATCTCAGACCAGCTCATCACGACTAAGATTTTGATTGGTAATTATTCTTTATATGTGTCCTTTGTCTATGCTAAATGTGATCCTCAAGACAGGGAGGATCTATGGCTTAAAATTGGATCGTTTGATCCTCGAACCTCGGCGTGGTTAGTGGGGGGAGACTTTAATGCCATTATTGATCCCTTGGAAAAGAAAGGAAGTGGACCATCCTGTAGGAAATATGGACAAGATTTCTCCTTCTTCATTGCCAGTAATGGACTGATGGATATGGTCTTCACAGGAGATAAGTTCACTTGGTTCAATAATCAGAAGGGTGTTAAATGCACTTGGAGTTGTTTGGACCGATTCTTAGCTAATCTGGCAGCGGTATCCTCCTTCCAGAATACGTCGATCACTCACCTTACTCGCGCTCTCTCTGATCATGCACCTATTCTCATCTCTCTAGAGTCAAGGAATGAAGAGAGGTAGCGATTTATTTTCACCAGTAGTTGGGATGCGGATCCGGCCTTCCAGTAAGAGGTTCTCTCCTCTTGGTCTCGCCCTATTCATGGTACTGGCTGGATTGGCATCCACAATAAGCTATGTCTCTTGAAATCAGTTCTTCTCTCTTGTAGCAGTAGATGCAGCCCCTCATAGTAGCAACTGGCCTCCTTAAAACAAGAAATTGAGCACCTCGAGCAGAATCTTGAGGTAGGCTGGATGGATGATATTTTCAGTTCTCTTCTTCATAAGAGGAGCCTATTGAAGGAGATGGTTCTAGCACATGAGAGGTTGGTGAGGGAGAAATCTCAAGCTCTTTGGCTTCATAGGGGAGAAATGATCTCCGGTTATTTCCATGCTTGCATTAAAGAAAGGAGTTGTATTAAGAAACCAAATATTCTCAATGAGGATGGGTCCTTTTTTACTGATATTGATGTTGTTGGAGGTATGGACGAAGATCTATTTAAATATATCTTGGAAGGTCCTAACCCTTCTATGCAGGATGGGTACCCCAGTGGGAAATCCCCTATGTTTGATAACATTCCTAGAGTGGTGACAGAGGCTAATAATCAATTATTTATAGCTATTCCTAAGGAGAAAGAAATATGAGAGGCTGTTGCAGGACTCAATCCTGAGAGTTCTCCTGGTCCATATGGCTTTCTCGGATCCTTCTATGTGTCTTGTTGGATTATTATGAAATCAAATGTTATAGAGGCAGTGTATGACTACTTTCGCGGGGGAAGTCTTCCTCGGGTGGCTAGTGCAACTACTTTAGTTCTCATTCCGAAAGTCAAGGATCCTTCTTCACTCAAGAAATATAGGCCCATCAGTATGTGCAACTTTGCTTATAAAATCCTTGTAGGTGTGCTAAATAGGAGTATTGGAATCCATCTATCATCCTGGATTTCAGAGGAACAACACGAGTTTCTGAGAGGTAGGACCATACAAGGTGCTATTGGGCTTTCTCAGGAGAAGATGGAGGATATTAATAAGAAATCTCAAGGTTCAAATATGGCTGTTAAGTTGGATATGGAAAAATACAATGACAAACTTGAGTGGGCCTTTATTATCAATGTTCTTAGAAGCAAGGGCTTTTTTTCTTGGGCTATTGACCTATTGTTTAGATGTTGGAGTTCTCTGCGGCTCTCTGTATGATTTATGGGAAGGAGGAAAGGCTTAATTAAATCAGTATGTGGTCTTAGACAAGGGGATCCATTGTCGCCCAGTTTTTTCATTCTGGCTCATGATCCTATGAGCATATACATCAAAGCTACCATGCAAGAGGGTAACATTCAGCCTTTTCGCTGCCAGTTCTGTTTCTAGAATTTATCTCACCTTATGTTTGCAGATGATACAGTCCTATTTATTAACGGGAGCTCCAGTTCTATCAGGGGTATCAATACCATTCTTGAAGTGTACTGTAAATGGAGTGGGTAACAAATTAATAGAGCTAAAAGTAGTATCTACATCTCTAGGATTTTTCTGGAAAGACACTTTCGGGGAATTGAATCTAGCCTGGGCATCAGCATAAGGAGTCTTCCTATGGATTACTTTGGCACCCCAATTACATCAGGGAGGATCCGTATCAAACACCTGGATAAAGTGATGTGGAAAATCTCTTCTCGCATCAACAATTGAAAAATTGGTTCCTTTCCTTTGGGGGGAGGATTAATCTGGTTAATAGCATTCTCACATCAATCCCCATGCACGTCCTCTCGGTTCTCAAGTTTCCCAAGGCTTTTTTTAAGAATATTGAGTGGATTATGACATCCTTCATTTGGGATTCCCATTAAAAGGGCTGGTGTCATTGGGAATCCTGGTCTAAAATGGACCTTCCCATGGATGAATATGGAATAGGTCTGAGAAGTGTCTCTGAAATGATGAATTGCCTATATGTGAGGCTGGAATGGGAGGTAGTTGTTGGGAGTAGCCTATGGTAATGTGTTATTAAGGAAAAGTACGGGCACAACCTGGAACAAATGAGAAACTCCTCCTAACTTTGGAGCACTATTCAAGGGAATATACCTCGCCTTCTTAGCCAGTCTAGTAGGATCATCGGCCGCGACGACATCAGGTTTTGGCATGACAACTGTTCAGGGGATATTCTCAGCTTTCCTGGCTGCCTGGTCACTGAAATCACCTTCAAGAAAGAAATTGATCATCCTGCTTTCATCCAAGTGGTCCTGAATAAATAACAGCTCAGATTATTCAATCTCATCAAACTCTCGGATGACCCAGATAGGTGTGTTTTCAAGGCTACCTCTTCAGGTTCTTTCTATGTTAAATCCTACAGGTCGATTCTTCAGGATGCCCAAGCTCAGGATCCATGGGGCTACCTCCTCTAGTGCAAAAGTGTTCCTCCAAAATATAATTTCCTCAGTTGGAGGCTTCATCACCATGCCATCTCTACAGATGAAGAGATCTGACAGAGAGGGGTCTCAACTGTTTCCAAATGTTCTTGCGGTTGATCCCCCTGTGTCGAGACCACGTCGCATTTATTCTTCAAAAGCGAATGGTCCAGAGTTGTCTGGGAAGCAGTCGGGGAGTTCTCTAGCATGTCTTCTCCAATCAGTTGGGGCGATTCCTTCTTCCAGCAGTGGTTCCAGGGAGCTGCCGCTAATAACACGGAGAAGTAGGTGAGGTCAATCCTTCTTTCAGCCGGCTGTTGGTGCATCTAGGAGGCGAGGAACAAATCACGTTTTGAAGTCATTGAGTAATCGAAGGCGGGCTATATCGCTAGAGCTAAATGGCTGATTTCTGACCTGGGGGTCCTCCTGAAAAATTGGGAGGAAGCTTCTTCACTGAGGAAGTTGCTTCGGTACAAGGTGTAGGTTACCCACTCCAGGATCTCGGTGGGTTGATGGATATGATGGAGACCACCATCCAACGGTTTGAAGCTCAATTATGATGGGTCCTGTGCTATGGGAGTTGTGAGGGGTGGTGGATTGATTCGCAACTCAAGGGGTAGTGTGGTAGCAGCATACACAGCCTGCTTCAGTAGTGGAGACTCCCTTCAGGCCGAGGCATGGTCTCTTCTGAAAGGGATTCAGTTTAGTCTGTTTAATCATCTGATTCTCTCAGAGATCAAAACTGACTCCAAAATCCTCTATGATGCGCTGATGGACCACACCTCCACTCCTTGGAGAATTTTATAACATATCCGGCACTACAAGCTTCTCATGGATAATAGCATCTGGTTATTTCATACTTGGCGTGAGGGAAACAATGTGGAAAATTTTCCTGCATCCTGTTTTCCTCACGATGATGACCTTGTCTCCTTCTCCAGCCTAGGATCCTTTCCCCCAGAGTCTGCCAGTCTTTTTTAGGTGATTCCCTAGGTCTTCATTATTTTTGCCGCATAATTCAGGACCCTCTGTGTCTTTTTGTTTTCCTTTATTTAATAAAATTTCTTGATGGCTTGGTGGTGATTAAGAGTAGACTGTAAAACATTCACCCATCATGTAATGTCACCACATTTTCAAGGTGAAGACCAATGCTCCTAACTCCAAGTCATGGGTAGCATATTTATGCTCATGTTTTCTAAGTTTTTGTGAACCACAAGTGATAAATTCTTGCTCCTGCATCAGGACACATCTACGTCCGATCTATGATGCATCGAAGTAGACTAAATACCTGACCCCCTTTTCCGGTAGCATCAAGATGGGGGCACTTGTCAGTCTATGCCTCAACTCCTGAAAACTCTACTAATATCTCTCCATCCATATGAAGGGTTGTCCCTTCTTCATAAACACTTACAAGGGAACCACTAATCTGGAAAATTCAGGTACGAATCTTTGGTAGTAACCAGCCAATCCCATGAAACTCTGTATCTCAGTCACACTCCTGGGTGGATCCCAAGAAAGCACCACCTCTATCTTCATTGGATCTACCGCAACTCCAGCCTCTGAGATAACATGTACCAGAAAGTGGACCTCCTATATCCAGAATTGGCACACAGAGAGCTTACCCTAAAGATAGTGCTCTCGGAGTGTATCCAGAACTATCTGTAGATGATAGGCATGCTCCTCCTCGGACGCTGAGTATATCAAGATTTCGTCAATGAAGACCACCCAAAAGAGATTTTGGTATGGATGAAATATCATGTTCATGAGTCCCATGAACACTACAGGGGCGTTGTTCATGCTGAATGGAATAACCAAGAACTCCTAGTGGCCATATAGAAATCTGAAGGTCTTATTTTTCACATCATCATATATTGCCCTAAGCTGATGATAGCCTGATATGAGGTCTATCTTCAAAAACCATCGAGATCCCTTTCGATGATCGAAGAGATCATCAGTCCTTGGAAGTGGATACTTGTTCTTCATGTTCACCTAGTTTAGGCACTGATTATCCACATAGAGTCTCAAACTCCCATATGCTTTCTTGGAAAACAAAATCGGGGCTTCCCATGGAGAAACACTATGCCTTATGAACCCCTTCCTCTGCAAGTCCTCCAGCTATACCCGTAACTCACGAAGCTCTGCAGGATCCATCCAATATTCTGGGCTAGATATTGGTACCATCTCGGGGTACGGGTCAATGTAAAAGTATACCTCTCTATGTGGAGGTAGTCTCGGAACATTATCAGGAAAGATATCAACATAATAGTCTACCACTGTAGGATAGCTCAGAAACTCAACATCAACTGATCTGAGGGTAAGTCTAGCCAAATGATGTGTGATCAGGTGCACTCTCCCCCTGGGTAAGTCCATCATGTGATACAAAGGTTAACTTTTCATCAGTGAAAGAAAAACTGATCCCATCCTTGTGGACACACCACACTTTGTGCCTAAAATAGTCAATATGAGCATGGACTGTGGATAGTCAGTCCATACCCATGATGACGTCATAAGGGCTCGACACCACTACTAAAAGATCCCATCTGAATCTCTTAACTCCTAGAGTAAGCTCGCACTACTGGAACCATTGTTTAATCATCGAATACCCTACCGTAGGAGTATCTAGCTGTAAGGATCGAGCCAACGAATCCATCGGAATCTCCAAGCCCCAAACGAGTGTTGTGGAAATGAAAGAGTGACTGGAACATGTGTCTATAAGTACTACAGCTAAGGTGGAGTAGACACAGATCGTACCTCAAATCATCTCCAGTGTTTCGTGGTCATAGGCCTCAACTGCCTAGAGCTAAGCTCGTCCCTTTCCACCTACTCCATGTGGTCAGGGTGGACCACCTGGAGGTGTTGGTGGTAGAACCTTGAATCACCACCCACCGCCTGCTGCACGGCCAGCTCCTCCGCCACATCTGCCGCCCTATAGACCTCCATGCTCGAACCTCTGCCTCTACCTCGGTGGTCACTCGACCATCTGCTAGTCGTCCGTACAGAAGGTCGGGCAGTCGCGAGCCATGTGATCCTACCCACAGTACGAGTAGCACTGCCTGCTCCTCATATGTCCTCCTTTGTACCGTGAACCCCGCACCACCGACCCTATATCCTGAGGTCATCCTCTAGAAGGCCTAGCCCACTTGGGACCCTGCATCATCTGTCTACTCCCTACAGTGGATGAATCTGCTACTAGACGTCTGATGGGGGCTCTCTCTATCCATGCCTGCTCAACTAGGAATCTCTCCACCAAAATCACTCTCTCTAGCACCCCATCCTGCATCAGAATGCTGAGCGATATCATCGATGCTCTTATATCTTTTTAGAGAACCTGGCCAAACATATGGGCCCTAAAGAAAGGGTATCATACCATGTCATTGGAGTAGTGGTAGAGATCAGTGAACCTCACTAAGTACTGGGCCACGGTCATGATGCTCTACGATAAGTGAAATAAATCTTATATACACACTAAGCGTAGGGTATCTAAGATGATCTATTCCCTAAAAAGTCCCTTGAATTCCACCTAGGTGAGAGTTTCCTTTTTTTGTAACTAGAGTGTCAGACTCCACCATCCCCCAGCTGCTCCCTGGAAGAGACTGGAAGATAGGATCACCATCAGATCATCTGGTGTCCCAACTAAGTGAAAAACTCTAGCCATAGCCTCCAACCAGTCCTCAGCTGCCTGTGGATCCATCTCTCCTTAGAACCTCGGAGACCTCTACTACTGAAACTCATGCAATGCATTCAGCCGACATGCACCCTCTACTGGTGGGGCTGGTGGCAACGACTTCCCAATGGGTAGTGGTTCTGCTAGTACACTACTCAAAGGTGCTAACATCGTAAAAGGGCCCTTCACCAAGGCTTCATTGCTTGGTGGTCCATCATCATTAACTCTCTTAGGAATCCTGGATGGTCATATAAGTGGCAGAATCTTGAAATTAAACAGGTTCACAACGGTCAATAAGTTATACCTGGTGAGCTTACTCAAATAAATCATAAGAAAAACTTTTCAAAACAACACTCAATCGGTGTTTTCATGCACTGAGTCAGAAATCAGAATTTAGGATCCTATTGTATTGATACGATGGCTGCCGCACTAACACTAGACTCCCAAAACTGAAAACCAGATTCATAACACTTAACACTATTTCCACATTGAAAAGATTAGATTACTATATCTTTAGTAGAACTGACTCATCTGATACCACTTTGTCGCAACCCATCCCTCGGGGCCCATGCTGTGACTACCCCAAGCCCGCCTTCCATAGCCAGGGGCTAGCGACTAGCACCAAAAAGGTGTATCACTATAACGGGAAGGCATTGCCTTTAAACATGTACAAATACACAATATAAGAACACAACAAGAAGTAACCATGAAGTAAACTAAAGTAGTAAAAAGTGTACTAAAAGTAAAGGGTTTGGAATACAATACCAACAGAAAAGTACAAGTACGAATCAAAAGAGAAAACATCTACTGGATCATCCACTAAGGATCCTACTAGAAGGGTAGGTACAGCTCACGATCATTAGTCACTTCATCATGTCACATAAAATGGTCCACCTTTGAGCACCGTCCAATCCTAGATCCCTCAGCCCCGATGAACGTTGTCCGTTGTCTGCACAAGACACAACAAGGTGCAGGCACATCCCATACATGGGTGAGTATAACAATACTCAGGAGGGACCCCAAGACCCCCAAAGGTCTCCTAGAGTTCCAAAAAGGTTAAAACCATAATGTAAGTCCTCAACCACAAAGCACGAAGCAGTCATCAAATCTACTTAGGTATATACCCATACATATACTTAAGCTATCAAGATATACTCGTCTCATACATGAGGAAACATAAGGCTCCAACTTTTAAGCCTTTAGAAAAACTAATTTGTGAGGCATGAAAACCACAAAGGTAACACCACGAATGTAAAAGTACCACAAAGTTAACACCACAAAGGTCACACCATGAAGGTAAAAGTACCACAAAGGTAACACCATGATGGTAACACCAGGAAGGTAAAATTACCCCAAATGTAAAAGGCTCAGCTCAGACCAGGTATATAACTCAAGTAAAGATGTAAAAATGATTATTCGTAAAACTAGATCATCTTATTCGGTCGAGAGGCTCTACTGCTGACCCACACATGATCAATAGTTGCTGACCCACATAGGATCGCTAGATGATGACCCACACAGGATCGATTGCTTCTGACCCACACAGGATCGATAGATGCTGACCCACATATGATCGATGTTATTTCTTCATCTTACAACCAACCACCGGATTCCCGCACTAAGAACGCTTGATTCCAAGAGGATCCACTCCTCAATCCATTGTTCATAACTAAACATCCATGAAGTCCCACGAAGAATTAAACCAATGAACCTCCATGTCATAAGAGGTTCCAATGCAATAGATGGTGTGTCAATCAGACGCCTGATCAATAAATTATTAACATTTTAATGCCAGTGGACTGGTTAGATTCGAACTCGACCCATCCTGGTCGTACTAAAAATTTATCCAAAACCCAAGTGTTGTATCTAAAATGGACCTCCTCATCCTAAGGGTCTTAGAAACATAGATGGTTCGTCAAACAGATTTCTGGTTTAGGAGATATTGTCCTTTAATTGAAACTGGGCTAGGAAGAGTTTGGGTCCTGTCCGACCTGGCCTGGCCCGAACCGGCCTGGGCCGCGACGTGCTCACCCCGCTAGGTTGGCGTGACCCATCCCATGGAAGGGTGAGGCCGTCCAGGATCGCGGGGCCCACACGCAGAAGGGAGTGACCCGTTGGAGGCGCGGGCCATAGGAGTGAGGCCCGCCCTAGCTAGCACGAGGGGGGTGGGGGGCTTTCCCCTTGTTTGGTGTCAGAGCAGTGGCACCACGGTGTGCTTCCAGGTTTCCCACGGGACTTGCAAGGATTGGGTCTTGACCCTCCACCGTGGATTCTGTGCCGCGGCCATCTTCAGTGGAGTGCCGCTCGCCTCGGTCTATGGTCGGATGATGTCGGACGCCGTTATCCTTCAAGGCTATATGCCGCATCCCCCTTCTACAGTGGCATGCGACGATGGGCCATGACCTCATTCAAGGCCAACCATATCCAACAACCATCTTCACCCACCGTGGCTACGGCTGCGACCTTCTTCACCGGCAGCGCGCAACGGCACACCACCATCTCCTCTTTCACTGTCACTGGTTTCCAGTGATGTTCTGTGGGTCACCGGGTGAGCTCTAGTGGCCAATGTTTCCATTATAATGTGCTACCGGACTCCTTGGGACACCCTCTTCATCGCTAAACCCACCGTTCCATGTTCTGTCCAACCTGAATAAATCGCTCGCGAAGAACACGTCAAATTTATACAATAGGTGTAGGATATGGGCCTTGTTTGTTTAGCCTACACCCTATGCATTAGCTTGATAGGAAGAGGGTATTATACTCATTCAAAAACTCTTGAATTTATATAATAAATTAACCCTACCTCAAGATTCATTGAAGAACGCCCGTGCTTGAGGAAGAGTCGGTGTTCGTTGGTTTGTGATTTTTTGGTGCTCGTCACCGCTTGCTGGAACTGTTTCCATCCTCTAAGTGGTTGGCGTCACGGTACTTTTCCATAACTTTGTCTCTTGGTGAAGCCATGCCAACACTCCTCCTCAAGCTCTCTATAAATAAGATAGGGGGAGGGTGAGTAATGATGTTGGGAATTTAGGAGGTTCATTTAATGAATGAACCTCCCAAATTCCAATGGTGGTGTTACAAAGATTGGGGAGTCAAGCCAATTAATGGCTTGACATGTCGTTTGTCTCACCACCACTGCTTTTCCATTGGAGGAAAAGAAAAAGAGAAATAAAATAACATTGTTATTTTATTATTCTTCTAAAATTCCAAAATATATATTTTTCTCCCAACATATTGTGGTCAAAGTGAAGCCTTCCTTAATCAAATTAAGTCATTGAAAATTCACCGGTTCTCTCAGATTTTTAATCCAGGAACCGGTTCAAAAGTTAGAAAATGTTGCGCGCGTGTTTAATGAATGTACCTTAAAAAAAGTTCAGAAAATAATTATGGGCCCACCGGCCCTCAGAATCATGTGCCGTCAATTTTCAAAGACTCGTAATAATTCCATATAATATAAAAAACAATTCCTAGAAAATATGGGTCTTTACCAATTAAATAATTATTATTTTTTATTATTCAATAATATAAATGATGTATTTGATGAGTCATAGTCAAGGTAAATGTCACTTTACTTTAAAAACCTCTTCTTAAATGTTTTAAAGAGTTATTTTCTAAATATATATATTCCATACCCATGTTCCTAAAATTTTTTTATTGATGTATTTTAATATAAATAATTGAATTATAAACATAATTTTAGGTCTATTTTTTATTTCTTCAAAATCCATTCAAAATGTTTCTTTTTACAAATTTTATATAGAAATATTTGAATTTCTTTACAAAATACAAAAGGAATGTTTTATTTCAGTGTATACAAAATCAATAGTTTCTCTTACCACCTTAAACATTATTTGATATTAGAATTCGTTTATAAGATTCCATATTTTATTCAAAAAAACCTCTTTCACTTTTTTATAATTATTTTTAAAATGAGTTTTTGATGGAATAAATATTTTGATACTTGGAAATGTTTTGATTCTAGTTGTATGAGATCTCTCCAAACTATCCTTTTTTCTTTGAGTTTTGACCACTCTCTATCTTTCACAATTTATATCTCCCATTAATATTATATTTTGATTCTAAATTAATTATATATTTCTATTAAATATATACCATGTTATTTATCCCTTCCTTTTATGAGGAAATATATTCCATAAATTCATTTCTGAAATTCCATCCTTAAAATCATTGATGATTAAGGGGAACTTTTCTATTCCTTAAACATTTTATGTAACACTATTTTCATATTTTTGTTCCCAAATGAACAAAAATTTTGACACCTATGATTATATAATTAGATACTAACATCCATAATAATTAATTCTTTCTTCTATTTGTTTCTTGACAAAATTTCCTTTGATTATGATATGTGGAAATATTATGGAACCCATTTATTTCCATGGGTAAATATTATGATTATTCCTTATGACTGATTTCCCTTTTGGAACACATAATCATGAATATGTTATTATGGGTTCATCAAGATAGTTCTCAAATTAATTTGTTAATTTTTTGTCTCATGAGACGTTATGTATGGGATTAGGGAGTAAACTTAATCCACAATGGGACTTTTTCAACCCTGTGATGTTGTCTTGAAGCTAGTCCTAACTTATTCTTATGTCATGTTTTGTGTTGATTAAAAATTTCCTATGTTTCAATGATCTTATGATACCATGTTCTTTAGTTTAAACTCCCTTGTGATTACTGATGAGATTGTGTTTAAAAGAAACAATATGATGCTTCGCAAGGGTTAAATGTATAATTTTTTTGAAGAGTTTTCATATGTTTTTCATGATAGAAAAGGAACATTTATTATTTTTACTTTAATAATTATAATTAAATCATTTATTAAATACTTGGGAAGAAAATTATATTTCTTGGGAAAACAAATTTTTTATTTTGATCACAAATTTTAATTTTAAAATTGATGAATCTTGTATATGTATTCATGAACTGAAAGGTTTCTTGAATTATTTTTAAATGTCCCTTAATATAATTTTCGTTTTGATAACATTTTTTAAAATTATTTTCACAGTGTTTTAAGGATGAATATGAAAAAGGATGAGGTCAAGATGAAATTTTTTATGGTATTTAAGGAAAATAAAACATGTTATATTATAAAAGGTTTGTTTTATCGAAAAATATATAGTAAGTGTAAGTTTCCACATTTTTCTGTAATATATATTTATGTAAGGAGATGGAATAATTTCCCAAAATTTTAAACTGTAAAGATCCTCAAATATAAAGAATTTAATTATTTTTTATAAAATAAATATTATATAATGTTCAAGGTTGGGGATTTATAGTTGGTATCAGAGAAAAGGTATAGATAAGTTTAGAGACTATAATATTTTCATGTGAGGTTAACTTAAGGGTTATTGATACAATCATAGTTTTATGAGTCTATGTTTGACCATAAGTTCAAAGTCTTAGGAATAAATTTTTATTTTTCAAGTGATGGTGTTTTAAAGTTATTAATGACTTTTTTGGAGGCCTTTTATTGGGTTAACTTATATATAACCCTTTGGTTAATCGGGTAGTATTATTTGAGGAATAATTAATTTACATTTTGTGGGTATAATTTTAAATGTATTAATAACATTTATGGTTTATATGATATTTTATATTGAGGTAATTATGATTTATTACAATTTTAGAACATATGTTTTATTTTATAGATATCCATAGGATTTAAGTAATTTAGTGATTAATTTTATTTTAGAAAAAGATCCCTATAATTTTGGGGAATATTATATGATTATGTTAAGTATTATATCATGTGATTTTAATTTAGGAATACATTTTTAATAAATTTTTATAATTATATATGATTTAATGTGACTTCATAGTGATTTAGGTTATTTATAGAAATTATTAGCACATTTAAGATATTGTACTGTTATAAAATATACATTTTTTGATATATGAAATTATGTGTGACAAAAGTTAATTAAAGATTCTAGTTAAGATAATATTGGATGATTTTTTGATCAAATACTATCGATTTTTGGGTTTCAAACTTAGGTGGGAATATTTTCTATAATTTTATGGCTAGTTATTTATAAAATTATCTAAGTTGAATTTTGGGTGTTATTGTTGAAGATTTTGATATTAATGTTACATTTCTACATATAAATTTTTATTCATTTTTGGAATTATCTTAACTTTTTCTAACCATTTTTTTGGGTTAATGTCTAAAGACAAGGGGAATATCTTTTATCCTTCTATGGAATTATGTGATTTATTAAAAGTTGACTTTAGTGCTTTCGGAATGAAAAATTCATCTTGAATACTCATCATTTAGAAAACAATATATGAGATTTTAGTGGTATTTGATTAAAGGATGAAATAATATGTGTCAAGTAAGTATATTAACTTATTTTATGAGTCTCATGGATAAATTAATTCCTAAAATCCTAGAAAAGGATCTTGGAATAAAGATGTTATCTTTTTTCTAGAATTTCTAATGAATCAATAGTCTTTCTCACTCCTCATTAGTTGATGTTTTTATGGTCATAAACTTTCCAAAGATAAATCACTTTCTTGGGATCAATGATATATGTCACTCTGCATCATTATTTGGAAATTAATCTTCTCATATATTTCCATATTTTCACATCCTAAGAAAATTATTATATTTCGAAACATAGTATGTGTTATTATAGATGACCTTCAAGCTTACCTTTCTATCTTTTCATGAATATGTTTTATTAAACCTTTTTATGATTTGGGAATTCAAAATATATATATATATATTTCAAACCCTTGATTACCTAGATTAATTTCAAATTGTCAGGATGAAATTTATTAAATTGGGTAGAATGTAACACATCACATTTTTAAAATAATTTAATGCTTGATATCTTGCTTAACATCTAATATTTATCTTTAAGCGAATTGGGATATACTATAACAATATTATTATTTAAATGTGACCTTATAACCTTGTCGTTGAATTGGAGGATATAAATAAGATTAAACAAATTATGAAATATATATATATATATATAATAATCGATAAAAATTTATTGATTAATTAATAGAAAATAAGCACTCAAAATTTGGTAAATTCATTTTATTCTTCAAAAATACATTTTATTCAAAAATTGTTTTTATTGATTTGTGTGAGAAAATATTATAATTAATTTCTGAAACTGTTAGAATTTTTTTGATGAAAAGTATATCATTTTTTAAATCATCACATAAAATTTATCTTATTGATAAATTTTTAAATTTTTCTAAAACATTTGGTTTTTCAACATATAGTGAAAAATAATGATTTTTATTGAAAACTGTATTTTCTTAAAAAGTATTTATAATGAAAAACTCTGTATTTTATTATTTTTAAACTTTACTGGGCTTTTATTGATTAAAAATAATCCAATTACTATCATTCTAAATTATTTTACACTTGGATTTGGTATAAAACATATTTAGCCTCAACAATGCATTTTTTTTAAAAACAGTTATTCGTTGCATTTTACATTTTAATCTTAAATTAATTTTTGACACTTAAATAAATAAAGTCTTCAAAAATATATTCCATATTTAGAATCATGAGGTCCAATTTTTGGAAAATATGGCCCTTTTATTTTTTATCATTATTAATAGTAACCATAGAATATAATTTTCACCACAGTAAGGATAAATCAAATAATTAAGGTTAAAAATAATACCATAATGACTAAATAGTGACCATAAAACTTTCATTTATTTTATTTTAGGAATTTAGTATTAACATTTCCATCAATTTTTTTTAAAAAAATCAACTTGGCGCCATATTTCATTGATTTTGATCATTATATTATTTATATAAAGAAAAGTCAAAATTTTAATCCCTTTTGTTTTATTATCTAGAAATATTTTGACATAATGATAAACATAGGATATGTTATGTTCTAAATGATCATTTGATAGATAAATTATTTTTTTCTTCAGAAATTATTTTTAATTTTGAGTAATGAAATTATTACCTTAAATTCCTACACATCGTCGACATGGTATTTATTCAATTAATAGTAAAATAAAATAAGTGGTTATAAAAATATTAAAATTAACATATTTGAATAAAGTATTATGTTCCATGTTTTTTAGATAAATATAACATTTCATGGAGGTTTTAATGGATTATATTTGTATTAATTTTATTTCATGTTGTTTCAAAAGTCAAATTATTTGAATAATTCTTAAAATGAATTTAATAGTATTTTATGTTGAATGTATGTTATTACATTATTTATAAATCATGAAAAACTATAAAGAGAAAAATTAAGATTTCAAATGGTCTAAAATCTCATACATTTTCCATTTATGATCAATTTTTTATCTTATAAGTAAAATTATAGACTTTTAATTTTGAAAAGGACATTACTACAGTTAAGGTTAAAATTGGTTAACCAAGGGGTTAAACCAAAAGATAAGGTTTAAAATGATATAATGATATGTAAAAATTTTATTGGATGATTATATTAATATTATATATTCATTATATTCTAATACATGTAATTTTTGAACCATTTTACCTGATTTAGAAACATATTATATTATAATATATCATGTAGTTCGAAAAAAGACATTAATGATATTTCTATATAAATAATATTTTATTAAATTAAATAATATTAATAAAAAATACTTCATAAAAAATTTTATTGGTATACGGTTTAAAATATCATCCATCCTCTATTTATAGTTTAATTTTCTTTTTATGGTAACTATCTTGACCCCTTTAGAGTAAAAAACTTGATAATCATAGTAATCATTAAAAGGGATAACGAATGGTTAAAACAAAAAGGCAAGGGAGAAAAAAATCACCTAAAATTGTCCAATATTAATTGGATGAGTGTATTTCTACTCATAATCAAATTATCTTGAAATTTTATTAATTATTTTCAATTCAAACTTGAAAATTAATTTAAATAAATTTAATACTTTCTGAAATTCCAAAAATTCCCTTCTCCTCATTATAAAAGGGTTCATTCAATCCTCTTTTATTCACACTTAAAAATACTTTTATTTCATCCAATACCTAACAAAATACCTTAATAAATAACCTACACACATTCTAGGGGTATTTTTTGGTCATAATACCAACCTTATAGGGCTTAATTTCTAAATAAAAGGAAGTTGTCTGAAGAAGAGGTATAGTCTTTAACCAAAGGTTTTAGTTTTCTTTCTTTTTATGCCTCATTCAAATATTATTCAAACATGTTTAAATAATAACATTGTTATCTTCAATATACTGATATTTTTTAGGTTAATTTCATAACTTATATTCATCTACTCTTCCATCAAATGGAAAATGAACCTATCATTCTTGTACATAGAGGAATATCACCTCACGAATGGTGAAATTAATTTTTTATCACAACATATCATATATGGTGATGGTGAAGGATTAATTTATATATATTATATTCATTTCAAAAATATAATTATTTATTGATAATATATCATCTACTTTCTTAAATTTCCATCAATTAATAAATGATTTCATTGTTAGTGCATACGTGTGGACTACCACCTCCCTAAAGCGATGTGATTTGTTTTTTATAACCACATCATATGGATGATATAAATATAGGTGTATTTAAATAAATAATGTTATAATTATGATATAATTATTATTATGTAATGTTAAAATATCTCTTACCTTCTTTTCATCATGATCGTTGAAAAATGGAAACGTTACACATTCATATGTACGACTTACCATCTCCATGACTGTTACATGGTTCTTTTTTCATACCTGTCTTTCATGGTTGTTTCTGAAATAATAATTGATGTATAAAAATGATAAATATGTTATTTTTATTATTTATATTATTTATATTATGAAATAATGATCTAATTTACCATTTTCAACCTACTGAATTTATTTTGGACATATGTGTCGAATGTCATCAAAATATATGATATGAACTTAAATGATTAAGTAATTGAATACAAAATAGTCATAGATAAAATAAAAGTAATAAGAATCTAGAAAAGGCCTCTTAAGAAATTAAATAATTATTATAAGTTTATTATTCAGTATGATAAATAAAATACATGATGATTTGGACTTAGGTTAAGTGACACATTACTTTAAAAACCTCATTTTAAATGTTATATTGTTTTTATTTCTAAGTATTTCTCTTCCATGTCCTTATTTTTAAAATTATTTTATTGATGTATTTTTATGGAAAAAATGAATTATAAAGGAAATTTTTTTCTCTTTTGACTTTATTTCAGTTGTTTTTAAAATTAATATTTTTAAATATTTTATACATATCATTTTGACTTTCTATAAAAAATATGAAAAATAATGTTTTATTTTAACATATAAAACATCAACGATTTTTCCCACCATTGTAGACATTATTTGATATTTTTATTCCATTAAAATATTTCATGTTTTCTTATAAAACACTCTTTTCTTTCATTATATTTATTTTCAAAAGTTGTTTTTAATGTAATGGGTATTTTGATATCTAAAAATGATTTGCTTATGGGTGTAAGGGATCTCTCTAAACAACCATTTTTCATTAGGTTATGACCATTAAATCTCTAATTCACTTTCTATCTCACTTTTATATTTTCAACTTCTTATAAATTATGTATATATTTCTCTTACATATATACTTATCTCATCATGTCTACCTTTTATGGGTTAATACGTGCTATAAATTCATTTCTCAAATTCCTTCTATAAAATCAAACCTGATTAAGAGGAACATTTCTCTTAGTTAGTCATTTTATATAATGATCTTTTAATGTTTTTATTCCCAAATTAACACCTTATTTTGAGACCTATGATTATGTACTCAAATATGAACATCCATAACATTTAATTCCTTCTTATTTTGGGAATATTTTCTAAATTTCCTTTGATTATGATATGAGTTAAGATTATACAACCCATTTATTTCAGTGGATAATTTTTATGATTATTTCTTATGATTGATTTCCTTTTTTGGAACACATAATTATGAACATATTATGATGGGTGCACCCAAATAGTTCTCCAATTCATTGTGTAATGTTTTTCTATCATGAATCATTGTTGGTTAGAGTGATTAACTCAAGAGGGGGTGAATTGAGTGCCCAATAAGAATTATATTAAAAACACTTTAAACTAAAATACCCTAAATTAATTAAAAATGCCTAGTTAATCAAAATAGTATAAATATATAAGTTTTATCTTTAAAAATATTTCTTGAAGATGCATTAGGGATCAGTTAATATAATATTTGAAATCACTTTAACTTTTGAAACTGATACATAATCAAATCCCTTATATAATCTGAGGTAAATAATAACTACCAAAATATATTTTATTATAGATTTAAAAAAATGTAGTCTAATATTTGAAAAAAAATAAAAAAAAATAAGACACACAACGGAGAAAAAAAGTGGTTTAGTCTCAAGTCGATACTTAATCCCCTCCAATTAGAAATCACTTACTACCAAGAAGATTATTATAACAATAATCTGATCCACACCTGGATCAGGATCTTACAAGAAAAAACACACCGTCTTTATAGGATCTATGCCTCTTCCATAGTTATTCATTGGAATAGAAAAAAGATAGGCCACACAGGACCTCTTCCAAAGTTGTCATGGGAATAAAAAATAGAGAAAGTTTGAGATAATGTGTCTAGAACACTCTAGTTAAGGTGTAAGAGATAGTTCGTACCAATAAAATAGGTAGTACATTACACTACTTAAATATATATCATAAAATAGAGATATAAAATAAGTAAAGATGGAAAAAAAATAATGTTGTTTAGTCTGTGTTGCTTCCCACACTCAAGGGTTGACATATTTTGATTAGTGATTAGATCAAAAAAATTTATCAAAATTTACTAGAAGACGGAGTATTATAAGAATCTATTTTCTATCTATATGTTCTCTAAAAAACTTCTTTTTATTTTGTGTATGAATGGACCTAGATATTATATATATTCTACTATTTCATACCCATATATCTATCTACATGTATGCATCATGGGAAAATGAATATTAGCCACAATGAAAACAAGTGATATCGTATGAATATATATATATATGTAGACCCAAATTATGAATTTAAAAATAATAATAAAAATATCTTGAATACTTATTCTAAAAAAAGTAAAAAAAAACCTCTCACTCTATCTTCAATTCATCCATGGAGTGTTTTCAAAATAACAATTAATAAAAACCACATGAGGTTGTCTACATTAACTCCCATAAACTATATGTTGGAAGTATAAAATTTAAATGAAGTAGAACAAAAATGGTAGAAACATACTAGAAATATGAGCTAATTGTAGCATGATCCTATGGTAGTAGGTCAGTGGTAGCATAACATAGTGGTATAAAATCTTGGGAGGTAGTAAATTTTAACTAATGGTAGCACATCTGGGAGTAGCACGATTAAACTAACAGTTTCACATTTCTAGTGGTAGTAGGTTGAACTAATTGTAGAACAAGCCAATTGGTAACATAATCCAGAATATTGTACAATCCTGATGGTAGCATAAGGTTGGTGGTGGCCTTTTTGAACTAATGATAGAACATCTGAACTAACGGTGTATATTTTTATATACTTATAAAATTTTCTTTCAATATGATTTATAAATTAATATGCTATCATAAAATAGTAATATCATTAGAAACATAATAAAATTGATTTTTGAACATTCAAACGAGGAGGTGGAAATAGTATCCCTATTTTTGATGGTCACGGATTAGGGAATTTTATAAACCATGTAGAAAATAAACATATGCATAAGTAGATGAATTATAAGGAATGATATATGATTAATAGTTCGAGTCACTAAGTTAAGATATTTTGAAACAAATACACAGTGTTAATCTTAAATTTGTAAACGTAGACATTTAAAACATGAACTTTAAATTATATTTATAATTTCTCTCCCTTTTGGAATTATCAAAAAGCTAATAAAATAAAATCCATACGAAGAAAAAAAAGGAATAAGATATGAAATGGAATAAATAGACCGCTCAAAATACTACATCTCCAAAAAGAAATTAAAATAAAACACATCATATCCTCTATAAATTATTAATCCTGATCTTAGTCAATCTCAGCACTATAGGACATAGTATCAATAGTGTATTTTCCTTATCTAGATGTAGGAGGCACTGATGTAGAAACTGAGGGGGTTGAGGTATAGGTAGGTAGCTCCTGAATCACCACTGATATGAGATGTCAAATAGCTTCAAATAGATACATGTTGAATGAAAAATACATAAGAGGAAAAGGTGTTGTATACTGTTCATAGGTGAATGATAACATAGTAATGGCCTCATGTTCCACAACTATTGTACCAGATACATACAAAAACCTCTTAATGTCTTTCAAAAAATCCATTATGATGTTTTTATCTCTCTCTATATCACTGAATAAGTATTTATTATATTTCATAAACAAATTGATTAGAGGATCTAAGAATTTATATTGGTTTACCATTATTTGAAGGGCCTAGTGATAGAAGTCATTCTCAAGCTATCATCTAGAAACATAAAATGTGAATTCAACTAAGGATTTATATATATTCTGGAAAGCTAGTATTTAATGGCCTTTGTGATAGTTTCCCTATCACTTCAGGTTTCATTCAAAAACTACCTTCACATTATATATATATATATATATATATATATATATATATATATATATATATATATTCCCACCATGCTATCAATGTTTTTGAAGTTCCTCCTGATGAGACATATGAACATCACCCATGATGGAATGAAACTCATGTCTGACTGTGGATTATATCATCTCCCTATCAACTGAGGAAAATAAAGTGGAGTAGAAGATGTAGATGCAATAAAATAGGGTAAAGTCTCTAACTTCTCTAAATGATAATCCTGAATAAAAACAAAAGTGTAACTCATCTCCTCCATAACAAACTTCAGGGGTTCCATATCACTATAAAATATTAAATTTTCAATCTCAAACTCTTTAATATTCAAAATAAGGGTTGGATGTTGTAGATAACCAACTTAAAGATATGCCTACAATCATATTCACTATGTTTATTAACTAGAGGTGCCTATGATCTTATAAATCCACTGAAATAAGAGATTAACCTATCTATGAAGGTATCCAAATGAACTCTAAAAAGATACTCTATGGTCATAGAGGTAGAAGCATTAAAAGTTGAATGTATTCTCTCATGACTAGGCATAACACCCTCTGTATGATCTGATCTAGAAACAAGTTCATTAGAAAGAAAAGCATGAAGCAAGCCATCATCATAAATTTTCTCCACAAGAGATCACTTTTTATAATTTCTAAGAGTAACTAAGATTGTAATTCCACTATATAGACCCAATTTTTTATTGTAATCCTTTTAAATATTTATATATATATTCAGATTTACGAGCTAAGACATTGTGTAATTATGGGGCCTAGTGTGCCCAGAATTAATATTATAAATATATTTTATATATTTTATATTGTGAGTGTATATTTTCTTAATGAAAATGGGAAATGAATGCTCTATTAGAAAACTAAGACCATAGTTGATTCCATAACATGGTGCTTACTCTAGGTGCGACCAAAAATGGGTCACTGCAGGGTGTTCAGACTACTCATTCATTGGCATTATGTTCAAGGAAATACATAATTATTTTATTAATTAATTATTTAGTTTTAATGAAATGAAATTTTTTATAATAAAATTATTGTAAATAATTCTCTAGGGTTATCCTCATAGGACCTGAGAGAATTATATAGCTCATACTTCCTTCTTCATTGATGAATCAACTCATATGATGAGGAAACGCTGGATTAGAGCATATCGGGACACAATGAATGCAATGGAATCCTTCATTAATTGGAATGAAAATTCTTAAACTACGAATTATACAATCTCTAATTAAGACTCATCAATTTTTTTACACTCTATTTGATTAAAATAATTGATTATGTTGATCCCTTTTATCGATCGATACTAATTGTGGCCTAAGCGTGCATCTACGTACTAGTTCTAAATTGGTTTTTGATTTGGTTTCTATTCTCGGTACCATTATTCTTGATCATTGTCCAATAACACTTCGCCAATGATGGTTAAAACATTGTTATGGATCCTTTCTCCAAAATCTTATTTTGGTTCATCACTAGTAGTACCTTGTTCTCCTTGTTCAACATTGCTGGTAAGTACCAATCCCAATCAGATCTCTCAAATTGCAACTAAATTGTGTGTGAGGAGTGGATTGATGAATTAGGAAAATAAGTAGGATTTTAGCAAGATGAGGATGATCATTTTGATGATCATTGAAAAAATAGTAATTGAATGGATGTGAGGTGGAATTCGGTTCATCTGGGTTGAATTATGAAACCCACAAGGACCACAGGAAATAATTTTTCCTGTGAACGGTGGCTGGGAATGATTGATATGCTCTGGATCCACTATTCTTGAGTAGAGCCAAAGCCATATTTGAAGACAGGAGGCTTGAATCATTTTGTGGAAATCATATATGAGCTTATGGTGAAACCCTAACTACATACCATGTACAATGATGAACACACGATGTGTATCCCCTTAAGTGAAATAGTTAGGGTTTTGGGAAATATTAAGGATGGAACGATGTGTATACTTCCTATATTTCATGTACTCCTTCCTTGGATAGGTAACCCAGTGGTGGATCACATGTGTGTGATCTAATGTGGAAGGGCATAGCCATTTACCTGATTGTGTACCCGAGTAGACTGACACAACTATATCACATGGGCAACACCCCATGAGAAGAATCAGGCCTTGTAAAAAAGTACATTGACATGGGGTTATGTACATGGAAATAGCCAAGATGCATGGGTAAAGACCTAGAATACTAGGACATTCTATGTATAATCCCTATACATCATTTACTCCTACATGGTTTGGAATCCATGTGTTTTCCAGAGACATGGCCAGGTGGTGGGGTGGGGCTACACATCATGTGGGTCCCCTCACATGTTGTCTACCATTTGGTTTCTTCTAAGTAAACTTAAAGGTTTCATATCTCCTTCATTTGGACTTTTATTTTTGCCTAAAAATATCCTATATAAAGTGTTATTACATGTAGAATACAATGTTTCAATCTTTTGTGTCTTTATAGATAATATATAAAATGTTCTGGGCATGATGCATATTTAAGAATCACTCAACGACATAAATGATTAGGAAGAATCACTAGAGACAACTGACTTGGCCATCTAGTAGAGTTGGCTAGTTGAATCCTTGATGGATACAAATTTTACCATCATGTAGACCTAGTAAGTGGCATCCTCAACAACTACCTAGTTGACCCTTTGGTAGATCTAGTGATTGGTGTCCTCAACAACTGTTGAGTAGACTCTCCCATAGAGGTGGGAAATGGAATCTCAATGACTACTGAGTTGAACCTCCACTAGAGCTGGGTAGTGGAATCCTCAGAGACTACCAAGTTGACCCTTTAAAAGTGTTGGTAAGTGGTATACTTGATGAATATTGAGTTGACCCACTAGAAGATCTATGCAGTGGAGTCTTCAAACACTACCATGTTAAACCTCTTGTAGTGATGGGAAGTGGCATCCATAATGATTATTGAGTGGTATTATATTGTATTTATGGGAAGTGGGTCCTCAATGGCTATAAGAGTGGATCTCTCCTAGTGTACCAGGTCTTGGGCCCTCTACTTTGTGTTTATGTCCCCTTGATTATGTGGCATAGTGATGTGGTGTGGTCTGACATACACGGTTACTTTAAGGAAGATGCGTGGTATGTTGGGCATCGTTGATGGACTTTTGGAACTATTTGAGATTTTTCTTCCTAAAATGATCTATGAGATGGAGATCCCCTTACTCTCTTGTTTGGGATTATTTTGACTAAGGGTATATATATATATATGTATATATATTATTCTATATCCACACCTTGGATTTGGTTACTCTATTTCCATGGGAGGCGAAGACGTGCAGGGTATGCCATGTGCTTTCTATATTTTTGTTTTTATTTTTGGATGATTCTACTCTCTTAATATAAGTGGTAATGACTCAACATGTAGTACATCTACTCACTGTATCAATCCCCTTAGGTTTCGATGAGGGTTCTTTCACTCTTTGTTTGGGTTGACCTATTCTATTTTACTGTATCTGGTATCTACTCTCTTTATATTCCTGTTGTTTCTCTTACTACTCCCACATTATGTTTTGAGGTGTCCTAGTGGGTATGTATATACTCACCCCTACATGGTATTTTCTTGCATGTGTGGTGTCTTAGGAAAATGATGGATAGGTAGTCGGTGACTTCATAGGAGGTTAGTGATACCTACTACTTTAGACTGTATACAGTGGTCGTAACATTGTATTCAAAAGATGGGCCCTATCAGTTGTTTAATTTTATAGTTTTCTTGTTTGGGACCTATTTCTAGTTGGGTGTGTATTTTTTACCATTACTTTTAAGTTTTTTCTACCATACACTTATATTTTCTGGAGGTTTTATATGCATGGTTGTTCCCTTATCTTTTTTCTTCTTTTACGTTTTCACCCTCTGCACTTTTTTCATCAAGATGGTTGTGTGTGTGAATATAGGTACATAGGAAAAATATTCCCCATGTTTGTTATTCCTTTGATGCTTTTCACCACCCCCCTGGCCTATAGAGGCGGTATTGGGGTAGTTAGGGCTCAATCGATGGCTTGGGTTGGGTCGTGAAAGATTTTTATTTGAGAAACTTAATTCCTTGGGAAATTATTTAGACTAATCTCCTTAGGTGGATTTGGTTGGGATTTAGAGAAACATTTTCCATGTATCTCGAGTTTGGATCTAAAGATAAGGAATCCATTGATGTTGTCAGCGGCTGATGTATTCATTCATAAGGACCTTGACTACCTTCTTTTAGACTCGATATACTGAGATAATGGTGTTAGAGATAAATGGTACCTGAATCATATAGGGTAAATTCTTTGACTATCCTTCTTGATTTATCTCCTCATTATTGTTATATATATATATATTCTCATCAAAACTGTGGTACATATTGATAAATATTAGGATACATCTATGATAACAACCAGCCATGACACAAGTTCATTATCATGATGATGATCCGATTAGCGATGAGGCCTCAGTTCAAGGTCCATCCTATAAGAATTCCCCTCCATGTGGGTATGTAGAAGTACCTCCACCTAATGAGTAAAATATAATTCTAGTGGAGTAGTATGAGGATACATGTAGGATTAGTGCGCTCTGTGTGTTCCATCACTAGTGGTTGTTGATGTTCCATAGCGATCCAGATCCTTAGGTAGTAGAGGATTAGCTAGAGTCGATGGTATGTATCTTTAGGATTGTTCAAAACCTAATATATTATGTGGTTTCACTAACAGCTATCCTTTTCAATGGATCAGTTTAGCACTGGTGGAGCCTTGTTATGTAAATACACGATGAGTCGACACTCTCATGGACAGACATACATCATCTGTTTTGTGAGGACTAATACCCCTCCTGATTACACTTTCTTCAGATTTAGGATATTTTGGAGTAGTTGTGGGAAGGGGTGATGGTGGATGAGTATGAAACAAAGTTCACAAACCATACCTGGTACTCTCTTGACATGACTCGTGCTGGAAACTTCCGATAACAAATGATTGATAAGGGACTCCGAAGAGAGATCCACGCAAGTGTGGTTCCCTTATGCATCCCCATATATTATAGTCATATATATATTTCTATTAGAGGGACACAAGATTTCTGGAGCTGGTAGTGGGAATCACAGAGCTGAGTCGTCAGTAGCAACTAGTAGAAGCCAATCAGCAGGATATTAGCACCGAAAGATGTTTCATAATCAGGATCAAGTGTGAGGTCATGTGGTGCAGGGAAAATGTAGAGAATAGGGATAGCCTAGAGAGGGGTTGTTCTTTTCTTGTGATATGAGGGGTTTCATTATGTAAGAATTCATGACTAGACATTCTGAGTAGCATATCCAGATGGCTGATGGACCTCCACACTAGAGGTAGCACCATGACACGGGATCCCCCATACGAGGATGAGGTAGTCACTAGGGAGCGGAGATAGTAGATCGGAAGGAGGATGTATGGGTGGTGGATGATGTTATGATATCCATACACCCCCACCACCACTAGGTGGTCCACTTCGGGCTTAGGGAGATGGAGGTTGGGGTTGTGGATAGCTGGAGGCACTGGAGTTTTATAACCCCATAGTTGATGATATGATTATATATATGATATGTGTTTACTCCTATATTGATTCAGTATCATTATACATAGATTCTAGTCATTACTTCATCTATATACTTCTGTTGTGTGATCTGGAGATCCCAATTGAGGCACTAGCCTGACAGCTTCATCTTGAGGTTCTTATAGGGAACACATCTTCTAAATATTTTATCTCCCAGTTTTGAGGGTTGATGTTTGGTAGAGATAGGTTCATGTTGGACCTTTTTTCATCATGATAGAACCCTATGCAACATATTGGGTCTGGATTGGTTGTCCATGGTCCAATCCTAGATTGAATTTCACTATTGAAAAGTCAGATGCCTACGTACTAATGGGATGAGATTCTCATTCTCTGGAGAGAGGGATATCATAGCCGGATGACCGGGTTTTATGATTAGGATGATATATCCCATAAAACATCAATTGGTTAGTATAACCCTTCATGTAGTATTCTATTTAGACATCGAGGTTCCTTATGCTGTGGAGGATTATATATGTTTCTTCCACAAAGATGTTTCGGGAATATCTCTAAGGTGGGAGATAGAGTTTTGAGTTAACTTTCATCCTAAAACCACTCAAATATATTCTAAAACATATTTTATGGCTCTTACTAAGCTCCAAGATCTGTGGTTTTAGTTGGAAGACCATCGAGATAAGGGTTTAATCAAACCTGATGTGTCCTCCTGGGCAGCTCTAGTGTTGTTCGCGAAAATGGACGATGTGAGTGTGTGGCTTTGCATTATTTATAATTGTCTGAACTAAGCCATGATAAATAAAAGGCTTTCCTTTCCAAGTATTAGATACCTATTTGACTAGTTTTGCGGTGAAATACGGTTCTCGATGACCGATCTCAGTTTTGGATACCGCTAGTTGAGGGTTTGTGAGGCTGTTTTCCAAAGTTGGATTTATAATGTTGCTATGGAAACTATGATTTTCTAGTAATTCCCTTGGGTGTGACCAATTCCCCCACCTTGTTTATGGATTTGATGGAGTAGTTATTTTATCTGTATATGGAACAACTTTTTGTCAACTTCATTAAAAACATACTCATCTACTCTACCTTAGAGGAGGAACATACAGATCACTTGAGGATGGTTCAATATTTTTTTCAAGAGCGCTAGATTTACGGAAAACTCTCAATGTGCCAATTCTGGATTCATGAGGCTCAATTTCTGGGGAATGCCATTTCAAATCTTGATTTATCCATAGACCTAGCGAATATTGATGCAGTTATTTCTTTGGATCCACCCAAGAGCATGTCAAAGGTGCGAAGCTCTCTTGGTTTGATGGGGTACTACCAAACATTTTTGGAAGACTTATCCAAAATTGCATCCACTTTTAATTCCATGAAATTTAAAGGGAATACATATACCTAGTCTGAGTAGTTATATAGGTCCATTTAAGAGTTAAGTTTGAGGCTTATGAGTGCTCTAGTGATGAGACTACTAGAGGAAGGCGTGGAGTTCATTGTGTACTGCGATGCCTCGGGAGTTGGGCTTGGATGTGTGTTATAGAAAAGGTAGGAAGTTATCACATATAGGTCAAGGAAGTTGATACCCCATGAGTACAACTATGTGACTCATGACCTATATATAGCAGTCATAGTCTTTGACCTGTGGATGTGGAGACACTACCTTCTAGGGGAGCGCTTTTTGGTTTACTCAGACCACCAGAGTCTCAGGTACATATTCTAGTGGAGAGACTTGAACCTAAGATAATGATTCTAGTTAGAGTTACTATCAGAATATGAATTTGAAATAGTATATACTCTAGGAAATATAAATGTATTAGCATATTACTTTTATAGGAATTCTCAAACTCACTTGGTGTAGGAGCTTTTGGAGGTATTAGCTTCCCTGTAGTTAACCCTAGTGGAGTTGAAGGGTATAACTTTTATACAGTCGATAGTGTTGAATCCTCCACTTCTTGATCATGTGTGAGAGTTCCAGATAGGATACATTTAATTTGAGGTCTTATGTGATCATATATCTATGGGAAAATCACTATATGGATATTCTAATGTAGGAAATCATGTCATCTTTTTTCAGGGACGGATGGTGGTTCCAGTCAAGATATGGGAGGAGGTGATGTGAGAGTTTAACACTTCTCCCCTATATATACATTCAGGTGTGGGTAATATTTAAATATACCTTAAACATTAATTTTGGTACTTCTACATGAGATAGATCATAGATGAGTTCGTCTCTTTGTGCATCACATGTCCGTAGGTGAAGGCTGAGCACTATGTTTCAGCAGGATTGTTACAGCCCCTTAAGATCCTAAAGATCAATTTGCATGGAATTTCAATGGAATTTTTGAAATGGATTATACATACAATGATGGGTCATGATACTATCATGGGGATATGTGAGTGAATAATGAAGTCAACACACTTCCTATCTATCAGGGAGCAGAGTTCGGTGGATACTTTGGGGCAGTTGTACATATGGTAGATCATTCACCTTTATGGGGTTTCCTCAATGATTATATTTGATCATGGCATATAGTTTACATCATGATTTTGTAGAGGCCTTCAAGAGTCATTTAGGATATAAAGAGGATGAGTACATTCTATCACCTCTATACCGATGGGCAGTCTAATCGAACTATCTAGATTTTGGTGGATTTGTTGAGGGATTTCATGTTAGACTTTCTCTGGAGATAGGAGTATCACTTTCCCTTGGTTGAGTTTTCATACAACAATAACCACCACTCTACTATTAGCATGGTATATTTTGAGACCTTTCATGGGAGGCCCTTCAGGTCACCCTTGTGTTGGAAAGATATCAGTGAGACATCTCTTGCGGGCTCAGAGATGGTGCGGGTGACGATGGAGAAATTCTATGTCATATGTGAGAAAATGAGGATGGTCTAGAGAAGAAAAAAATGTTATGAATATCACCATAATAGGACCTTGGAGTTTGAGCTGGGAGACCATGTTTTCATTATAGTATCCCCACAATGAGGATTATGGAGGGTTGATTGGGTAGGTAAGCTTTACCCAAGGTTCATTAGGCTGTTTGAGATCATATATAGGGCTGGTGAGGTTTCTTACTGCCTTTCCCTACCCACAGGCTGGAGTGGTTGGATGATGTCTTCCACATGTCACAATTGAGGAGATATGTGCATATATCTACAAATGATATTGAATGGGGTTATCTAGACATTGAGGATAGAGTCACCTTTTTGGAGAACATGTTGTTGGCTGAGGATCTATAAGAGAGGACCCTATGTGGATGGACCATCCCCCTAGTCCATAAGTTTGGCCACATGGGATCATGTAGGAGAGTTACTCGAAGTTTGAGAGCTAATTGTGGGATCTATATCCCATGTGGTTTATTTAGTTTTTCTTTTCAGGGAATAAATAATTAAAGGATGGAATGATGTAGAGACCCTATTTTCCCTGTAAGACTTTGAAATATTTTCATATATATTTCTAGATTTAGGAACTAAGAAAAAATGTGATCTAAAGGCCCGATGATCCCAAAATTAATTTTATAAGAAAATATGAAATATATTTTATATTTCAAAAACATAGTTTCTTAAAGAAAATTGGACAACTCTTAAATAGAATCTTGGATCATGAATTGAGACCACATTTGAGTTTGGAATGTGGTGTTTACCCTAGGGGTGATCTAAAATGAGTCTTCTAGGGGAATTAAGACTCCTCCCTTGTGGGCAATACATTTATTGAAATAATTAATTATTTGATTAATTAATTATTTCGTTTTAATGCAGCGAAAATTTATATAATAATAATTACATGGATAATTATCTAGAGTTATCCACCCAACCCCTAGGAGAATTCCAGAGCTCCTCCTTCCTCCTTCATTAGAGAATGACCACGGATGATGATGAAATTCTAGATCGGAGTAGATCAAGATGCAGTAAATGCAATGATATCCTTCAATTGATGGAGATCACATTATTTGATGAAGAATGATATAGTCTCCCGTTAGAACTCATCAATTTTTGGTTTATTCCCTGTTTTATAAAATTAATTGAGTATATTGATACCTTCTATTGATCTACACCATTTGTTTCCTAATCATGAACCTATATACCAGTTCTAAATTGGTTTTTTATTTATTTTCTAACACCATTATTATTTTTCTTAGTCATTGGAAAATAATTCGTGGACAATGATGGTTAACCATTTTTTATAGCACCTTTCTCCCACATCTTCTTCGTGTTCATCACTAGTAGGACCCCACGGTTTCTATTTTACATTTATAGGTAGTACCAAGCATGATCAGACCCATGAAATTGTGATGGAATCATGTGTGGAGTGGATCAAGAAATCAAGCATAGATCTGGAATTATTGAGAGAAGAGGATGAAACCGTCGAGGACAACTAGAATCCTTTTTTTTCTAGCTAACGATGGATAGAAACGACCGATCCGGTCTAGATCCACTATTCCCAAGTAGAACCCAATCCATATTCAAAGAAGAAATGCTTGAATCATATCTATTATTCTAGAGGCAACTAAACTACATTCCATGTATAAGGATGAATACATGGTGTGTATCCCCATATGTGTGGTGACTATGGTTTTAGGAAATCTTATGGATGGAATGGTGTGTAGCCTTCTTACACACCGTATACCCCTTCCTAGAATTGGAAACCTTTTTGGATGTACATGGACAAGTACAAAACTTTTTACCCAAGTACACAGACATGGCAAGATCACACGGGTGGAACCCTATGTGAAGAAACATGTTGTTTACCAAAGTACATGGACACGAGGTCATATAAATAGATTGGGCCTAGGTGCATGGGTAGGGACTCTGAGTACTAGGGTATTCCGTGTAGATCCAAACACATCATATACACCTATGTGTCTTGGAAGCTGTGTGATAGCTATAGACATGGCCAAGTGGTGGAGTGGGGACATATATCATATGGGTCCTCTCTCGTGTTGTGTACCCTTTGGTTTATTTATAAGAAACTTCAAGGTTCTATATCTCTTTCTTTGGGACTCAAATATTTTTCCTGTGAGTAGCCTATCCTAAGTGTTTTTATGCATATAACGAAATGGTTCCCTCTTTTATGGATTTCATGATATGATGTATAATTTTCATTGAACAGATATTATTTAAGAAAAGATCGAATATGGATGTGATCATACATAATGAACAAAGACTACCGAGTTCACCAACTAGTAGATCTTAGAAGTGGTGTACTTTAAGACTACCGAGTTGACCCACTAGTATAGTTGGGTAGTGGGCCCTCGATGACTACCAAGTTGATATTCTAGTATATTTGATCAGTGGAATCCTCATTGACTACAGAGTGGACCCTCTAGTAGAGATTGGCAGTAGAGTCCTAGATGACTACCAAGTGGACCCTCTAATTGATTTGGGCAGTGGATTCCTTGATTACTACCGAGTTGACCCTCTGGTAGATTTGGTTAGTGGAATCCTTGATAAAAACTGAGTTGACCATATAGTAGAGCTGGGCAGTAAAGTATTAGACGATTACCGAATTGACCCTCTAGTTGTGCTAGGAAGTAGAGTCCTTGACAATTACCGAGTGGTACCCTTTAGTAGAGTTGTGAAGTGATTCATTGATGGATATAACCGTGGATCTATCATGTTGTACCAAGGACTAATACCTATACTTTGATTTTTTGGACCGTTGACTATTTTCTATAGTGTAGAGGCATGGTTTGACTTCCATGGTTACTTCTTGGTAAACACGTGGGATTCTAGGCATCAATGATGAGATTTTGGAACTATTGAAGACTCTTCTTTATGGGCTAAGCTGTGATATAGATATCCCCTTTATATCTTATTTAGGATTATTTTGATTGATAATATATGTTTTATTATTATTATTTGACATCCACACCTTGGATTTTGTTACACTCCTTCCATGGGAGGCGAAGACATGTGAGATATTCCATGTCCTTCCTATGTTTAGAATCTCGTGGTTAGATGAGTCTAATTTCCTACTATATGTGGAAGAGACTTTAAATGTGGTTCATCTACCCACCATGTTGTTCTAATTGTGTTTGGATGTGGTTACTTTCACTCTTGGTTTGGGTTAACATGTTCTTTTTTACTGTACCTAGTATCTACCATAATTATATTTATATTGTATCTCTTAATGCTCTCCCCTCATCTTTTAGGCTTTCCTACTATGTATGTATATAGTCACTTCTACATGGTATTTTCCCACACATTTCATGTCTTATGCAGTTGACAGATAGGTTGTTGATGACTTCAGATGAGCCGAGGGATACTTGGTATATTGGACCGCGTATGGTGGTCGCATCATAGGATTCAAGAGTTAGGATCTATCAGTAGTTTACTTTTTAGTTTTGTCATCTTGAGACGTACTTATATTTGGGAATATATTTTCCCCTTTTAATTTAAGTTTGTACTACCATACTCTTTTACTGTCTATAGGTTTTTGATGCATGGTTGTTCCCATATCTTTTTCCATCTTTTAATTTTACACCATCTATAATTTTTCATTGATATGGTTGTGTGTGTGCTTACAGGTACTCTAGATAAGGCATCCCCATTTTAGTTATACATTCAACACTTTTCTCTATCCTTAGGCCTATGGATCCTGACTTGGGGTAGTTGTGACTCAAGCCCCAGTTTGGGTTAGGTCCTCACATCCCCCATACTCTAGTGGATTTTTTTGATCATCATCACTATCACCATCCTTATCTAACATGGTATAACAAATTACATGAAATTTGGAACAAGGATATGAATCCCCCTTAGATTAATCTCTATCCTCTCTCAAGGAATAAGGTGCATGAATTATTTCTAGAAGAACCTAGGGATTCCTCACCCTCAACAAATTTCCTTGGCTCACCTCTAAAAGAGGTCTCGTCACCAGTAGACAGATTTAATATCATTATCTCCACATACATTTTCGAACCAAAAACAACATGAGATAGATGCAACTAATCCCTCACAATACCATAATCAACATCATAATAGTAAAAAAATAGATTTTACATCAAAGTTTTAACATCAGTTTTTAAATAAACAATGTTAAATACATTTTATTTTTTGTAATAAAAATAACTGATGTTAAAAAGAATATAAACTCATTTATCATGTTAGTTTTATAATAACTGAACTATAAAACAATGTTTTTGATGTTGGTTTTTTTAAAACCAATGTGAAAATATATATTTTTACATTGGTTAGCTAAAATTGATGTGAAAAAGTGGGTTATCACATCATTTTTAAAAAAATGACATGAGAAATGGTATTCGAGATCACTATAATGTGGCATTAAATATTTTGACAATGTTCCATTGAAATTTTCAATTACCAAGTAAATATTATTATAGCATAGTTCAGTTTTCAAGTGAATTTATATTCTTTCATGCTCCAAAAATTTTCCTTTCATGATCAACTCTTTCGACCATCATCATCATACCACCAATTAAACTCTTAAAATCTTCATTATCATTCCACTAATTCTTCCTTAAGTGAACTCTTCATTGTATTTATAATTATTTTTCTATGATTGAATGTTTTTATGATTGGTTTTCCCAACAAATAACCCATTTAATTATTATATTTTTACTATCATCAATAATCCTTCTTTAGATGACATTAAAACATCAAAGGTTCATTCAGAGTCTAAAATTCCTTCTAAGACGTTGTAGATTCATTTTCCTCATGAGATATTTCATCTGAAGAATATTATATTGACTAAGAGTATGGAAATATTGAAAATTAGGTCAAAGATTTAAGTTTCTTTGTCTAGATTCTATTAGGTTTATTTGACCTTTTTTCTTTAAAAGATCGTGTATTTTTATCTAATGGTGTAATCAGCTTTGAAAAATGATTTTTTTGATCTTTTTGCTTCAGTAATTATATAACTAATATAAGAAGGGATTTTTTTGTCAGTTATAAAATAAACAACATAAAAAGAGACTATTTACATTGGTTATTTTATAACTTATTTAAAAAAAGTGACATTCAATGTTGGTTATAAAAAATCGATGTGGAATTTAAGTTTTACTTCAGTTATAAAATAATAGACATAAAAAATTTTGAAATAATAATTTTAACATCAGTTTTATTAACTGATGTTAAAATATAAGATTTTTTACATCACCTATAATAACATTTCCTTTATAAACAACATTAAAAACATATAAAAACAAACGTGAAAAATGGTATTTTTGTACTGGTGTCAGCATTATCATATCCAACACCATTTCATCCTCATAATCATCATCTTCAAAACCATCTAATACTTCAAAAAACATTATTATTGGTTTCTAAAGAACTATTAATGTTTTATTCTCTATATATTTTGGTCTTTTAATATTATACTTCACTCAAGAGGATCTCTCTAGCATGGAGTGATAGAGGTGGACTTACATATCCATAAGACATAATTGGACTATTAGAAATGTCTGGATAATTTATATATTTAGCAAAACTATCCACCTCCTCTTCAAATATAGAAACCTATTATTATTTTTCCTCATTAGAATAAACAATATTTTCATCTGGCTCTAATATAGGATCCACTATATTCTTGGGTCTGATAGGGTGTTCAACAGGATCAAATTCCTCAAAAATTCTATCATTATATTCAACCCATCTATTTATCCATGGAATCAATTTCACATTCATTCTCTTACATGTATTTTTAATTAAATAGAAACCACCAGATTTTACCTATGCTTCATCTGTAAAGACCCGTAAAATTCAAGGGAAATTTTTTCTTAATTTTCTTTAGAATTTTACTAGAGCGCGGTTTCAGACGGCACCTGATTCCGAGGCCCGGAGTGCCCGAAATCAATTTCCGAAGTTTGGCTCGGGTACGTTCAGTGAACGAACGAGCCGGAATTTTCTAACTTTTAAACCGATGCCCGGAATCGAATTCCGAGGGCACCGATGGAACCGTAGCACTGGTAAACGCTTAGGAACTCCTGTTCTGGAGTTGCGTTCATACGAGTGTTGATAATAAAAATTGTGGATGTTTACTTTGTAATTACACTACAATTTTTTATTATTTTACTCTAAGTGTTATCTCTTGTTGGAAGTTGGGTAACCACCCAACCTCCCTTGGGAGGTTATGAGGGTTGTGGGGCCCACACGAACCCCACCTCTTCATATCCTCTAAAACCCCTCAACTCCCACATAAGTTATGATATCTTATGTTATAACTTTAGACTTAAATAAGGTGAGTTGTGTGTGTGATTTGAATTTCAAACTCTTGAAATTCTAGTGTGTTGTTGTGTTAATAAAATAAGATAGAGTCTTATTTTATTTTGGTTGAGTAGTTTTGTCTCCTTGAGAGAGTTGGGAAGGTTCTTCTTGTTTCTTCATCTTCTTCAACCTCGACGAAGAACACGAAGAACGCCGTTCTTCAACGAAGAACTTCTTCGCCGAAGAACACGGTTCTTCCGCGACGCCATATCCGCGACGTGACGTTCTTCTTCCGCATCATCTCTTCCGCGACGGTTTTCCGCGACGAACGCCATCGACAACGACTCTTCCTCCGACGTCAAAGGAATCGACACCGATATTCCATGACTACGTCAACGTGCGACTATCAAGGTAGGGGTTCTTGAGTTCGTTGTTTACATTTTATTTGACATTCCTCAAGTATATCTAAGCCAATTGATAACAAACTAATGGGAGGAGGCCGGACCGCACAAACACGGCTGATCCTCCTCCCATTGTGGTTTAGTTTTATTGTGGTTTGAAGTGGGGTAACGCGGTAACATTGCACCGCGCGAAAAGAATAATTTAAGGCCGGTTTGGGTCATGATGAAGAACCGCGACGCTATAATGTCGCGCCTTTGAGATCGGATGAGACCGCGGCCGGAGTCGGGCCGTGGCGGTGGGGCGCGACGTCGTTACGCTGCGAAAATCTTACAAGGACCGAATTAGAAGGGCGGCTGGAAAACCGGCCACCGGCGGAAAAAGAAGAACCGCGGCCGGACGGCCACGGCGGAGCACCAAGAGGCGGCCGGCCTCGCCGGCCGCCGGAGATCAGAACAGCCGCGGCGGAGGAGCTAGGGGCGGCCGGCCTCGCCGGCCTTGCCGGCGCCGGAGATCGGGTGGGCCGCGGTGGAAGAGCCAGGGGCGGCCGGCCTCGCTGGCCGCCGGAAATCGATGAGGAGCCGCGGCTGCGGCCGCGGCGGAGAAGAGAAGGCGGCCGGCCGCGCCGGCCACCGGTTTGGACAGGAGGCGGGACCCGCGGGTCCCGCGTGTGTAAAGAAACGGCCGGCCTTAGGCCGGCTGAGATCCGGAAAAAGGGGGGGTTTCACACCCCGCGTGCAGCACATGCGCGGCGCGCTGGCCGCGCCGCCGCTGGCCGGACCGCGCCGCCACCGGCCGGGCCGGGTCCAGCGGACCGGGTCGGTTCGACCCGGTTCGGGCCGACCCAGGGGGGGGGGGGGGGTCGGGCTGGGTCGGCCCGGACCCGGACCCCCCGTTTTGGAACAGATTCGGTCTTTTGGCCATAACTTAAGCCACGGACCTCCGATTGACGAACCGTCTGCGGCAACGCGATCCTTGGGTCGAGACGGTCGTTTCGTTATATCGCACTTAAGGTTTCGGATTACTTTGAGTTCGGCCGGGTTGGTTCGTTCACGAAACCAACCGGGCCTTTGGAGCGGAAACGCTCATATCTTGAGCTACGGACGTCCGATTGACGTGCCGTCAGCTGTGTTGTGTTCCTCTTAGTGAGACGGATCTTTTGACATACTCTGCCCGAGGTTTGGACACAGGTGGAGTACGGTCGGGTTGGTTTTGCCTTAAAAACCAACCGGGCCCCGGGGACGAAAATGCCAATAACTCTCAGACCGGGCGTCCGATCGACGCGCCGTCTGTTGCGTTGAGTTCCTGTTGACGATACAGAACTTTTGGATACATCAACTCTGGACTTTGTGTCAGTTGATGTATCAGCCTCTCGGCTCGTGGAGCGGACCCTCCGAACGAGTTTGCTGTGTGCGGGAACCCTAGTGCTGGCTGCGACTGTTACTGTGACTTCTACTGCTACTACTGCTATTGTGACTGCGACGACGACAGTACAGAGATCCTGTGTGGATTCGATGACGACGACTACAGCACTCAGCGATCCTACGTGGATCAGTGCTACAGGTCCTGTGTGGGCCCGATCCTGTGTGGGTCTTGCGGTGACTATCTACAGGTCCTGTGTGGGCCCGATCCTGTGTGGGTCTTGCAGTGACTATCTACAGGTCCTGTGTGGGCCCGATCCTGTGTGGGTCTTTGTGGTGCTTATCTACAGGTCCTACGTGGGCCCGATCCTGTGTGGGTCTTTTGCGGGGGTTAGTTACCTATCGATCCTTCGTGGGTCCGACGACTTAGATGGAACAGTGATCATCTTTATTGTCCTTTGAAGAAGTATACCTGTGTGAGCTGAATCTGTTGCTTTCCTGTGTGGATTGTGTTGTGCAATCCTGTGTGGATTACGTTTTGCTTTCATGTGTGGAATACGTTTACTTTCCTGTGTGGACTGAGTTGTACTTGGGCTCGGAGGTTAGAGCGTATTTGAAATTGATGACTTAGGTATATGTATGGGCATATACCTAAGCAGTGTCGGTTATTACTTCGTGATTGTTCCTTTCTTCGTGGTTTGTCCTTTGTGGATTTGAGAGACCTTCAGGGGTCTCGGGGTCCCTACTGAGTAGCTTATACTCACCCCTGCACGGGCTTGCCCGCACTACGTTGTGTTGGTTGCAGACGACGGACAGCGTTGACCTTAGCTGAGGCTTGCAGAGTGGGACGGTACCCGGAGGTGGACCACTGGGCGGGACGTGCTCGGAGCGGACGGCAGGACCCGTGGAGCAGTGGAGCTATCTGTACCCACCCTTCAGGTGGGATTTCCAGTGGACAGCTCGGTGTAGCGGCTTTTACTTTCAGTTGTTTTTTTCCCTTTCAAGTTGTACTTTACTTTCAGTTTTGGGTTTGTATACTGGCCCATTTACTTTTCTGCACTTTCAGTTGTACTCTGCTTTTTCTTAGTGTTTACTTTCCGCTTGCTTACTATGTGGTGTTTGTTTACTTTACAAAGGCAATGCCTTCCCTTTTTACCGGGATTTACGCCTTGGTGCTAGTCGCCAGCCCCTGGCCTATGGAAGGCGGGCTTGGGGTAGTCACGGCACGGACCCCGAGGGCGGGTCGTGACAAATTGGTATCAGAGGAGTTCGGTTCTACCGCGAACTCTGATCTTTTCTATGTGAAGCAATAATGTTTAGCGTATTGAGTGTGGTTATCAGTCCAGGGAGTCCAGTGTTGGTGCGGCGGCCGACGTATCCATACACCAGGACCCTGACTTCTGATTTCCGACTTAATGCACAAAAACATTTATTGCGTGTGTGTTTCAAAGTTTTCTTTGTGATTTCTTTGTGTCAGCTCACCAGGTATACTGTTTGACCGTGGCGCACCTGTTTCCTTTCAGGATGGCCCCACGACGGCAGCCAGCTAGGGTTCCGAGAGTCGAGCGTGACGACAGCCCACCGAGCGACGAGGCCTCGGTGCAGGGCCCTTTGTCAGCAGTGGCACCGGCGGTAGCTCTACCCGCCGAGCCCCCGATACTTCCAGCACCAGTCGCTGACGATGCGCGTCGCCTCAGCGCACTGCATGAGTTTCAGCGCCAGCGACCACCCAGGTTTCGCGGGGAGACGGATCCCCAGGCAGTAGAGGACTGGCTGGAGGCAGTGGTACGAGTGTTTAGGCTAGTGAGGACACCAGTAGACCTCATGGTGATCCTCGCTGCGAGCCTACTACACGCAGCAGCAGGACGATGGTGGAGCTTGATGCTCCAGGTGCACGATGAGGCATCTCGACTTTGGACGGACTTCGAGAGCCTCTTCCGCTCAGAGTTCGTCCCGGCCACCCTCCGTGCGGTGCGCATCCAGGAGCTTCTTCAGCTGTGGCAGGACAGTATGACGGTCGCCCAGTACGCGGCGAGGTTCACCGACCTTTCTCGGTACTCGACAGACATGGTACGAGACCTCTTCTTCCGGGCCTGAACCTTCGAGCAAGGATTGAGACACGAGATTAGGGCATCACTGATCTCCCTCAGCATCCCGACCCAGGCAGGAGTGCTAGAGCAAGCCCTCCTGATCGAGAGTTTCCTGGCTGAGTCCACAGCGAGATCTACCGCAGGAAGGCAGATAGCGGAGTCTTCAGCAATAGGTAGCCGACGGATGACTCAGGATTCCAGGCAGACCAGACCTACCGGTGGCCGACTGCACGACTCAGGCTCAGTTGTGCGGGAAAGACGGGGTGGAGTCAGAGCCAGGCGTGCCGAGAATGGGCAGTGTTACTCCTGTGGCGGGATTGGTCACATGGCTCGTGACTGTCCGACCCGCCATGCTGATGATCAGCAGTTAAGTGAAGAACCTCCCAGGCAGAGGCAGAGGTTCGACCATGGCGGTCCGCAGGGAGGAGGCGGACGAGGCAGAGGAGCTGGCCGAGCAGCAGGTGGTGGGCGACGCTTTGAGGCTCTTCCACCACCACCACCAGGAGGTCCACCCCGACCACAGAGAGTAGGTGAACATGCGAGAGCTCAGCTTCAGGCAGCCGAGGCCTTCGATCATGGAGCTCTGGGAGCCGATGGACAGGATCAGAACTAGTGGATACGTCCTTAGTACTTCTGGTTCCTTGTTGCATTTGTGTAGCGTCTTGTATTATGAGCTGTAATAATAAAAGACGCATACCTTTGTGATATTTTCGTTCCTGTCCTCTTTCGTGATGTTACTAAGAGGTTAGAGTTTTGGCTATTGACTTGACCCTCACTTGTGAGACATCTACTGGAGGTGACCCAGTTACCACACACTGATGCCGACAGTGTGACTCAAACCTTGGAGGCGAGAGTAACGGTTGAATCTCTTAGTAGTAGTGTCGAGGCCTTACAACGTCATCCTTGGTATGGATTAGTAACATCCATGTTAGGATTGACTGTTTTAGGCGAAGAATGTGGTTCATTCAGGGGATGATACCAGATTTCTCTTATCGGCAAAGACGAAATCTTGCAGCTCTTGTGGGACCTGAGATGGTCCAGGCCATGACAGAGAAGGTCCAGGTCATCCAGGAGCGGATGAGGACAGCACAGAGCCGGCAGAAGTCATACGCTGACAGGAGGCGGAGGCCACTAGAGTTCGAGGATGGCGACCACGTCTTCTTGCGGGTCTCACCTCGACGTGGTATTCGGAGATTTGGCCGAGGCGACAAGTTATCTCCGCGCTTCATCGGACCCTTCCAGGTCCTCAGCTGGGTTGGCGAGTTGGCTTATCGCCTGGCTCTGCCACCTCAGTTGCACCGGGTGCACGACGTCTTCCACGTATCCCAGCTGAGGAGATACGTGCACGACCCGACGCACATCTTTGACCATGGGGAGCTTGACTTTGACGATGGGGCGACTTTTACGGAGGTCCCGGTGGAGTTAGAGGATCGACAGGAGTGGGTCCTGCGTGGGCGATCGATTCCTCTTGTGCGCATCAGATGGCAGCACGAGAATCTCCAGGAGAGCACATGGGAGCGGGAGGCTCAAGAGCGTGCTCAGTACCCTCATTTGTTTCCCTAGTTTTAGATGTAACTTTACGGGGACGTAAAGCCCTGAGGTGGGAGTAATGTAAAGACCCGTAAAATTCAAGGGAAATTTTTTCTTAATTTTCTTTAGAATTTTACTAGAGCGCGGTTTCAGACGGCACCTGATTCCGAGGCCCGGAGTGCCCAGAATCAATTTCCGAAGTTTGGCTCGGGTACGTTCAGTGAACGAACGAGCGGGAATTTTCTAACTTTTGAATCGATGCCCGGAATCGAATTCCGAGGGCACCGATGGAACCGTAGCACCGGTAAACGCTTAGGAACTCCTGTTCTGGAGTTGCGTTCATACGAGTGTTGATAATAAAAATTGTGGATGTTTACTTTGTAATTACACTACAATTTTTTATTATTTTACTCTAAGTGTTATCTCTTGTTGGAAGTTGGGTAACCACCCAACCTCCCTTGGGAGGTTATGAGGGTGGTGGGGCCCACACGAACCCCACCTCTTCATATCCTCTAAAACCCCTCAACTCCCACATAAGTTATGATATCTTAAGTTATAGATTTAGACTTAAATAAGGTGAGTTGTGTGTGTGATTTGAATTTCAAACTCTTGAAATTCTAGTGTGTTGTTGCGTTAATAAAATAAGATAGAGTCTTATTTTATTTTGGTTGAGTAGTTTTGTCTCCTTGATAGAGTTGGGAAGGTTCTTCTTGTTTCTTCATCTTCTTCAACCTCGATGAAGAACACGAAGAACGCCGTTCTTCAACGAAGAACTTCTTCGCCGAAGAACACGGTTCTTCCGCGACGCCATATACGCGACGTGACGTTCTTCTTCCGCATCATCTCTTCCGCGACAGTTTTCCGCGACGAACGCCATCGACAACGACTCTTCCTTCGACGTCAAAGGAATCGACACCGATATTCCACGACTACGTCAACGTGCGACTATCGAGGTAGGGGTTCTTGAGTTCGTTGTTTACATTTTATTTGACATTCCTCAAGTATATCTAAGCCAATTGATAACAAACTAACTGGAGGAGGCCGGACCGCACAAACACGGCCGATCCTCCTCCCATTGTGGTTTAGTTTTATTTTGGTTTGAAGTGGGGTAACGCGGTAACATTGCACCGCGCGAAAAGAATTATTTAAGGCCGGTTTGGGTCACGACGAAGAACCGCGACGCTATAATGCTGCGCCTTTGAGATCGGATGAGACCGCGGCCGGAGTCGGGCCGTGGCGGTGGGGCGCGACGTCGTTACGCTGCGAAAATCTTACAAGGACCGAACAAGAAGGGCGGCTGGAAAACCGGCCACCGGCGGAAAAAGAAGAACCGCGGCCGGACGGCCACGTCGGAGCACCAAGAGGCGGCCGGCCTCGCCGGCCGCCGGAGATCAGAACAGCCGCGGCCCTATGGCCGCGGCGGAGGAGCTAGGGGCGGCCGGCCTCGCCGGCCGCAGGGAATCAGGAAGGGCCGCGGCCCTACGGCCGCGGCGGAGCAGCCACGGGCGCCGGCCTTGCCGGCGCCGGAGATCGGGTGGGCCGCGGCGGAAGAGCCAGGGGCGGCCGGCCTCACCGGCCGCCGAAAATCGATGAGGAGCCGCGGCTACGGCCGCGGCAGAGAAGAGGAGCCGCGGCTACGGCCGCGGGGGAGAAGAGAAGGCGGCCGGCCGCGCCGGCCGCCGGTTTGGACAGGAGGCGGGACCCGCGGGTCCCGCGTGTGTAAAGAAACGGCCGGCCTTAGGCCGGCCGAGATCCGGAAAAAGGGGGGGTTTCACCCCCCGCGTGCGGCACATGCGCGGCGCGCTGGCCGCGCCGCCGCTGGCCGGACCGCGCCGCCGCTGGCCGGGCCGCGCCGCCGCTGGCCGGGCCGCGCCGCCGCGCCGCCGCTGGCCGGGCCGCGCCGCCGCGCCGCCACCGGCCGGGCCCGGTCCGGCGGACCGGGTCGGGTCGACCCGGTTCGGGCCGACCCAGGGGGGGTCGGGCCGGGTCGGCCCGGACCCGGACCCCCCGTTTCGGAACAGATTTGGTCTTTTGGCCATAACATGAGCCACGGACCTCCGATTGACGAACTGTCTGCGGCAACGCGATCCTTGGGTCGAGACGGTCGTTTCGGTATATCGCACTCAAGGTTTTGGATTACTTTGAGTTCGGCCGGGTTGGTTCGTTCACGAAACCAACCGGGCCTTCGGAGCGGAAACGCTCATATCTTGAGCTACGGACGTCCGATTGACGTGCCGTCAGCTGTGTTGTGTTCCTCTTAGTGAGACGGATCTTTTGGCATACTACGCCCGAGGTTTGGACGCAGGTGGAGTACGGTAGGGTTGGTTTTGCCTTAAAAACCAACCGGGCCCCGAGGACGAAAATGTCAATAACTCTCAGACCGGGCGTCCGATCGACGCGCCGTCTGTTGCGTTGAGTTCCTGTTGACGATACGGAACTTTTGGATACATCAACTCTGGACTTTGTGTCAGTTGATGTATCAGCCTCTCGGATCGTGGAGCGGACCCTCCGAACGAGCTTGCTGTGTGCGGGAACCCTAGTGCTGGCTGCGACTGTTACTGTGACTTCTACTGCTACTACTGCTACTGTGACTGTGACGACGACAGTACAGAGATCCTGTGTGGATTCGACGACGACGACTACAGCACTCAGCGATCCTACGTGGATCAGTTCTACAGGTCCTGTGTGGGCCCGATCCTGTGTGGGTCTTGCGGTGACTATCTACAGGTCCTGTGTGGGCCCGATCCTGTGTGGGTTTTGCGGTGACTATCTACAGGTCCTGTGTGGGCCCGATCCTGTGTGGGTCTTTGCGGTGCTTATCTACAGGTCCTACGTGGGCCCGATCCTGTGTGGGTCTTTTGCGGGGGTTAGTTACCTATCGATCCTTCGTGGGTCCGACGACTTAGATGGAACAGTGATCATCTTTATTGTCCTTTGAAGAAGTATACCTGTGTGAGCTGAATCTGTTGCTTTCCTGTGTGGATTGTGTTGTGCAATCCTGTGTGGATTACGTTTTGCTTTCCTGTGTGGAATACGTTTACTTTCCTGTGTGGACTGAGTTGTACTTGGGCTCGGAGGTTGGAGCGTATTTGAAATTGATGACTTAGGTATATGTATGGGCATATACCTAAGCAGTGTCGGTTATTACTTCGTGATTGTTCCTTTCTTCGTGGTTTATCCTTTGTGGATTTGAGAGACCTTCAGGGGTCTCGGGGTCCCTACTGAGTAGCTTATACTCACCCCTGCACGGGCTTGCCCGCACTACGTTGTGTTGGTTGCAGACGACGGACAGCGTTGACCTTAGCTGAGGCTTGCAGAGTGGGACGGTACCCGGAGGTGGACCACTGGGCGGGACGTGCTCGGAGCGGACGGCGGGACCCGTGGAGCAGTGGAGCTATCTGTACCCACCCTTCAGGTGGGATTTCCAGTGGACAGCTCGGTGTAGCGGCTTTTACTTTCAGTTGTTGTTTTCCCTTTCGAGTTGTACTTTACTTTCAGTTTGGGTTTGTATACTGGCTCATTTACTTTTCCTCACTTTCAGTTGTACTCTGCTTTTGCTTAGTGTTTACTTTCCGCTTGCTTACTATGTGGTGTTTGTTTACTTTACAAAGGCAATGCCTTCCCTTTTTACCGGGATTTACGCCTTGGTGCTAGTCGCCAGCCCCTGGCCTATGGAAGGCGGGCTTGGGGTAGTCACGGCACGGACCCCGAGGGCGGGTCGTGACATCATCTTACTCATCAAACAATCCCTTATATTCCAACAAATATGATATCAATATAGGGTAAATTAGGGAGTTCAATTTAGAATTGTACTTGTACATCTCCATCATGTGCACTATAAGATATATACACAAGTTAATTTTATCTCCTATTTTCATAAAGAATAAAATATAGACATCTGGATACCTCATTGTATTGAATAAATATTTCTTAGCACATAGAATATATAGAATAAAAATGAATATAAGTCTACACTCACCATCTAATATGGTAGCAACAAGTCTTATCATGGTTCTATACCCAGTTAAATCTATAAATGCATCCTAATATACAAATATCTTACAATCACTTGATATTAATCCATGATATTCATTAGAAACTCCTAAATGAGCCAAATTTATAAACCTTTCCCATTCTCTTGAAGAAAATATGACCTCTTTTCCATCTATCATACTTCAAATAAAATTATTCTTATCACCAAACCTAAAATCTTTATATTGGTATAACTAATGAAATAAACTCTATTAAAAAGGTATGTCATCCCTTGAGGACCAATATGAAAACCATTTTATTAAATCACCTTGATCACCAATGAATTGTTTGACAATATCCATTCTATATATACTACACTCTCTACAATAAGCAAATTGTTTTCAAGCTAGGGTTTTCTCAGTTTGAATACGACACAAATCAATTCTAAATGATATTTATTTGTATGATGCAGTCCACCAGGAGTGACAATAAAGGGTGATTAACTCTCACTGTTGCACTAAATCGAAAATTTAAGTAATATAATGAAAAAAGATGATGTATAGTATATAAGGGAAGTCAAAACAATTCAATCAGGTAGGTATGAGTGAGAGAGTGACTTGAAATCAGATTCAAATATGAATTTTATATTTTATGGATTTTAAATTGAAAAATAAAATATAAATGAATAAATAAAATAAAAATTTAACATTGATAATCAGGACTACTAGAAAAACAAAGACATTAATGGTAGATCACTCAATGGTAGATCATCAATGGTAGATCACCAATGTTGGCTCACCCAAGGGTGGCTCACCCAAGGGTGGATCACCCAATGGTGGCTCACCCAAAGGTGGCTTACCCAATTGTGTATTACCCAATGGTGGATCACCATTGGAGGATTATTCAATGGTGCATCACAAACAGCGGCTCATTCCAATGGTTCCTTACCCAACTATAGCTCACCTAATAGTGTCTTTCCAAATGGTTAATCACCAACTATGGATTTTTCAATGACGGATCACTAATGTTGTAAAATTTAAAATAAATGATTTCACAAAAAAATATCATTCCTAGTTTATATTTGATATAGTTTAGCCTCTCATAATTAATGGGATTTTAAAAATGTAAATAATCTTATGTTCAAATCCTATGAATTCAAGAGTTATATCAATTCTTTGGAAATGATCTCTCAAAAAGTGATCTCTTACATCAATATTATTTTTCCTAGAATGAGATATTGGGTTCTTTGAAATATTTATTTCACTTGTTTTGTCAAAATTTATAGGGACATATATAAATTGATATTAATAATCTATAAATGTTTGTTTCATCAACAAAATTTGGGCACAAAAGCTTTATACTACTATGTAGTTATATTTAGAAGTTTATAGTACAATAGAATTTTTCTTTTTACTACACAATGATGCTAGTGACTTTCCCAAAATTTGACATGTTCTGGAGGTACTTTTTCTATCTGACTTGAAACCACCAAAATATACATCTAAATAAATTACTAAATCAAAAAAAATTCTCTAACATTAAACAATTATAAATTGGTTGTATACTTGAGGTATTTGAAAATTATTTTAACATAAAGTAAATAAGATTATTTAGGATTTTCATGAAAATTATCACACATAGACACACTAAACATAATGTATGGTTAACTAGAAATTATGTAAATTAAGATTCCAATCATAACTCTGTAACTAGTTTGATCTACTGACTTTTCAATTTCATCATGATCTATCTTAGAGGTGATACTCCTGGGAGTATCACTATATTTAGTGTTATCAAAACCAAAATGATTTAAAAGGTCTTTAGAGTGATTTCTTTTACTTAAATTAATTCCATTATTATTTTGAAAAATTTGAAAACTAATAAATAATTTAAGTTCACTAACTGAACCCCTTTAAAATTCAATTCTCATTATTTTTTAAAAATCATTTCAAAAATAATTTTTGGAATATCCAAAAATAATATCGTCAACATAAATTTGAACTACAAATAAATCTTTTAAAATAATTTTTATAAATATAGTGGGACAATAAATTCTTTTCGAAAAACCTTTAGAAAATTAGAAGAGAGTTGACCCTATCATATAAATCTCTAAGATCTTGTTTTAAACCATATAAATATTTATTTTATTTAAAAACATGATTTGTAAAATGTGGTTTTTGAAAAATAGGGGGTTATTCAACAAATACATCCTCAACTATATAATTATTTAAAAATTCACTCTTGACATCCATTTGATATAGTTTAAAATCTGAATGTGCTACATTGCAATAATTATTCTAATGGATTCATGTCTAGCCACTAGTGAAAATATTTCCTCAATGTCAATACCCTCTTTATGAATATATCCTTGTGAAACCAATCTATCCTTATTTCTGACTATAGTTCTTGAATCACCAACTTTTTTTTCTAAAAACCCACCTAGTAATAATAGTTAGGTGTATTTAGGTCGAAATAATAGTTCCAAAATTCCATTTAATTCAAATTGATTAATTTATTCTTGAATTTTCATTACTCAAAATTCATTATTAATTGCATCATTGATGTTCTTACGGTCATGTTGCGACAAGAATTCTTTATGTTCAACAGGATTTCTAAGAGAATATTTAGTTTGTATACCTCTATCTAGGTCTCTAAATATACCATCTATAGGATAGTATCGACAAGACCTAATGGTTATAGGAAAATAATGGATGGTTATCTCACTATATTTTACAGATTTAAGTTCTGGTTTAGGTTTTTCCTCAGAACCAGATTATTTTTCTGATTATTTCATAGAATTTTCAGACTGTTTTGCATTGATATTCTGATTTGATAGATCATCCTCAAGATTTTCTAAAGTGTTCTTATTCTCATGTGTATTAGTTTCATAAAATTTGAAGTTAAAAGATTCTTCCATAATATTTTATTTATTTATTAAACACCCTATATAATTTAATGGAGGTTTAATAATGAAGAAAAACTCATTCATCACTCTTAGAATCAAAATTTTCAAGGTTATCCTTAGTATTTATAATAATTACCTCGAAACAAAAAACTCTAAAGTAGTTAATCTTTTTATTTCTTAAAATCTTTAATTCATAAGAATTTTTCTTTAAAATGGGTCTAATTAAAACTCTATTGATTATATAAGAAGATGTATTCATAGCATATTCCAAAAAATAAATAGGTAAGTTATAGTCATTGAGCATGGTCCAAGAATATTTATTGAATGGTAAGATTACTCCTTTCTCCAACTTCATTTTGTTGTGAGGTCGTAAGAGATTTTTTGCCTATATCCATTTTGTGAGAATAAAGATTCAAAGTCTTTATTTTCAAAATCATATACATGATTACTTCATAATGTCTTATTTCCATGTCCACTAATATTTTCTATATATTTTTTATATTTGGTGAAATAAGAACAAACTTCATATTTGTGATATAGAAATAATACCCACATATACCTAGAAAATTCATCTACTAGAACATAAAATTATGATTCCCATTTAAGAAAGAAACTCTAGAAGAGCCAAAAAAGTCCATGTGAACCAACTCTAGGGGTTCATATGTTGAAATTTCTTTTCATTAATTTGAAATAGATCTTATGTTGTTTCTATTTTTTTACACGGGTTACAAACTTTGTTATTTGGGAATTATAATTTGGATAGATCCGTTACTAAAACATTCATAGTTAGGTTTATAATTGAATGAATATTATAATGGATTAGTCTCTTATCCCAAATATATGATTTTTTTGTGAAATTCACATTGATAGGAAATATTTTTAGAAAATAAGGAATTTAAATCAAAAACATAAACATTATAATTTCTTAAAAGAGTAAAAAATAAATCATTTTCAGAATAAAAAACATTACATACCTTATTTTCAAAGTTAACAAGAAAAAACCAATCACAAAGTTGTGATATTATAAGTATAATATATATTAAACCATCTACAAATAAAAATTTAGAAATTAAAATAGTGTTATATTTACAATTTGGCCAAATCCAAAAAAATTCCATGTAGAATTCTCCCCGAAAGGGACATGTCCACTATCCACCTTTGTCGAATTATTGAAAATTTAATAATATAGAGTCATATATTTGGAATATATACTACCTAGATACCATAATTTATTATTTTATCTCTTCAAGAAATCCACCTACAAAAGAAATTTTACACCAAAAATTTCCTTGGTTTACAAATCTTCTTGGGTCCAGATATGTTTGTAATCCAAGCTATAAGAACTTAAATTTTCATTATTGGTTTCTTATTTATAGATTTTAAAATTTAGTAATAAACTCTCTTTTAGGACCCAAAGAGTAAAAACTATTATCATAACTAATGTAACTAAAACAAGGAAGAAATCTATTTTTAATGATTTTTATTTATCTAGGTTCATAGCCAATTCTATTAGTGTATTTGGGATCTATTTTTCTCAAAGAATATATGTAAGAGTGTGTATACAATTTTTAAATCTTTCAAAATATTTATTTAATTTTTCATTACAAAATTTTAACATATTTTTCCTTTTAGAAATTGATAATTTTTATCTTTTTCCATACTAAAATCATTTTTAAAAATAACAGTCAAGGCATGATGCTTCCTTAAAATTTTATATTTATCTTTGAGTTCATTAAAGGTATCATACAACATATTAAAATACTAAAAAATGTCTTTATTAGAAAAGTTTTTATCATTTTTTTCACATCTATATATTTTTATAAATATTAATAGTAGAAGTAAAAAAACATTATATACCCCATATGTGTTTTTCATAAAACACATGTTGGATCTATCATGTTTATCCTCTTGGGTTGATTCTGAATCAGTTGAACTATATTTTGAAGTACTACATATTTATTTAATGGATTTATTGTACCTATTATACTTATAATCATATATCTTATTGAATTTTATCTTATTACATCCAAATTTGACATAACATTTCCTTTTTTACTCATATAAAAATATCTCATTCATAGTATCATATTTCTTCCAGTCATTTCTAAAGATTCCTCGATTGTCATATTTTCTTTTATAACTGGGTTTCATAAAGAAATTATTCCTTTTGTAGAACTTTTTGAATATTCTAGCCAGGTGGGATATTTCATCACCACTTTCATCAGGTGACTCTTCATCACTTGGAATATTATCTTGGATTTCATCTTTTTGTTTTTAAGTAGAATTTTTGAAAGCTATAGATTTTCTATTTTGTTCATCCTTATCTTCTATGTTTACTTTGATTTATTCCTTATACATCATTATCTTTATATCAACTCCTTAATAGGTAACTTGATAACATCACATGACTCCTGAATTGACATTGAGGTCCCTCTATATCTATCCAATAGACACCTCATCAAGCGCATCGATTGATCTTTGTAAAAAATAGGTACTCTAATGAATTCATGATGTTAACAATCTCAGTAAAACCTCAGATACATATTAGATATATTTTCATCATGTTTCATCTTAAAATAATCATATTTAATATTATAACTATTTAATCATATTTTTAAAATTAGATGTTCCCTTATGAGAAATAGCTAAAATATCCCAAATTTCTAATGAAGTTATATAGGATGAAATCCTATTATATTACTCATCACCTAAATCATAATATAGAGCATTCATTGATTTATAATTAATTTTATATGATTCTTTAGTAGGACTAATACAACTAACTCTAGTATTTTTGGGTAATTCATAATTGTCATCAATGATAGTACCTATTTCTAAACTCATGCTATCAAGATAATTTTCATTTTAATCTTACACTGAGAGTAGTTTTTTAAATTAAAATAATAGGGTCTGTTTGTAGTTGATCCCTTGTTTCTATTAACCATATAAAACTAAATTTATAAATAAAATAAATTTAAGAACTTTAAAATACAACGAAATCCCAGTTGAAAAGGTATTTGAAAAATCTTTGATACTAATTTTTGGTCAGAGTGAACAACTCAAGAGGGAGGTGAATTGAGTACCTAATAAAATTTAGGTTAAAAAACTTTAAAATGAAATCCACAAAATTAATTAAAAATTACAAGTTAATAAAAATAGTAGAATTATATAAGTCTTATATTTAATAATACTCATCAAATAAAGATTAGGGCTCAGTTAAAATTGTATTTTAAATCACTTTTGTTTTTGAAATTGATTTACATAATCAAACCCTTTATATAAACATTTGATGAGACTAACTATAAAACCATATATTTTTTTACATATTTAAAAATAATGTGTTTTTATCTTTGAAATAAATATAAAAAAATTGAAACACATAGTAGAGTAAGAATGGTTTTTAATATCAAGCTCAGAATTTATCCCCACCACTTGGAAATCAAATACTACCAAATAGATTGTTTTAAAAATAATCTGATTCACAACCTAGATCTGATTTTTACAAGAAACTAGACACAAGTTGTTCGAGATATAATCCCCTTCCATATTTATTTGTGGGAAAAAAATACGGGACACACATGACCTCTTCCACATCTTTTATGGGAATAAAAAATAGACAGAGCTTTTGGGTGTGTGTCTAAAATACTTCAGATAAAATGAAGGAGATAGTGTGTAAAAATAAATAGCATAGTAAAATACACTGCTCAAATCTAAATCATAAAATATAGATAGAAAATAAGTATAGATGTAAAGAAATGGGGTTGCTCAGTCTGTGATTTTTCATATTCTTGAGGGTTCTTATATTTTTCTTAGTAAGGGTATTGAACAAATTTCACTAAAATTGTTGGAAAACATAGTATCATAAGGTTATCTTTCATACCTATAGGTTCTCTAAAAAATTCTCTTGATTTAGTGTTTTAAAGTTTCTTGATATTATATATATTCCACTCTTTCACACTCGTATATCTATTGACATGTATGTAGCATGTGAAAACAAATATTAACCATAATATGCTTGAGGGAGATCATCTGAATATATAGCTGTATAGATCCAAATTAACTATTGAATAATAATAATAAATATATCTTGAATCCTTATTCTAAGAAAAAAATTCTGAAACCTATGAAAGTTTCTTTAATGTATCCATGGAGTGGTTTAGGAATAATCACTAATAAAATCTATGTAAGTTTTTTTGTATCAAATCCCATAAACTAGATTGTGGAAGAATTAAATTCAAATGAAACTGAAAATAAATGGTAGAAAGAATATTATAGTATAGTCTTGCATTTTCATTATCCAACGATATCTTGTTCAACGGTAGAACAAGATAAAAGTAGAAAATCTATGGTGGTGGACACATGCACTAACATATTTGAACTAACGGTAGCACATCTGTCAGTAGCATAGTTGAACTAATGTTAGAACATTTCTATTAGTATAAGGTTAAACTAATGGTATCAATATCCTAAAAGTAGTACAATCCATATGGTAACACAATCCTTATGGTAGGACAAGACTGGTGGTGGAATAGTTGAACTAATGGTAGCACATTTGTACTAATGGTATATCTTTTTCTATACTTATAAAATTTTATTTCAATATTATTTACAAATTAATACAATATCATAAAATATTAATCTCAATAAAAACATAATATACATGATTTTTGATCATTAAAACAAGAAATTTTCAACAAACTTTATTTATGGGATTTGGGAGTAAAAATAATCCATGATGGGACTATGTCCACAATTTGATGTTGTCTTGGAATTTAGCATTGAATTATGCTTATATCATGTTTTTTGTTTCTTCCACATTTCATATGTTTCCATGATATTATAATACCATGTTATTTATGTTGTTCTCACATGTTATTAATCATGATATTTTGTTTAAAGGAAAGTATATGATACTTTGTAAAGGTAAAATGGATAATTGTTTTAAAGGTTTTCATTATTTTTTCATGATATCAAAGGAACATTTAAGAGTTTTATTTTTTCATTTATGATTTCTTATGAATGTTTTATGAAATTTTTTTTAATAAATATTTATTTATTATTTTATAAAATGTTTATTTTGAACCCAAAGTTTAATTTTTATAAATAAAAATCTTATATAAGTATTCAATAACTAACAAGTATCTTTATTTATTTTTAAATGTCCCTTACTGAGATTTTTGTGATGGTCCCATGATTTAAAAAATCTTTTAATGGTTTTTACGGATATGTTGGGACAAGTATTAGGTAATGATCAAATGTTTGAAGATATTTCATGAAAGGAAAACTTGTTATATCATAACATTTTTTTTGGAAAAAAAGTATACTATGTGAAAGTTTCCACTATGTGATATAATATTTTTTTATGTAATGGTAACAAACTAATTATCTAAAAATCTAAACATTAAAGGTCCTAAAATATAAGAAAATGAATTCTATAATTAAAACACAATATTATGTAGTGTTTAAGGTAGGTTTTTTATATTTGGTATCATAGAAAACTTTTAGATAACTTTGTATATTATAATGTTTTCATCGGAGCTTAACATAAGAGTTATGGATACCATCATGGTTTTATGAGTTTATGGTTGATAATAAGTTCAAAAACATTAAAATCAGCTTTAATGTTTTAAGTGATGGGATTTTAAATTTATTAATGATAGTTTAGGATAATATTTATTAGTTTAAGGTATATTTAACCATTTGGTTTAACATAATGTATTATTTAATGAAGAATGCCAGTGCATTTTGTAAAAATAAGATTAAAGGTATTGATAACCTTTAGGGTTAATATGATCATTGATATTTAGGTAAAAATGAATTATTACAATTAGGGAACATATGTTTTATCTTATAGATAACCATGTGATTGAAAAGTTATTTATTGATTAAGTGATTAATATTACATTGGAAAAAGATAACTATAATTTTGGGGAACATTATATGTTTAAGGTAAATAGATTATTATGGGATTTTACTCGAGAAATAAAGGTTGAGTTATCTTTAAGAATCATATATGATTTTAATGTGGCTTTATGTTGATTTAGGTTATTTATGTAAATTATTATAATGTTTGGTGGATTATATGATTAGTACATATAAATTTTTGGATATATGAAATTATGAGTGACTAATGTTAATTGGTGATGAATGATAAATTAATATTTTTTTTATCGAATCCTTTAAATTTTTGGTTTCAAACTTGGTTGATAATATTTTGAATAATTTTATGGTTAGTTATTTATCAAATTATCTAAGTTGAAATTTGCATGTTACTTTTGAGGCTTTAAATATTAATGATTTATTTCTTTATATACTGGTTTATTAATTTTGGTAATTATCTTGGCTTGTGATAACCATTTTGGTTTTAGTTAATTTATAAAGATATGAGAAATATAATTTTATCCTTTTATAAAACTATTTGATCTTTTAGAAGTTGATTTCTGTGTTTCAGGTGTGAAAAAAACAACTTTAATACTCATTATTTAGAGAAAAGTATGAAATTGTGGTGGAAATTTATTAAATGGTGAAATTCCACTTGTTAAGTGTAATGTCCCCTAATCTGGAAATCTCTCCCATAGTTGGAAAAGGGTTAGTTACGAGACCTCAAGTGTGCCTCCCCACATGCTAGAGGATGCTAATTAGAAAATTGGGTGTGAAATGTATTTTCGGAAGACTATACCCCCTAGTATGAAGTGTCATAGAATTAGAGTCAATTCATAATGAAATGGAAATAATCAAAGTAAATAAATATCCAAAGAAAACAAAAAAAATAAAATTGAATAATCTAATAAATAATAATGAATAATGTAATGACATATTATAATGTTACTAAATTTCATTATATATTAATACAAGAAAAATACTAGAAGACTTATGGTCTGAGTTCCCGAACCCCAATCGGTCCCATATCCAAATTACAGACCATTCATATACAAGAAATCATTAACAATGTCTCATTCCCTTTTCAAAACATGCATCCACACAATCTAATCAAGCACCAAATAGAGGCCCGAATAGGGTTTGAGTATAACTCAGTAGTTTGACACCACTATGTCTAAAAAACTAGTCTAAAACGAACTATATATAATAAAGAGATAACCAGGTATATTAATTTAGTTAAAAATTAATAAAATGAAAAAAAATTGTTTCGGATCCATGTTGTAATATATATGAGAATGTCTTATGACCATTCCAACCACAAACATATAACCAAGGTAAAATAACCCCCTTTGACACCATGTCAAAATACCTCTGAGCATGTCTTACAACAATACCAACCACAACCATATGACCATGGTATAGTCACAACAATCCAGGTCAAGCACTTTAATCATTGCAACATCTGGGAAAAATCCATATAACATTAGAGCATGGGACTGGGAATAACCAACTCTCTACAAGAATTAAAGTATGGGACTAGGTCGAGCCTGGTTAATATTAGCATTAAAACATATAAGTGTTTAATTGTGATGGCTAAGACTGATATATAATCAATACAACATATAACATAATCCATTTTATACATCATGGATATCACAATATCACATCACAATTTTCAATGGTTAATTATGAAAATTAACATTCTTCTTTTATATTCCAGTTTAAATTTAATTCACATTTTATTAACAATTATATCAATAATAAATAAGCCATAATTTAGGTATTGTATTATAAGAAATCACCCTAGGTCACGTGTCTTGATAAACATACTTTAATCCATTTTCCAATTCATTTATAATCATGGTTCGCTCACCCAATGGGAATCCATAATCCAATTATAAATACATCTAAAACCAAAGGACGTCAAGGAATATTGCATTTGTTTATTTGATTAATTTGGGTGCATGTATGATGGAACAATCACAATATTGCATAAACATGGAAATTATCAAATCATAGGGTTAATATTAAGAGCCCTACCTTTAACCGATTATCCAACAATGCTTCCATTGGAAAACACCCATGAGGAAGAAGGTGAGAATGATTAAAAATTGGTTACTATATCCAAATTGATCAAGATCAAAAACAAATATGTAATTGGTAAAAGGATTTCACTACAATGGTTGGAGAATAAAGAATATAAGGAAGAAACCAAACTAAAAGGACTTAACAATTATTTCTCACACAAACAGAACATCAATAAGAAATGTTGGCACAAAAAAAATCACCTATAGAAATCCCTAGGATCAATATAATAAGAGCCATAGCCAAAACAATGATAATTTATCTGTATATCTTGTTTAAAATTATAGTTCTATCATTTACACATCTTTTAATGTGATTACATGTTGTGTAAATTTTTTTAAGGGAATACGCCGAAAAACCGATCACCTTGGGTTTATTTATTAAAACCCTAAAATAATCACTCGATCTGTAATCCCTTTACCTAATGTGTAAATGTTCTGTAGTTTATTTTAAATCTCATTTTGATTTAAACAATCCAAACCACATTTAAAGTTTTTAATCTTCCCAAGAACTAATGAAACACTTAATCCATTTATACCTATACTCCATTAATTCAAACAAACATACATTCATAAAATTTTAGTAAAATTTTCCAACAAATATCTCCTCTTAGATACTCTTCAGTCTTTACCAATTTTCCTTGCACCCCAAGAATTCATTTTTTCAAACGACATACTTTCATGATGAAAGAACAACTAAAATAAAAGATTAATGAAAAACTCAGAGAGATATGTACCTAGAAAAAGATGGGATCATACAACCTCCCCAACTTATAATATCTCATCCTCGAGATCCTTCAAGGGTCACTATGAGGTCTGAGCGAACATGTCTAGAAACTATGTCTGCATATCAATCTCCCTTTCACAGGTCACCTCCTAAACTTACCCATGCTTTCAATACAACAGAACCAACAGTATAATCCTACCACGAAGACATTTATCACTATGATCCACAACCCATGTCAGATGCTCCTCAAAAGACGCATTATAACAATGCTCGATGTCTGCTACGTCTATCACATGGGTAGGTTCTTGATAGAAACTATGTTAGCATATCAATTTCCATTTCCTAGGTCTCCTCCTAAACTTACCCATGCTTCCACTACACCCGAACCAACAGTATATTCCTACCTCGAAGATATTTATCGCTATGATCCACAACTTGTGTCAGATTTTCCTCAAAGGACGCATTATCACAATGCTCGAATATTTCTAGGTCTATCAAATGGGAAGGTTCTTGATGATATATTTGTAGTTGGGACATGTGGAATATGTCATGAATGGAACTGTAGCATTGTGGAATGGCTAAATTTTATGCCAATGGATGGCCCTTGGCACTATTTCTAATGGTCTGAAAAACCTAGGTACTAGCTTTCCCTGTTTCCTAACACGACACTCCCCCAACCTACATGATGCCAAAAGAAAAACCAGATGAATAACATTGAATTATAGTGGCCCTACTTGATGGTCAACATGTAATTTTTCCCTCCGATATGTGTTCATCAACTATTTTCTGATTAAGTGTACTTGTTTAGATGTCTCCTGCATGAGACTAGTCCCAACAAGTTATAACTCACCTACCACCAACCAACAAAGAGGTGAAATATGTGACATTCAATACAAGTACTCAAAATGTACCTTCTAGATAGATTCATGTAAGCTATTATTATATGAAAACTCCATGAGTACCATATGTTTCTCCCATGAACCAAAAAAATCAATAACACTAGCTCAAAACATGTCCTCCAAAACCTAAATAGTTCACTCAGATTGGCCATAATTATATGGATTATAGGTTGTGCTTAAAATAAATCATGGTCCCAAGGCTTTTTTATGACCCTTCAATAAATGTGATGTAAAATTAGAATATCTGTCAGAAATGATACTCCTCAAAACATCATGGAACTGAACTACCTCACACACATAAAGATTTCCTAGATCATAAACTATAAAGGTTTCACTAATAGTTAATAAGTAAACTATCATAGTCATAAAATCAACAAAAACCTTTAAATCATCATTAATTGGGTCATATTGGGTAGTACTGTCAGAGAATCCATTGTGACATCATCCCATTTCCACCCAAGAATGGGTAAAGGCCGTAAAGTCCTAGCTGGCCTCTGATTCTCAGGTTTCACCTACTAATAAGTGAAGCATATAGCAATGACACTTTCCACATCCTTCTTCATTTGTCGACACCATTTCTATCTATGGATATCATGATACAATTTTTTTAAACCATGATTCACTACCAATCTAGAAGAATGAATCTCCATTATCATCTCCTTACACAAGTCTATAAGAAACCATACTCAAATGAAAAACAGAATGGAATTTTCATAGATGAGAGACCGTACTGATGGTGTCTCCGCCCCAAATAATTTTTCTCTTAGAACTAATTACTCAATATCATAAAACTTCTTAGTCTTAATATGGCTCAAAATAATGGGTATAATAGATGTTGAAGTCATATATACTCACCCCTGAGATTACTGAACAACCAGATACATGTCTTCAAAGAGGGCCATTATCTACCACTCGTCACAAGACCCTCTTACTACCTTTTTCTATTTCTTTTTTCTCAAATCACTGGAAACAACATTTCCCTTTCCTAATGTATAAACCAATTCAAATTTGAAAGGCTGTATATAATCGAACCACCTTATCTACCAAAGGTTATGGTCTTGCTAAGAAAATATGTACTTGAGGATATTATGATCCTCGTATACCACAAACCGCTCACCCAAGAGATAGTGTCTCCAATATCCCAGGGAATTTACCAAAATCACTAAATTTGGATCATGAGTAGGTTAATTCCTCTCATGCGGTCTTAGCTTCCTAGAGACATAAGAAACCACACAATCCTCTTACAATATAACTTCTCTGAGTCTAACTCCGAATGTGTCATAGTACATGGTATATTCTTTAACAAAAACTGGTAAAGTGAGGATAGGTTTTTATGTCAACCAGACTTTTATATCCTGAAAATATCTCTCGAGAACATTAGAACAAACAAACTTCTCCCCATTCATGGTCGTCCTACACATTGGTGTTGAAAAATGGGTAAAATCTTCGATAAAATGAAAGTAATAACCTAGTAATCCTAGAGATATCTAAATTTCAAATATATTAATGGTTGTTCCTAAGATATCATGTGTGCGACTTTCTTTGGGTCCACTACTACTCCGGCTTCGGATAAGACATGGAATAAGAAGTTCACTTCATTAATCCAGAAACTACATTTGGTTAGCTTTGCATAAAGTCGGTCCCATCTTAATGTACTCAAGATGATGTCAAGATGTCTGGATTGATCACCTAATAACTAAGAGTACACTAAGATATCATCAATTAAAACTACCTAAAACTAATCTAGAAAAGGATTAATGATCCAATTCATTTTTTCCAAGAATACTACAAGTGCATTTGTCAACACAAATGACATCACTACGAGTTCATACAAGACATACCTTCTCCTAAAAGTAGTCTGAGGTCTGTCTGATTGTCTCACCCTTAACTCATGATATCAAGGTCTCAATTAAATCTTGGATAATATCTTATCACATCTCAACTAATCAAAAATATCATCAATGTTTGAAAGATGATACCAGTTCTTGACTTGCATCTAGTTTAACCTTTGATAATCTATATATAAGTGCAAAGATCCATCATACTTTTTGGAAAAGAGAGTAGGAGACCCCCAATGAGATATACTCAGTCGTATGATGCCTTTAGATTCTAGATCTTCCAATTGAACTTTCAAATCCGGAAGCTTTATTGGTTCAATTCATTAAGGAAAGATAGAAATTAGCTCATCTCCCATCACCAAATTAATCATGAACTTGATCTATCAGTCAAGAATTAATCCATAGATCTCATTAGGGAAAAAATATTGAAAATGGTCTACCACTATGGGAAAATATTATTGCAACATTCCACCGCTATTTAGATCAAGACCGGTGATCTGATCCATGATAAAATCCAATCTACACCAGATTGGTCTCACACAACCAGCCTAAAAATCCCACTCACCCTAGTGACAATAGATACTTCCTTCTAGAGATAGGAATGCAACAATCATCCTATAATATATGGTATGAGATTGGTATATAACTAACCTATCCATACCAAGAATCAAGTCAAATCCTATCATTTATAGGATAGACATATACCAAAAGATATGGTAACCACCAATCTTAGAGAAGACTTCTTGAAACATTTTATATTCTCTAACCATACTCAAAACTGTGTGTCAATGGATAAAACACAATATAAAATTTTTGCATCCAATCCCAAACCATTTAAAAAAAATGTTAGATAGAAAATAATGTGATGATCCTATTTCAAAAAAAAACACAATCTAATGTAGATGATACGAGAATTGTACCTTTGATGGTAGGCGGTCCTGCATCCATGCTAGTCATAGTAGTTTTCATAATGTGTAACTAATTTTTCCCTCTTCCCTATGATCTAGTTTGACTAACCTAGTCTATTTCCCATGATTGGTACTACTGATCATGAACTGGGGTATCAAGTCCCATGCCCAAGCCTGAAAAGCCTATAGAACCCAAATTACTAGTTTTCTGAGGGGTAGTTGATCCCCTTTTCGATTTTGATGACTCCCCTAATCCTATTCCACTTGTCTACTATAGATATTTTACACCAAACCTCTAAAGATGACCTAGTATTCCATAGATATGACACTCAACTATGGGGTAAGAACACTATGGGTTCTTGGGTCCAAACTTTCCACATTGATAGCATTAAAATGGACCATTATCTTGAGATTGTTTTCTACTACCCAGAATACTCTTCCCACTAGTGATTTTGGGGGGATGTAATAATGGTGCTTCTTACCACTCAAAGAAGAACTCCTAGATTGGCCTACTAAATAGACTAGCTACTGCTTGGGGTCGCTCTTAGATAATCTTCTATGATGATATCTTGATTCATCATGTATTAAAATATTCTTAAATGGAAAATGTTTCCCTCTAACATGATCTCATAATGAAGACTATCCTGTAAACATCTCACCCTAGTGGCATCATCAGTTACCAAGGATGATAAAAGTGTTGTAGTTTGGTAAAACGTCCAGCATATTCCAGCACTAACATACCCTCCTATGTCATATACATGAACTCATGATAATTTTCACCCATCAAGTTCTTAGGATAAAAATAACTCAGTAAATTCATCTCTAATTCCTTCAAAGATAGCTCGTATTTCTTCCCAAATTCCTATAGAATATACCACCAATTATTGGAAGGTCAGTATATACAAAACAAGTTTCACAGTCTTATATATTGGTGTCTCGAGATGATTGAAGATTATCTGGACTGACTCAATCCAGAACTCAGCTAACTAGGGCCCCCTTCCCTTGTGAACACAAGAGGATGATTTAACCGAAACTCTCTCATCATCTCAGTCATCTAAGGAATAGTACTAATAGTCTCCCTTTCCATGGATTTCATGACCCTCATGAAGTTTTCACGAACCAGAACATCAATTTTCTCCTCAAGAACTACAGAAATCTCTGGTTCAACTACATTATGAGCATGCTGATTTCCACTCTCTCAATTCTTAAGTCAAAGATGAAGAGGAGGAATTTTCTCTATAAAAAAAATGCACACCTTAGAGATTTGGCTAGCAACAAATTCAACCTTAACATGTGACCATTACAGAGGAGAAATGACTCATGGTCTCTCCAAACATGGATTACAAGTATTTTAGCCTGACATGAAAACTCATTTCATTTATTCAATGAAACAAACATCTCATATCATAGTTCAACAGATAGATATATATCACATGAAAAAATAGATATGTCTCTATCATAAATAGTGCATGTAAATATATCTATATGTGATTGCTATTATTCATGTATTCTCATCTCATGCTATATCAGGACATGCGTACAAATCTCAAGAAATTTTAATATCATAAAATATTAACCTCACACAACATGTGAATCACCCAAGGTGAAGTAACATCAATAGTAACAAGCACACAACACAATAGAAATCCCATCCTTAGGCACTTGGAATTTCCCCCCATGTATGGGTTAGATACTCTCATGCACAAGCTCATTACCAAGTCCCATCATATTCTAGTCTCCTTTATACCTTTCACAAATATTAAATTAGGAGAAAAGGAAACCTACTTCTTTGATAGTACTTTGCAACATCCTCTAATATAACACTCTCTCATGTGGCTAGAAATGGTGGGTTAGAAGACCTCAATCATGCTTTCCTAAATTCCATAGGTTGCTATCTAGCAGCATGGGTGTTAAATTTATAGTTGGGAGACTATACCCACTTTTATGAAGTGTCATAGAAGTATAATAAATTCATAATAAAATATAAATAATAAAAGTATAGACATAGAGGAAGACAACAACAAAATCCAACTGAATAATATAATAAATCATATGGAATACAATAATGATGTGTTGTAATGTAAGTAAATATCATGCTAGAATATATAAGAAAAAGACTATCAGAATTAAATTCATGGGTCCCAAACCCCTTATTGGTCCCATATCAAAACTCTATCCAATCCACAAACAAGTAATCAATAGCAAGGTCCCTTTCCCTTGTCAAAACCCACATCTACATAATCTTCTCAGTTACCAAACATCAGCATGAATAGGATGTGAGTATAACTCTGTAGGCCAACAACACCATTTATAAAAAAAGATTATTGATAATATTTTTTTTGAAATAAAGTGATAAACATGTTTATTAATTAATTTAACAATTAATAAAATACATCAACAACTTGCTTCGGCTCTGTGATGAAATATCTTTGAGCATGTATTATGACCATGATAACCACAACCATATAACCAAGGTAAAATAACCTACTTCAGTTTCATTCTATAATATCTCTGATCATGCCTTATGACAATTCCAACCACAACTATTTGACCCTGTTATAGTCAAAACAATCATAGTCAAAGCCTTGTAAGAATTAAAACATTCAGGTCAGTGCCCTATAAGCATTACTACATTTTACTGGACATATCCCACTCTCAATAAGCATTACAGTATAGGACTGGGCTTATCACACTCAATATCATAATTACAACATATAAATGTGTAGGTTAAAGGGTAAAGACCAATATATAATCATTACAATAGGGAACACAATACTTGTCATATATCATGTATATCACAATAATACATCACAATTCTCAAAGGTTAATTATATGAATTACCATTCTTCTTTCATATGCCACTTGAAAATTAATTCACATTGGATTAAAAATTACATCTACAATAAATAATCCATAATTTAGGGATTTAATAACCTAAAATTATCCAAGTTCTCATGTCATTCTAAATATATTTTAAGTCATTTTCTAATTGAATTATAATAATGGTTCTCTCACCTCATGAGCATCCATAATATAGTTAAAAAGCCCCCTAAAACCAATAAACTTCAATGAATAGTTAAATTTGTTTATTTAATTAATTGGGGAACATGCAACGATGGTGCAATCACAATATTGCATAAAATTTGGAATTATAAAACCATAGGGTTATGATTTAGACCCACTACCTTTAACCTTTGATCCAACAATGCTTCTAATAGCCAATTAACATGAGGAAAAAGGTATAGATAACTTCAAATAGGTTCCTTGATAAAAAATGATCAAGATAAAAACCAAAAATTCAATTATTTAAAGGATTTCACCACTACGGTTGGAGAAGAAGGAAGAGAAGGAGGAAACCTAACTAAAAGGCTTACCTATGATCGTTCACACAAACAAGATGTCTAAAAAGGGAAGTTGGAACCCCAAGATCACCTGGAAAAACCCCTAGAATTGATAAGAGATGATATAGAGCCAAAACAATGATAATTAATCCGCATAGAAAGTTTAAAATAGTAGGTTGAAAATTTACACATAATGTAATGTGATTACATGTCATGTAAATGTTTTTAAAGGAATACACTAAAAAACTCAAAGAATTAGATTTATTTATTAAAACCCTGAAACAATTACAAAATTTTTAATCCCCTTAAAATATGTGTAAATGTTATACAGTTGATTTTTCATCCCATTTTCATTTAAAACAATCCAAGCCTCTTTTAAAGCTTCTAATCTCAACAAGAACCGATGAATCACCTAACCCATTTATACCTGGACTCCATTAATTCAAAAAAACATACATCCCCAGAATTAGGTCATTTTCTCCAAAAAAAATCTTTTCGCAAATACTCTTTCATATTTATCAATTTTCCTTTCACACCAAGACTGTGTTTATTCAAAATATATACTTTCCTGATGAAAACACAAATGAAAAATAAAATTTACAAAAAACTCGAAGAGATGTGTGCTTGAAAAAAGACAGGATCTTATATTAAGAAAGTACATTTCCTTGAGTTATTAGTATAGATGATAACAGAATTTATCAATTCTTATAAAAGTATACTGAAACAAAAAAAATTATGTTAATTCTTTCATTTATGTTGAATTGGTAATTTTTTTTACAAAACTTTGGTTTATGGTTTTAGGATCATTAACTTTCTCATGATCATTCAATTTATTATGATCAATGATCTCTATCACTCTATATCATTATTTGGTCATTAAATTTTTCTTCCATGTCCATATTTCCACTTTCCACTAATGTTATCATATTTAGAAACCTAGTATTTTTAATTTCATCTGACTTTCGTACTTCCCTTTCTCTCTTTTTAAGAGGAATTTTACTATCCCTTTATATGATATTTTATTTCAAGAAAGGTATTTTTAGATCTCAAAACCTATATTTATGAGAACACATTTAATTTTTTAGGATACAATTTATTAAATGGGGATAATTTAACCCTAATTTTTTTAAATAATATGATGCTCAATATAAATCTTAACACACAATACTTCACTTTTAGAAAATTAGCATATAATTTAAAATTATTATTATTTAAATGTTCCCCTTATAACCTAACCAATTAATTAGAAGTTACGAATATAATTAATATAATTATGTAATATATATAAATCTCCTAATAAATAAAAATGTAATCATTAATTCTTATGAAATATAAACTCAATTCTTAGTAAAGTCACTTTATTCTTCAAAAAGGGTTTTTCTTCAAAAATGGTTTTTATTTATTTTTGTGATAAAATTATATAATTAATTTATAGAACTTTTAGAATTTTAATTTGATATAAAGGTTATCATTTTTAAATTTATCACATCAAAATTATCTTGTGGTGTAATTTTTGCATGTTTTCTGAAATGTTTTATTTTTCAATGAATAGGGAAAATACTTATTTTAATTGAAGATGTATTTTATTTTAAAGTATATAAAAAGTAAAATTTTATTTTGTAATAGTTTTTAAATTTCATTTGTTATATTTTATTAAAATAATACAATTATAGTCTTTGTAATGAATTTTGCAGTTGAATTTGGAATAAAATAATTTTTTTTACTTAATAAGGCAATTTCTTGAAAAACATTTTTTCATCGTGTTTTGTATTTTAATTTACAATTAATTTATGGAAATTATATAAATTAAATATATAAAACCAGATTTCATTTTTTTAATCAGGAGTTCCAAATTTGGAAAATAGGTCCCTTTTATTTTTTGTCACTGTAAATAGTAACCATAGTAAATAATTATCACCATGGTAAGTGTAAATCATGTAATTAAGTTTAAAAATAATATAATAAGAACTAAAAATTTACCATAACACTATAAATTATTATTATTTATTATTTTCATTTGGCCATGTCCATCCATGTTTCAAAAATATTACAACTTGGTGTCATATTCCTTTGATTTTGACCTTTATATTATTTTATTTTAATAAAAGTCACAAATGTCATCCTCTTTATTTTATTATCACTAAATTTTTGGCATAGAGATAAATAGATACTATGTTTGGTTCAAAATATTCAAATGAGATATAAATTATTTGTTCTATTCATGGTAATTTATTTCTAATTTTTAGTAATGAAATAATTACTATAAATTATTAAGACATACCAAAACAATATTTATTTAATTAATAAGAAAATAAAATAAATAATTTTAAAAATATTAAAAGTAATATAGTTTGAATGAATTATTATATTCCAAGAAAATTATAAATTTATATATCATTTCTGGGGTTTTTGAAAGTGATGGATTCTAATTAATTTGCTATCATGTTTTTTTCAATGTCAAATTATCTGAATAGTTCTTAAAATGACATTAATAGTATTTTATGTCAAATATATTTTATTAAATTAATATAAAATAATAAATATCTAGGAATATGAAAAATAAATCTCATACATTATCCATTTATGGTCCAACTTTCACCTTATATATAAATTTATAAACTTTTAATATTGAAAAAGACATTACTGTGGTTGATGTTTAAATTGGTTAACCAAGGTGTTAACCCAAAAGATAACGTTTAAATGATATCAGAACCAATAAAAATATTATTGGATGATTTTATTAAAGCTATATATTACTTATAAGCTAATAATTGTCATTTTGAAACCATTTTACATGAGTTAGATACATTTTATATATAATATTTCATGCAATTCCAAAACTTTTATTAATAATATTTTATAATAAATAATATTGAATTAAATTACATAATATTACAAAAAAATATATCTGGAAAATTGATTTGTATATGGTTTAGAAATTCATTTATGGTCCAATTTTACTTTTACAGTAAATATCTTGACCCATTAAGAGTAAAAAACTATGTTATCATAATAATCGTCAAAAGGGTTAACTGAGAGTTAAAACAAAATGATAAGTGTGAAGACATCACCAAGAAATTTTCAATTTTTACTATATGGGATTATTTAGACTCGTACAAATATTATATTTTTATTATATTAATTTATTTCCATTTTAAACTGAAAATTAAATTTTATTAATTCAACACATTATGAAATTCTAAGAATACCACTCCCTTCAATATAAAAGGGTACATAATATCCTCTATTATTAACCCTACAAAAACTTTTACATCAACCAATACCTACCAAAATCCATTATTAATTTACCTAAACATGGTTTAGAGGTCTTTTTTTGGTCATAACACGAACCATATAGGGTTTAAGGTTTAAATAAAAAAAAGTTGTCCAAAGAACAAGTATAGTCTTTAACTGAATATTTTTAGTTTTTTTATTCTTATACCTCCTTCCAATATTCTTCCAACATGATGAAAAAATAAAAACAGTATATCCCATATAATTAATATTTTTTATATTAATTTAATAACCTATATCCATCTCATCTTCAATAAAATGGGAAACAAAACTTTTATTTTTGTGTATGATGCACTATCTCCTTGCGGACTGATGTAATTTATTTTCCATCACCACCTCTCAATGATAGTTATAATGATGAATTTAGAATATATATATATTATATTTATGAAATTATTATAATTATGGTAATATAATATATAATCTATTTTCTTACCTTTCCATTCATTGAAAAATGATAACGCCAATCATGCATATGTGTGGATTTCCACCTCTACGAAGTGATGTGATTCATTTTTCATAACGAAGACACGTGGATGAAATATATAAGTATATTTATAGAAAATATATTATATTTATGATATAATAATCATTATTTATGTATAAAATAACAATTACCTTATTTCCATCATGGTCCTTTAAAAATGGAAATGTTACTCATGCTTGTGTATGACCTATCGTCTCCATGATTGTAACATAGTTCATTTTTCATAACCATATTTCTAGGTTTGTTTAAAAATTATAATTGATTTATAAAAAAAATAATCACTTGATTATTATTATTCTAGATATGATGAATTAATGACCACATTGACCATAGTTGACCTACCAAACTCATTTTGTACATATGAGTTGAATATCATCAACATGTCTGATGTGAACATTAATTATTAAGTAATTGAATAAAACATGATACTTGATAAAATAAAAGAAATAATAAACATGAAAAACTATTTTAGGAAAGTAAATAATTAACATTATTTTATTTTTAATGAATATAAATAATTTACTTGATGAGTTGGACTCAAGGTCTATGACTCTTCAAAAAAATTAATGGTTTTAATGATTTTTTCTAAATATTTATATTAAATGTCCATATTCATAAAATTATTTTATTTATATATATTTATATGGACATAAATTAATTATAAATAAAATTTTATGTATAATTTTAATTTCTTTAAAAAAATTAAAAAGAATCTCTTTACAGATTTCATATGGAAGGTTTTGAATTTCTTTACAAAAGACAAAAATAATGTTCTATTTTAACATATATGGAATTAAAAACAATTCCCATCACTGTAAACATTATTTGAACTTTTTATTCCTTTATAATATTTCATTTTTTCTTCAAAAAAAACCATCTATAATTTTTTTATAAGTATTTTCAAAAAAGTATTTAAATGGAATTGATATTTTGATATCTATAAATGTTTTCATTATCTTTGTAAGGGATCCCTCTAAAACACCACTTTTCTTTGGGTTATGATAATACACCCTTAAATTCACTTTCAATATACTTTTTATGTTATGGGTTGATTCTAAATTATGTATATATGACTCTTATATATATACATATATCCTTAACTCTTCTATTTATTGGTTAATAAAGGCCATAAAATCATCTCTAAAATTTATTCTCAAAAATCAAACCAGATTAAGGGGAACTTTTCTATTACTTAATCCTTTTATACAACACTAATTTAATGTTATTATTCCCAAAATGAACCCGTTAGTTTGAGACCTATTATTTTGTAGTTAGATATGAAAATATATAATATTTAATTCCTTATTCTCTTTAGAATATTTACTAAATTTCCTCTGATTATGATATAAGGAAAGATTATGAAACCCATTTCTTTCCATGTGTAATTCTTATGATTATGCCTTATGATTGAATTAATTTGTTGGTACACATAATCATGAAAATGTTATGATGACTTCACCCAGATAGTTCTCCAATTTGTTGGGTAATGTTTTTGTCTCGCGAGATATGTGTGGGATTAGAGAGTAAACCTAATCCATATTAGGACTATGTACACCATGTGATGTTGCCTTGGAAGTTAGACCTGACTTATTATTATGTTATGTTTTTGTGTTTCTACCACATTTCCAATGTTTCCATGATCTTAATGTGACTACTCATGATCTTATGTTTAAGGGAAAGTACATTCCACTTTGTAAGGGTGACCTATACAATTTTTTTGAAAAAGTTTTCATATGTAGTTCATGATTTCAAAAAACCCTTTATGAGTTATATTTTTATATAATATTTATTATGATCTATTTTATGAAAAGAAAATTAAAAAAATTATTTATTAAGTAGTAAATGATTATTTTAATCCCAAAGTTTAATTTTGAAAAAGATTAATCTTGAAAAATTATTCGTAAACTAACCAATTTCTTTATTTATTTTTAAATATCTATTACTAAGATTTTTTTTGTTTATCCCATGTTTTAAAAAAATTACATGGTTTTAAGGATGATTAGGGACACATATGAGGTGAGTCTGAAAATTATGAAGATATTTCCGGAAAATAAAACTTATTATATCATAAAAAAATTATTTCATAGGAAAAATGGATATTAAGTGGAAATTTTCACTTTGTGATGTAATATTTCTTTATATAAGAGTGATTGCATAATACTATAAAACTCTAAACTATAAAGATCCTAAAATTTAAGAAAATGAATTATTGACTTAAAACTCAAGATTATGTAATGTTTTAGGATGGTTCCTTAAATAATTTTTGAAACATGAAATCCCTAACATGAAACTCCAAGGGTCATTTCCAAATATTAATATAAGATTTATTCCATCTTTGAGATGATATCAAATGATTCAGAATCAATTTGACCCAATTTAATATTTTTGAATTCAAACTAGGTCCCATTAGAGTTTTCTCATTTGGATTAGCCTATCAAAAACATGATCTTCATGTCCAACCATACTAGGCCTTAAATAGTTTCATATAAATCATTGAATGATAATTATTGTTACATGTGTATTCCAAAAATGAAATATGATTCTCCCATAAACTCCTAAACTCTATTACAAAATCCAAAATATTTCTTTAAAAATTTAAATAACACACTCTATCTGGACATATGTATGTGTGTGATATTCCATTATTATCTTAAACAAATACCACAATGAGTTTTGAAGTCCTCTCCAAAATATTTATGTAGACCACATGTCTCTATTCAACATAATATACATAAAACTATATGAATTATAATGAACTACCTTATATAAAACATCTCATTTTCATCTACGAAAACATTTCATGTATGGGAACAAAATGTGATGCATTTGGGATTAGATCCCCCAAAACCAAAACACATTCATGCTTATATAATATCTTAGGAAAACCCAATCATGAAGTTTGTAGATATTTTTCCCCATTTCTATTATAGAACTATTAGTGATTGTATAAACTCTTATAGACCTTGGTGATACACTAAAACCATATAGTACACCATGGAATGAGAAAACATTGTAGCATCTCTCTTTATCCTGAACCATAAATACTTTTATATGATGTCATGGTATATCTTGGCCACCCCAGGATGCACCAACCACCTTAATTGATGGAAATCCCTCAACACATCCTTTTTTAGATCTACTAGAACCATCATTCATACCCTAAAACGAATTATTAATTTGATGAAGACTAACCATCCCTCAGTGGTCTTCTTACTATTTATGGTTTCTCTAATCCTCTTGTATTCCTCACCATATATCTATTTGACTTTCACCAGCACCCACAACGAGGAAGTTATATTTATACTCAAGATCACCACTCCCATTGTTATCTCTGTCACCTTAATTTAGAAGCACTCTAGAAACCCCATCAGTTTCCATTTCTCTCTAGTTTCTTTTAGAGCCTGAATTGGATTTTTTCTATTCAGAAAACCCACCATAGGAATTCCCTTCCCAGAAATATACATGAGATCAAAATAAAATATTTTAAGATACTCTATGCACCTACATTATTTATGATTGAGGTCAAGCTATGAAAAAATATTATTCAAGATTTTATGATATTTTTACACTAAGAATATCTCATAGAAGAGATAATGCATCTAATTATTTAGTTCAGGGATAAAATCAGCTAACTCCATGTCATTTGTTTGCTAATTCTTCTCATGAAGTATTAATAACCTAGTTCGGTAATCCTTGAATTTCTCACTCTTTATTAAGAGATATCCAATGCTAGAACCTTTTGGATCATAATAAACCTCATAACCAGAATTTAATCAATAGAGAATCATGATTACTTCCAAATTTTGTCTTTACTTAAACTATTCAAAGACATTATGGCATCTCTCATCCTATTAAAATTTATCCCCTTTTCATATTAGTGTCATAATAAGATAATACCACATCAATAACTCTTGAATGAAAATTTTTTAATATCCCAACTCCCATAATAAACTCTTGGTATCAAAAATATTATTTAGTATTTCATAATAGATTACCACATTTTCATTCTCATGATTGAAATAGATCCCTTAATCAAAAATAATAAGGCCATGGAACTTCACTTCCTAAATAAAAAAATGAATTTAGATAATTTTTTTATAGATCATGTGATCTTGAAAAATGTCTATAATAATTTCTAGATACTCCTCATGGTATTTCTTTGGTATTGAAAAAATGAGGATATTATCACAACTACTTACAATAATTTTTCCAATTATCTATGGAATATCATACTCATCAGGCCCATAAGCACCGCAGGTTCATTGGTAACTCCAAAATGAATTACAAAACTCATAATGGACATATGGACAATGTAATGTTGTATCCAATATATCATCTTCTTTTACCCAATATTGATGATAACTAAACATAAGTTTTCTTTTGGAGAAGAAACGATCTCCCATCAATGGATCAAAAAATCATCAATTTTAGGTAAAGGGTACTTATTCCAAACTATCACTCGATTTACCTTATAATAGTAAATACATAGCCTCAAGTTAATAGAATTATTCATTTACAAAAGAACAGGTGCTGCCCAAGGATAAACACTCAGTTTAATGAACCCTTCTACTCAAGCTTGTCCAACTACACCTTTATCTCAAATATGTCCACTTGGTCCAAATTATAATTTGACAATATAGAGGTTTAGTTCCTATAATAAATTTGATATATGCTTAAATATCCCTCCAAAGTGGTAGTATAGTGAATTCCTTAGTTAAAACATCCTAAAATAGTTCCACTATCCTATGGAGAAAATGTGAATCATTTCCCTCTAGGGAACCGAGGACAAAACCCAGAAGCTGATAAGAAAAAGATCTAACAACTCAGTCAATGTAACCCTTACCATTTTCTCAGATGTCCTAATCTCCTCTGATGGTGTGAATCATCCCATATAGACTAAAAATAACTCATTAACCATAACATTTGATTTTATCCTTATACTAAGTCAACTAATCCATACTAATGATCAAATCATTATTCCTCATCTATAGGACTAAAAATTATCAGGTGATTTCAACATCACCAATAATAATAAAACAATATTGAAACATGAATACACATATAGTGTTCTCACCAAACAAGAAATCAAACATCGAATAATAAGGCATCAACTCCACATGAAAACCTAAGAGATCAACCAGATGCACATAGATAAATGAACATAATTATCCATTATAAAACAAAATTATATATAATAGTGGAAGTTATTATGATATAACCTCTCACTATAGATAGATCCACATCAACCTCAAAATCATCTAGAGATTAATCTATAGTTAAAAAAATATTCATTGAATCTTTATAGGTACTGACTTACAATAATTCTAAGACCATTAAACTCCACCCTAAATACCTAAATAATCTTGCTTTAGTGCCTAACCATAGACTTCTGATCTATAAACTTGATTGGATGTTCTAACAATATTCTTTCTCAAGAATAAATCATAATAGTTCTTTATCTTCTCTACCGGACTACAATTGTGAAACATGAAAAGAGGAATTGGGAACTTAGCTTTTGGGTATCTGACCTATTAATACTAGAAAAACTCTAGAATTACTCTTCAGTGGGAATTATGAGAAGGACTATTAGTCTATTTTCCATCAAAATATCTACACATCTGGTTTTAAAAATTGGATGAAATTTCACCCCCACCCACCTGACCCAACCATAAAAGGAAATAACTCACCTTCCTCACATCCATAGTATCTTCCACTATATAATCTACCATAATAACCATCTCAGCATATATAAATAGCCTCAAGAGTATAATATATATCCTAATCTCTATCTATTGAATTATCACAACCCCAAATTAATTAATATTATCATTCACCATGGGCTATGGAATATTATCCACAAGATCAAAAAACATTTATGTGTACTCCATCAAAATAAAATTCCCATTCTTAGTCCCTAAGAAATCTTGATCTCTATCGAAATTTATCTTCTCTATATTGTATTATTTATTAAAGATATTTTAAAACCCTTTCCGATCGAGATCTTTATCCTAAAAATATTCTTCAACTACTTATTAGAACTTTCTACTTGGTCCGTATAGTATATAAGATCCAAAACATGACTTTTAAGGTCTCATGAATTCAAGAAAACATAAAAATATGGTTTATTTTATCCAACTATTCCTCGAATTGATGTGGTCTCACATTGCATATGAACAATGGTGGGGTTTTCATTATGAATTCAAACACCCTATCTATTTCCCTCAACCTATCATGATCAACACCTCTACTGATTACTTGTATAGGAAAAAATGTCTTTTAATAATTGAGGGTCTATATGATCACTCTTAAATACCTCCTTCATTCATCTCTAACCCACTAAAACTCCCATAGATAGCTTATTCTAGAATAGAAAATGGGGTTTCATTAAAACCATATAATTATATATAATTCATAAACACATAATCTTACTTCCCAAACTATGAATAGGTAGCATCTAATGCTTATGTGTAATTTATTTTTCAAATATTCATTCAAATTACTTAATGATTTTTCTTGAAATTCCTTATGCAAAAGCAATTTTGAAAAAAAATAATAAAACAGAAAGTCAACATAAACCCATTTTTCATGCAAGAAATGCCTTCTTTTTAATTCAAAACCTTATCATGTGATGTAGTTTGTAAGATCTACATCATGATTCTTAACATATTCCTAGTACCATCCCATAAAAGATAATACAACATACATTAATTACTATAAGGTATCATTGACCTCTCAATTACTCGAATATCCTAATGACTCAGATTTCTCAATCAAGATCTTAGAATTCCTTTTTCATGGGTAAATTTTTAATCCAAAAAATCTTATCATTCATGCCTTTATAACATTATAGACTCAAAACCAGGATTTAGTACCTTTTATGACACCTCAAACTGAGGCCCAAGTCATGAATCTTGAATGGGGAACCACGTGGACTCAAGAACATTCCTTGATCACCAGAGGCTGTCAATAAGTGGTTTGGGATAAAAATAAACCATGGGGAATAGTTTACCCTCATATAAAACTATAAACAATTAATTTTCATGTGAAAAAAATAAAATAAAAATATTTAAACTGAAATAGGGGAAGCCATTTTTTTTACAAAGAAAAACAAAATACAATTATCAAGTAAAAGACTCATGAAAAAAAGAAATAAATATTGGACCACAATATACCATATCCTCTACCATAACTCTAGGGTGGAACTACGACTCACATCTAGAAAATATTATTGTCATCATATTACCTATATCATGACCAGTGGAATCTATAAGTTCATTGAAATGTAAAAGTGGGGGATGAGTAATAAACATAGTAGGATTTCCCCTGGGCTCCAATGCACATCCATATAAAATGAATTTCATATTATATTCTAACCATTATGATAAATCAAAAAAATAAACAATAATAATTAATTTATCAAGATTATTAAAACCAAAGCACTTTTTATAAGATTTTGTTAATTCAAAACTAGTAAATAGATTCATTTTAAAAACAATATTTCCAAACAAGGAACCATTTTCATTTGTGTGAGAATCCCTATTTTCTCATAATCCAAAATTAAAGTAAGACTAGTTCAATATGTTAAGGGTTATTGTGTTTCCATAAGTGATAATTTCTCTCTCACCACTATTAATCACTAGTTAACTTCTATGAAAAACATGGGTTGTCATCTGTTACACCTCATGACTCAATATAGTGTCAACAACTCCATTTTCTCCCATTAGTACAAAATTACTAAGACACACATCCCTACATATGAAACATAATGGTTATAAACAAAGTCTCACTAAATCTATTTTCAAAACACACAATCATGGTGTGATAAATCAAAAAATCCAAGATCAAGTACATATTCATAATTCTAGATACAAATTCAATTTATGAAAAATAAAATAATATAATAATTCTAAAAAATTTCATACATTCAAGTTACTTCAAAAAGGACACAAAATTATCTTTTAGAACTTAGTTTCAAAATAAAAGTAAAATTTCAGTAGTCAATTTGAAGAAATAAACTTTTTAATAATTCATTATTTTTAAAATCCATGATCATTTAAACCCCCAGTCCTCTATGAAAATACATTTATGAAAAATATTTTTTTTAGAAAAATACATAAAATACAAATATATCAAAAAATGTATTCCTCAATCAACCACAATTAATTAATAACATAATAAATTATCCAATTTATAGATGAGATTGTATACATATACCCTTACACAAATGTTTCTGATAATTCCCAATATTTAAATACCATTAATCACCACAATGAAATTGATTACTTTAATCCCTCTATTGGACAAACATAAATCCTCAAAAATCCCCCAAAATGATTCATTTATTCAATATCAACCTATTCAAATTAAAGAGTGAAATAAATATAAATAGAGATATCCAAATATTGAAATGAGAGAGAATCGCTAAACTTAAATTTAACATTGAAAACCCATTCTAAAATACATGTTTTTTCTATATAATTATTACCAAACTTTCATATCAACAGGATTTCCCAAATACTCCCATTTTCAACCAAATATTTAAATACTCAAGCTATGGACTTACCTTCAAAAATTGATCATGAAAAAGGATTTTATATAACAACATAAAATGAAAAAACATCCCCTATTAACTCACCAATATATTTCAATCTATCAATAACCCCTGGAGGACCACCCCTCATCAAAATATTGTTAATTTTTCTAATATACCTTTCACAAACTAGCTTGGATACCTTGGTACCCTGATACTCGAGGCAGAACAAACAAGGACCAAATGTGAATTCCTAATCCCCATGGGTTGACAACTAGCACTTGAAATCATACAAGATAAAATAGGGAATAAATTTTCCACAAAACATTGGAAGATAAATATATAAGTTCACATGTTCAATACTTCAAAAGGAAAAACATCCAAAAACCAAATAGGTATATCAAAACCCAAAACATAACATCATAAAAGTACTCAACAAAATGAAGTCATCCCAATGGGAACATCACTCTAATCCCAAAGGATCAATAACATCCACCTCTTATAAGAAGCTATTTCCCTTTGGTTGAACCTGGAAGAAGAAATCTATAAATTCCTGAATTTAAATGTTGGGTGTGAGATAAAAATCTCAATAGGGTATCACCAACAGTTCCATAAAGATATTTCATAACTATAAACTAAATAACTCATTTAGTTTTAAAGAAATATGGTATGGAAATACATTTTGATATTAAAAAAACATGATTTCATTTTAAAAAGACTGAAATCATTTCAAAAATGTATTAATAATCATTTTATATAAAATAGTTTATATAAATAAAAAGAATATATATCAAAAACACCACAATAATCACCATGGTCATCTGGCCTACGGTATGATAGTCTCCAGTTATAGGATCCTTCCAAATCTTATATCAATAATCAGGGAAATATGTTTACACAAGTCCCTCATGATCAAGATGAATAGGACTAATCAACTCCCATCTGGGATAAGAACTTTATAACTAGTTTTTTGTTTGAGTTTTCATCATCCATCAATTTCTAGGGAATAATTATCCTAGCATTCTTTTCCCAAATAACAAACTCATTATTGAGTCTCACATGTTCTCTATCAATCAACATAATAGGGAAAATCATTTCATTTCAAATCAATCATCATTAACAATTCAATTGAAAAAACTTTAGTTTCATTATTCAAATTCAGTTCCAAAAACAAAACATGAATTTTTCATTAATTCATTCCTTTTCAATAATGAACCATTCATAGGTTTTCAAAAATTCAATATAAAATACTTCATAAAATAAATTATCAAATCGTCTAATCAATTCCTTTAATTTCTAAATAAGCTCCAAAATCTAATTTCATTGGAATTTAATGTTTTTTCAAAAAAATCCATGCTAATTAAAATTCCAATTCAATTCATCTCAGATTATGTTTTCATAAATCAATTAAGAGTTATTTAAATCAAATCATGCAAATAAAGGTTTAATTATATGGAGAAACTCAAATGGTATCACATACCTTTAATCACAGAAATAAAAATGCACAAAACCATTAATGGAGAATGCCAACATAGAACAATGGTGATGGAGATCAAGAAACCAAACCTATAATCAAGAAACATTTAAATAGATTTTAGATCCATAAAAAACATAATTATCTACACTTTCTAAAGAGTAATGAAAAAGAGAGAATGAGATACTGAATGAGGGAGATCCAATTACCAGAGATTGATCTGATATTTCATCATTACATAAACTCATCACAGATGGGGTTTGGAGGGGAAAAATTGGTTCTTAAGAGCCTATAATGATATGGAATTTGAGATAGGTTGAGTTAGGGGGTTTGAGATCTTAAATGAGGCTTTATGAAATTTTAAAATAATTTTTGAAATTAGAAAAAAATTTGTGCATGGTTATCTAGGTAAGGCCACATAGTTAGACAAATGATTCACCATAACTGTGAAACCCCCTTAGACTCATTGTCCAACACACACATTTTATACTAGGTAAGTGCATAGTTTTTCAAACCATGAACCAACTCTGTAAACCCCCACTATCCAAGGTTGCACAACATGCACTGAATGGGAACACAATTTAGGAAAACTGTTCTCAAACCATGAACATCCCAAAAAACCTCCAAATTATCCAAATTTCACCCAAATCACATCTAAACAAGATCAAAACAAAAAGGAAATCAAATAAGGGTTGATGATTAATTGAAAATTAGTAATGGGATGTTACAATATCACCCCCACCATTTTTCAAAAGCAAACCAACAACCTAAGACAACAATTTTGACTATGAAAATATGAGAATCCAAAAAGATAACACACTATATTTTATAGCCTCACACACTAACCTCTTCACCTCAAAGAAAAACCTAACTTATTGGGCTTGATAAAAACCTCTAAAATTTATTTTCCATGTCAGAAACCTCACATTGATGAGTTTCTAAGGAACTAAAAACACGTGTTTAATATAGAGAAATACATTTGAAATAGTAGATCACAAGAACAAGAAGAATTGAAATTAAAACCATGAACATAAAAAATGAAGATCATATACCCTATAGAGATGAGCCTTTGCTACTCTCTTCAATCATTTATTTATGAAGACCACTAAGGAATAGAAAAATGACTATTACCTCTGAGTTATATCCACATACCGACTAAGTCAACCAACACTTGGGTGGGATCTAACTCACGACCATGATATTCCAATATCTCATGGTGGATAAAGAAGAATAAGGAAGAGAGCTTTAGGAATGGTGAAATCAGAAGAGAAATATTGGTTGAGGAACGCACACTGATCTCAATGACTTAGTACATTTTATATAAACCCTGAGACACTTTCGACCCTCCTTAATCATTTACTCATATATTCATAACATATTAGTAAATTTTTTTGTAGTTAAAACTCTAGGTAACCTTAATCCAACCAATCTAATTCTCCAACATGTTTCATCTTATGAAACACTTTTCATAAATGATAGTTATAAAATATTATTGAACCTTAACACTTTACATTTGTATGCATTAATCAATAATAGGGTGTAATTTTGAGTCATATGATACTATTCAACAAGAATTATAACTTTACTATATCATACACTATGATTGGAAATGGTAGTGGCATGATATCATATATTATACCTTATGATTGAACCACATTTTATTATACAATATATCCAAATACACGTCAAATCTATAAGGATTTAGGGAATATATCCATTAATATCCCACTTTTACTAAAGCCTCTTAATTTATTGCGTCATTTAAATTTATGTCATATTATATACAATATCTTGTGAAACCATATTTAAAAAACATTTCATATATCTTTCAAAATACTTTTGTAAAAATATCATTGACTTCACATTGTATTACATCGTATATAATACCTTATGAATATTCCATCAAAAACTCCTTTTGCATAACCATTAATACAATTTAGAGCATCTCTATGAGTTTTAAAAATATAAATACCTATTAATCCAACAACTAGGTGTGGCCCTATGAGACACTGTAGTATTGAAAACAAATTTGAATTCCTGAATTCATAAATGTAGGCAAATAGAATCCTCTATAAAAGAATTTGTGTGACTCGAAATACAAATGGATCTGGTTTTATCTCTATTAAAAACATGTATCTTTATATCTATGTCCACTAACTGTATCATATATAAGTATAATGAAATAATATATTTTATCATGAAATTTAGTGACTATTTCACTTGAATTATATTAATACCATATAGAATACTCATATGTTCTCGATTACCCGAGTACAGAGTGGACATGTTTATGAATACATCACTTGTAATTCATCTATAAAGATGAGAACATCACATTACCGTCACCTATATAGATAATAAAATCACATAGGCCTTATATAGGTATGGTGATACACTTCCCATGTCTATCTCAATAGAGGAACCATATGTTATACACATTATATGATAGGAAAAAATTCCATCATAGTGAATCCTCAACAGATGATGTGATAAAAAACATACCAAAACACCCCTGATTGTCTAATCCAAAAGCCATGCATAATAAATGTATCTAGGTATAAAGGTTTTAATTTTATTTATCTTGATAGCTTCAAATATGGGGATTCAATATGAAGCATTCATCCTGATTAGGCCAAAGACATAGTGTATGACACTCTGTGTGCTATGCTTTGTGGTTCATCTAGTATAAAAAACTTGTTTCATACCATATTAGTTTGTTTTTTATCATTATAAAAAATATTAACCATTATAAACATAATATTTCACCATAACATTCAATACTTCATACCAAAAATCAGTTAAGGATGAATCAAATTTGTACTATGAGATGTGAATTATCATCACACTTCGTGCAATATATTATTCCAATGTGAAATATTGTCCTTGTGGATACTTCCTCCAATATATCACGATACATATTAAATTCTTAAAAACTTTTAAGGATACTAAAAAAACTATACACAAGAATATGTCTAATTTTATCCCATAAAAAAAGTTCCAGACTAACCTTTTGTTATCTACACTTTTAGGGTTTTTTTAAATCAATACATCCATATGTAATTAATTCCATTAATATATGTGTCCATTTGATAAATCTCTCCCAGAAAACTAGTTATTGTTTAAAATCATTCGACAATGTTTATTTTAGTGAGAGTGAGAATTGGGAATCATATTCCTTACATTCATCTCATTGAAAATGTATTCAAACTCCTCTACATAACACCATCAAATGTTATATTGTTAATAACTTCTATTGTATACTTAAAACTATTTCTATGTTCATCGTCGTCAATGTTTTTGTCAAATGTTTTCCATTTTATCGTCTTAGTGATAAATGTAACTTTATTATTATTATTATTATTTTTACCACCATATATTAAAATCCTTTAAGATATAAAGTGAAATTTAAATTTTATTTTAATTGGTAAAATACATTATTTAATGTACTTGAAATTCTCTATGTTCAAATACACTTCCATTAGTTTCTCAAAAGCAATATTCTCTTTAGAATACACAAAATTTTTTATATATTGAAAATAATAGTTATTTCCTTTAGTATGAATGTTTACAAAATAAACCATTGTATCCATATCATAAATTGTATTCTATGTTTTTGAAGAAATATTTTGAAAAGAATAATTTATTCTTTAAAATATTACATTGGTGGTTGGTGGGATCAAGTACCTTATATTTTAAAAAGTGTATTATATTATCATATTATCTTGAATAGAAATCATTTTATCCTTATCTTATTTTCTTGTATATTATAAATTCTAATGAATCATAAATAAGTTGTATTAAAACCATCTTTTCATTTTTTATAATAACTCTATTTATGAAACAATTTCTCTAACCACATAATATAAATGATATAATTATACAAATGATTTATTTAGATCCATATGATATTAAAATATTCCCTTGTCTTTAACTCCATGGTTCAATAACCCTTCGATTTATCATCTAAATATAGACTATATTCTCTATCAATTCTTACCAATATTTTTAACTCCTATATAATTATTTTTTTAAATATATATTTGGTATCATATAACATTTAAATAAAAAAATTGATTCATTAAAACTAATTCCTAACATAAGACTCTCTATGGAATTTCTCAAACACCATCATGTATTCTCAAAAATTCCCTCTTATAGAAATATTTTTCTTTCTTAATAAAACTACCTTTAGGTTTCAATAACCGAGGAAAACTTCACAATGAAATATTATTTAGACTTTCAAACATAATTTTCTCTTTATGGATTGAAATTTTACCCACTAATACTACCAATAAAGCACTAAAACTTATACACCACATTCCCTAGTTAATATATCCTCATAAATTTTATAAAATAAGGTAAACTTATATTAAAACCATTCAGTTTGTTATAAAATTTCCATCAATGAATACAACATGATTTCCATAGCCATATCAATCATTAAATAAAACTTTTAATATCTCCAAGTCATTAATACCCTCAAGAACATTGAGTATATGAGTAGATACTTCAAGATTCTTTGGTTATCTTGAATATAATTCCTTTGAAAATTTTAGTTAATCGTTTTATTCTTTGCATAAGCATATAGATTCATTTTTGAATAATTTAAACATTTGGCCACTTAGAAATGGGTTTCTCCACCATAAGGAAAATTACTTCTTGTTTAGGAACTATTCTTAAATTTCTATACAAATATATAATTGGTTGATTTAAATTCAATTTCTTGAATTAAATTCATTTACTTTAATATTATTTCAATTGGTTTATTAAAAACCCAATTCCATTGAATTGAAGGATTTGGATATGAAATTTAATTTCTAGTACGAAATTGGAAAAAACCTTAATTACACTAAAATGGGGTCTGTTTGATAAATTGATGGAAAGTTGTGGAATTAAAAATTTTGAATTTAAAATATTAAATTTATTTTTTGAAATGAATTTCAATGTAGTATTTGGAAAATAGATTAAATTCGTTTTGATTGAAACTCCGTGGAATTATCTTGTAAAAAAACATGTTTTTATTAAAAACTTGTGTTTTTGTTTTTCAAATGGAAAATTTTCACTTTTTAAACAGATTAATGGGATTAATTTTATTGTAAACAATTTTAAAATAAATTTCTCATCATTAATTGTACTAGAGAACATGTTATGCTAGGTAGTTAGTAAGTTATTGGGATATCACTCTTTTGATGCTTTAGAACTGAAACAAAACATAGTTCAGCAAGTCGCATCCCTGATGGGATGGTGTGGAGTCACCTTTATCTAGTGTTAGAGGGATGTGATTATAAAAAAATTCATGATCACCTTTGAGTGTGTGAGGATCCCTTAACATGGAACTGACGTACCTTTTTATAGATGACCATATTGATCGCTCATTTATATATGAGATAAAAATGTGTTCCAATGTTTTTAAACTTTTTTACATGCCCAATGAATTTATATTAAATATTTTATATAAATTATTTTTTAATAAATTTGTTGAAATTATTTCCATAATTTGAAATCTAAAGAATGACTTTTTTAGTTATGCTCTAAACATCCATACATGTTTATTTAAACATTAAATATTTAATTGGTTAATTAAAAGTTGTCATCTTATTATGGAATCCTTATAAATAACCTATTGGGATTTTATCTCACACCCTGCACGTGCCTTTAAGTGTTTGTAATTTATCGTCTTCTAGGTTCGACCTGGGTTAATGTACCACTTGGTGGTATTAGTTGTTAATCCATTGAGATTGGAGAGTTGCGTCCATTGAAACTTGGGTTTTCATCCTTTTTTGTGGTACTTTGATATAGTACTTTGGTACGTTTACTAGTTTATCCTCTCCTACACTACTCCCTATTGAGTTTTCTTTTATACATATACTAACATTTTTATCTTCTTCTATAATGTTTTTTTCCAAAATCATTCCCACTTTCATTTTGTATGATTCCAGGTGCTAGTTTCCCAACCATGGGAATCAGGAATACGCTTCAGGCTATGTTGGGATTAGCTTAGTAATCGGTTTAAAAGGGTACCTAGACTGGTTCTTAAACAGTTGGTATCAAAGCTCTAGGTTGAGCTTCTTATCTTTATGTCAGTATGCATTTTAGTATTCTTATTGGGACTTATGAGGTGGTTATAACTGATTTTATGGCCATCTCTCAGTGTAATGAACATTTACTCACCATGGGTAGTTTGGGAAAGATCTCTTGAGGTTTAGTTCTAACAGTTTCACTAATTTTTGATTTGCATATATTGAAATAAAAATCTAGTTTATCTATTTGATGGGATTAATTTCATTTGTTGCACATTTTTATTGTTAATATCATGTCTTCAACGTTGTCTGATGTTTTTGTGTAGCATCATGCCTCTGAGAAGAAGTGTGAATAGGATCCATGAGGAACTTACTAATAAACCATGGTGAGAAAATTATCTCATGGACCTACTTATGATTGAGATTATTATGCATACTATCCAACCTCTCGGATAGGTACCACCATTAGTCCCCATTCAGGATACAACTATAGAAGCATAAAGGGATGATTTACGAGATTATTATTAGGAGTTCCTTCGGCATAATCAACTAGAATTAAAATCGAAAAATCATCCTCAATAGGATGAATAATGGTCGAGGAGGATCAAGCATCTATTTGGGTTCTTAGAGACACCTGATGAAATCAAGTTGAAGTGTGACACCTTCATTTTGGTGGGACCAAACAGGATATCATGGGACATGATGGTGTTGGAAAATAAGCATGAGTGGTTATATTGGAATGTCTTCTAGGATACTTTCACAGACTTGTTCTATCTATATTAGATTTTATTATCCAAGGATTTAGAGCTCTTCAAACATGAGTAGAGAGACATAACTATTTAGAGTATGTGAATCATTTCGCTGAGCTAGTGCAGTTTTCACCTGAGGTAGTGTCAAATTAGAAGATGGAGACTCTATGGTTCAAGTTGGGACTTTGAACTGATATTAATTATTAGGTTTTCTTTATGAAGATTCCTTCTTATTCTGATGTTCTATAGAGAGCATTGATTGTTGAAATGGACCTGGCTGGAAAGTTATATTTGATGGGAGTTTATTCTCCTCTCAGTAGAAATGTGTTTTCTTCTATGGGTAAGAGGAAGTGTGATGATTCTCATGGTGGATCAAGATAGAATTTTTTTCTAAACCTCCTACATTTCTTGGCATAAGACCTTTTATTTTATTCCAGTGTTGAAATCTTATCCACATAAAGTGGTTTTTCACAGAGGCACCCAATAAATGTGGCTCACGAGGATACTCAGGTCTCTTACAAAAATTTCCACCATGTTTATTACACTCCGTGTAGTGGAAAGAGATCATAATCTTCTACCAAAACTATGGAGAAATCATATGTTTCATGTACAAAGGTGTTCCATCCATATGAATCGGAAACAAATATTCTTCATGTAGTGGAATAGTCTTTAGAAGAAGAGGATACTAGTATAGAGACTATGAGAGGTACCATCATTATAGAATTATCATTAGTGGAGAATTTATTCCATATTGATGAATCTCATTCATTTATCTCAACTTGTGTTGTTAATATAATAGAAATTCCAATGGATCTTTTTACTTATGTGATGGATATTACTACACCCCTTAGAACAAAGACAGAGTATGGCCTCCACAGTTCCTCTTGTTCTTTCTTCTTATCGGATGTCGAGCATGCTTGGATTTTTCTAGTTCTCAACATAAAAACCTATGACATCATATTTGAAATGGATTGGATCATTGATAATAAATTATGGATTTATTTTCATCTTTGACGAGTCTATTTTACTATACTCGATGGTGTATATTGTGTCCTTCAAGGAGAATGGGACCCAAGGTCGAGTGGAGTCATACATTCTTATCTGGAGATGGGGAAAGTAATATATGTGTTCATATTTTATCTAGAGAAGAGAATATTTTATTGGTGATCTACCTCCAGTTTTCGTTGGGTTTCCCAATGCATTTCCTTCTGAATTCTCTAGGTTTCCACTAGTAAGGGAGGTTAAGTATTATATCAAACATATACATAGTACTCAACTAGTGTCCATTCCTTCTTAATGCATGACACTAGCTGAATTTAAAGAGTTAAATATTTAGATGGATGATCTTATATAAAGATGCTTTATACACCTGAGTGTTTTACCATGGGTGGTTCCAGTTATCTTTGCTAAAAAATGATTTTTACCTTCTCCATTATTATGATTATTAAAAACTAAAAAGAGACACGGTAAATAAAAAGTATCTATTTACATGGATTGATGATATTTTTTATTAGTTTAAAGGGGAAATATGTTCTAAAATATTGATATTTTGTCTGGTTACCATCAGTTGAGAATAAAATAATCTAGCATTCAAAAAACTGCCTTTTGGAGAAAGTGCGGCCATTATGAGTACCTTGTCATGCCTTTGGTCTAAAAAATGCTTATGTGGTCTTTATTGATTTAATGAAAAGGATTTTCCATGGGTATCTAGATACTTTTCTAGTGGTCTTTGTGGATTAAATCTTTGTTTTCTCATTTTCCAATGAGGATGGTGTGGGTTATCTAATAGTAGTCCTCGAATTATTGATAAATCACCAAATTTATGCCAATATTTTGAAATGTGATTTCAAGATTTGTCAAGTGAAATTATTGGAACACGTTATGTCAAAATATGGTATTTTAATTAATAATTTAAAGGTAAAGGATGTTATGACATAGGAACAAACATGAAATTTTTTCAATATCCAGAGCTTCTTGGGTCTAGCTGTGCATTATCGCTAGTTTTTTAATTAATTATGAAAGTTAGATTCAATGATGACATATCTAAATTGGAAGGGGGTAGTGTTTTCATGGGATGAAAGATTTCAAAATTATTTCATTGAGATAAAACGTATATTAGCTACTGTTTTGGTATTGACTCTCCCAAAGGTTGAGTAGGGCTATTTGGATTTCTATGACGCATCTGGTTCTTGATTGGGATGCATTCTTATGAAAGGTGATCATGTTTTTTCTTACGTATCTCTTCATCTTAGGTATCTTTAGAATAATTATCCTACCAATGACCTTGAACTTATATTTTTGTTTCACATTCTTAAGATTTGGAAGCATTACCTTTATGGAGAAAGTTTAACCATGTTTTTAGACCCCAAGAGATTGAGTTATATATTCTCTCAAAAAGATAAAAATCCCCAGTAGAGGAATTGGGTGAAATACCTGTAATATTTCAACTTTGATTATACCGATACCCAAGGGAAATGGAATGTCTTCATAGATTATTTGACTAGTAATCTTCCAACCCATTCCATGAAAGAATATTTATATGAGTGGAAATTTATGGCTCCCTTTTCATGGTAACATATTGGAGTATAGGTATAAGGGATCGATGTTACATTGGCTAGTGTTTAATTAATGTTCACCCTTCTCGAGATGATTCTTCAAGAAAAACATCTTTATGATGATTTCTATAGCATTAGATACTCTCTTTATTATGGGTAGACTGTGGATGACTCTTCATACTCTAATGAGGTAATATTATTCTATCACTACTTCTTTTTTACATTAGTGGTAATGAAATTTTTGATATGGGTTGACATAAATCCTAGGGAGAAGTTCACCCAGTAACCATAAAGATGTTCTATGAGATGAAATGCAGATTCTGGTGGCTAGTTATGAGAGAGGGCATATATGAATTTTTCTCTTGTTGTTATATGTTTCAATAGGTAAAGGATGAGCACCATAAACCTTTGGGTTATCTTCAGCTAGTTCCAATTCCTACTAGTAAGTGGGATGAGAACTCAATGGACTTTATGGTTGGGTTTATACATAACCTAATAAAGAATAATGTGATATGGGTTGTGATTGATTAGTTGAAGAAATCAAATAATTTTATACCAATTCATGACACAACCAAAGTTGATTAGTTGGAAAATATCTATATGAAAGATATTTCCTATTTGCACAGAGTTCCATATACTATAGTCTTTGAAAGGTATCCTCTTTTCACTTCTGAGTTTTGGAGAGGCATTCAAGAGGCATTAGGATATCAGGTCCATTTGAGCATGGAATATCATCCACAGTCGTATGGACATTTATAACGATCCATAAAAATTATTGAAGATATTAGTTGAGCTTGTGTTTTTGAATTTTATGGAGCTTTGGGTGACCACCTAGGGCTATAAGATTTTTCTTATTATAATAGTTACTAGTCTTAAATCATAATGGATATTTTTGTGTCCTTTTACAGTTGGCCTTACAGATCTCTAATGTGTTGTTCAGAGATTAGTGAATTTTTATTGGTTGGACTAGACTTGGTTCAAGAGATAAATGTAAATATTTAGTTGATTAATCATAGAATTCTAATATCACAAATCTTGTATAAATCTTATTCTGATCATCATTACATACCATTGGATGTTTTAGTGGGTGACCCAATGTTCTGGAAATTTTTACCTCAGTTGGGTCATCAATGAATTGGGAGGGAAGGGACACATAATATTTATTTTTTGGTACCTTTTGAGTATGTTGAGAATGTGGAAAAGTTATTAACATTTAACACTTTCATTGAATCTTATGTAGATACACAATGTGTACCATGTATCTTAGCTATGAAAGTATCTATCTGATCCATCTCATTTTTGGAGTTGTAGTAATCATGAGATTGAACTTGATTTATCTGTGACTAAATGGAAAGTTATGATAGTTGATTCTGAAACTAGGGTGCCTTGTGGAAGGGATATACCTTTGTTTTGTGTGATATGGTATCATGGTTCAATTCCCATGAGACATAAGCACATGAGGAACTGATGAGAGAGAAATGTACTCACATTTAAGATTTGTAATCTTCTTGATAATATTTCTAAGGATATAAATTTTTTATGTTTGGGAGGTTGTAACATCCAATTACCCTTCTAATAGTTATGTTTTATTTATTTTTGTCATTTTCCTTTCTAATTGTATGGGAATGGATTAGAAGGAATTGGGGGGATACCTATAATGGTGAAGTCAGTGATTCATTGTATTTTCAACATAAAACCTGCTAGTTTTGTAGTTTTCTGGGGATTTACATGTCATGTAATATGGTTACATGACATGTAAATTCTAAAATAATAATAAATCTATTTTTAACAAAAGTCGATGAGTTTTTTAGCCATTTGGGGATTTTTCAATTACACAACATGTAATTGGATTACACATCATGTAAAGTCCTGAGTGTTATTTTTTAAATAGGAAATACTGCTGAAAATTCCAATTCCTTCTCTCCATATTTTCTTTCTCTCAACCCAAGATCCATTCCCAAGTGACTTTAGAGCCTTCAAACCCTTCTGAGTGATTTTGTTCCTTCATTGATCATTGTTGCAGTTCCAGTGTGACTAATAGGGTAAAAATTATCCCTATATATTTATATCTTTCTATTTACCTCCTTGGAGTTTCATATAATATATTGAGATTAGTGGATCTAAACTCATTGTTGTTTAATATTGATTCTTGGTCGAGTTACTAAATCCTTTGTTCTTTCATTCTTGTTGGAAGGTTCTGTTATGGACTTTGTGTTTCCGTGAAAAAGCAGGTGGTTCTGTTATGATGGACAAATTTGATTAACCATGAATTTCTTGATTTAAATTCAATTTTTTATTTAAATTCAATTAATTAAAACTTATTCCAATTGGTTTTTTAAAAACCCATTTCCATTGAATTGGGATATTTGAATGTGAAATTTTATTTTTGGCATGAAATTGGTAAAACCCCCCAATTCCACTAAATTGCGTTTGTTTGAGAAATTGATGTAAAGACATATTATTTAAATTAATGAATTTAAATTAGGAAATTTATTTTAAATTAGTGTTTAAAAATGGATTTAAATGGTTTTGATATAAACCTAGTAGATTATCTTGGAAAAATGAATGTTTTGATTAAAAACCTATGTTTTGGTTTTTAAAATGAAAAATTGGAAGTTTTAAAATCGGGGATTGGGATGAATTTTATTTTAAACTGTTTAAAATAAATTACCCATATTTGATTTTACTATAGAACATGTGAGCCTAGGTATTTAGTGAGTGATTAGGATAACACTATTTTGATGAATCACAACTAAAACAAAAAAATAGTGCATCACATCACATCCCTGATGGGATGGTGATGAGTCACCTTTGTCCAGTGTTAGAAGAACATGTCTATACACATATTTCTATGATCACATTTGATTGTTTGATTATCCCATGGCCCGGAACTATCTTACCTTATAGAATATGACCATGTTGCTATATTTTTTATATATGATATATAAATATGTTCCAATGTTTGTAAACTGTTTTACATGCCTGATTAATTTATATAAAATGTTTTATATAAATTATTTATAAATCCATTTATTTAAAGTATTTCTATAATATTAAATGTAAAGAATGAATTATATTAATTATGTTTTGAACTGCCCTACCTATTAGTTTAAACATAAAAGCATTAATTTATTAATTAAATGTTGTCATCTTATTATAAAATCTTTCTTGAGGCCCTACTGGGATTTAAACTCACACCTTACCTTTTCCTTCAGGTGTTTGTAAATTATCTTATTATAGGTTTGAATAGGGGTAAGGCGCCACCTGATGGTAGTAGCTTTTGATCCTTGGGGCTTAGAGAGTTTCTTTTCTTTATAGTTGGGTTTTTATCAAGTTTTTTGGTACTTTTCTATAGTACTTTGGGTTTTTTACCTAATTATCCTCTAGTACACTCCTACCTGTGGAGTTTTATTTTGTATACACACTAACCTGTTTATAAACATAGGTAATGTTTGTGGGAAAAATCCTTCCCAATTTAATTTTTTATGATTCCATATGCTAGTCACCAGCTCGTGAGGATCAGGAACACCCTTTGGGATATGTTGGGATTGGCTCGGTTATCATGCTACTAGGGTACCCAGGATGGTTCTTGAAAAAAAAATTATGAATAATTCATAAGCAAATAAATTACAAACACTTTTCTAATTTAGTCATAAATTATGTAAATCTCATAATTAAATAATTATAAACACTGTAGATCTTTTTTTAATATGAACTCCTTCATATTATCCATTATATAGAACTTTAATTAAACATATGACACCTATAATATAAACATTATATATATGAAATATTCATATATTATGTAAATATTTATAATATAATTAATTTAATAATATTTAGTCATTGATCATATCAATTATCAAAACATATTTTGATATGATCTAAATCATTTCCTTAAATAAGGTATTTTAATTTTAACATTTTAAATTAATAATTATGAAAAATTAATAATATTGAATGTTAACTCCTTTTGACATTACCTTGGTTTTTTAATTTATAGATACTTTATAAATTACTCTTATAATTACTATATAAACACTTTATATACAAATTATGTGTCATGTCATAGAGTTTCAAAATTATTTTAATAATAACTCTTAATATATAGAATAATTATTTATAATTTTTTAAAGCCATTTTATAATTATTTATAAATTATTTATAACTAATTAATTTATAATCACTTTATCAACTAAATAAATTTTCTAAGATACTATTTTACATAATTTATAAAAAATTAATAAATTAAATGAATCAATTTAGTATTAAAAGTTTGAAAAATAAAAATTTTCAATGCATGCCGTATTCTATGATCTGTGTTATATTATATTGTACGATTCACTTCATCATATATCATATTTTATGATAGATATAATATGGATTGATATATTAGATTCAACACCTCAGATTCAGTTTTTACAATATCTTCTATATTAGAAAAGTGATATTATGCCCTTTTTTCAAATCTACTTAAGATAAAATAGTGCCACTACATTCAATTACACCCTATATCACATGCCACAATATAGTAAAATCTGGAATATTTAAGTTGAATCTCCTTTTACAATATCACATATAAAGTTAGGTGACACTATCAAATCTTATGATATTTAATATCATAAAATAATGCATGGTTAAAAATCTAAATAATTTATTAAGATATCTAATATAAATCAAAAATGATAACCATGTATTCTTCATTTTAAAGATTATTTTTTTGAATCAAGAATCATAGTAATTCTATGATACCACCTATGAGTTACTATGGATCTAAAAACACTTTTTAAACATAGTATAAGACATTAAAACCCAAAAATTCTCAAGAACACCATGAATTATATTAAAAACCATCTATATATACAATTAATAACATATACCTTTAATCGAATAACCTCTGCAACTATCTTTGATTAGTGATTAATGAAGACTGCTAAAGAACAATCAACATACTATTCCTTATATAGTGTATCCAAAGATCAAAAAAATCACCCAAATCTTGGGTGGGATCCTCCTCAGTACTATTATTTGATATTATCTCACAGTGATTAAGTAATGAGAAGGAAAAGTGATTTGGGAATGAGAGAATCAGTAGAGAAATATTGGGAGAGGATCTCACAACCATATTAATTACTTAATAGTATTTATATAGGCTTTAGGAAACTCCATAGCCTCATAAATCATTCAATAATATGTTTATAATGTATTAGTTAATAGAATATAGTTATAACTCTTTTTAACCTCTTGTCAAATATAATTATCTAGTATGTTTAATATTAAGAAAATCCTTTCATCAATGATAACTATGAAAGATTCATGAACATTAGTACTTGAAATTTGAATTCATTAATTATTCATAGGGTGTTAATGTGAGTCATACAATATAATTCAAAAAACCATAAAATATCCTATATCATACACTATAATTGGAAAAGGTAGTATCATGATATCATATATCATGCCTTATGATACACCCATATATTACTATAAGATATAGAAAAATGAAACTCAAATGTACAAGATTTAGGGAAAATCTCCATAACACACTACCCAATGAAAAACATAATTGAAAAAATATTTAATAAAAATAAGTCAAATGAAACACCCTTGATGTTCCCAAAAGTATGAGAACCACTGATAAGGGGAGTTGAATCATTGGTGATCTTTTACAATATCTTCTCTCATCAAATTAACCCTTATAACTTTTTATATTTTTCTATCCTTTTCAACGTTATAAAAAACCACACTTTGTAGGAGATTTTATGAAATTAATGAAAGGAACACAATATTTACAAAGTGTTCCCATAGTTTGGGTGACTACATCCCTTCCATGGTGAATCCTATCGGTCCATGGAAATCCATAATAATACAAATTGAATATAATTTGAGCCAAATAATATTAGAATCCTTCTATGTGACAATCCATAATTATACTTAATCCCATCAGTTATAAAGTTTTCTTATCATTAAAGACAAAACAATAATGAAAAAATTTAGAAAAATTCATAGAAACTTTGTATGTAAATTCCCCAACTGATGTTCCCATTCGGTAAACCTTTTTTGAAAATACTCAACATTTATCTAATATTATTATTTATAGTAAACTATATAGAAAATAATTATCCTATGATTGGTTCTCTATCTAATGAATAAAACACTATGCCTCACATACACTACTAGGTACCTTTTTCTGGTAACTTTAACTATTATACCTCTAATGAAGAAACCTTTGTCTGATGCCTCTGATCCAGATCTTTTTCTAGTTCCACTTCTTCAACCAAAGGGTTCCTTGTGTATAAACTCACCCTACTCATAAATTTAATCTTATTTTATACGTGTTCAGTGTATCAATATAGTAAGAATCCTACAACATATATACTCTCCTTTTCGTGTATAAATAGTGTTCTCCTTATACTGTAATTTCATCCCTTTATATAGGTGTACACTTAGAAGAAAATATAGGAACTCAAAAATGTATTCCCACTCAACTCAAACAAGAAATTAAAAACAACCACTCATTTAAAAATCATTATATTCTTATCAACTTTTTTATAACATGATTGGAACTCCTTACAATTTCATCATCTACAGCAATATTTGATCTTTATTAAACAATGAATTAAGGAACTTCTTTAAAATTCTGTAAACTTGGAATGATAACAAACATTGAATGGAAAAAATAGAATCATCATTATTAAATGGATTTAAAAAGTTTTTTAAAACTTCTCAAAACTCTATCGAATAAATGTTTGACCAGTTTCTTTTTAGGAAATCCTCTATCTATATCTTTTTTTATTTAATTTCGACTGGTCTACATCAAATGATTGACTCAAACCACTGAAATTGTCCCTTCTCCACTCAATTATATTTATATGCATCCTTTAATTGATGGAATGATATATTTTCTATAGATTTAACTATCTGATTAGATGACATTTATCTTTTCATTCATCTAATATATGTTCAACCACCATACAGATCTTGGATCAGAAAACATAGACATGTATATATTCATGGAAAATATCCATATGATGACATCTAATTTGTTTGTTTGAGGCTTTACATATGATGGAACATTGATCAACTTACTTATGGAACTTTTAATACTATACATATAGTTTCTCTAATTATTATAACTTTATAGAAGACAGTCCAATGGAACTTAATATGATAAGATCAACTTCCTAAAACATAAATTTGATTGTTAGACTCGATTCATTATCCTTACAACATATATATCCAATCACTATTGAAATCATCAAATTTGTATCCATAATATATCCAACAAAGTTAGTGTAGTCCATATACTTTTCTCAAACTTTGACTTCTCACATATTGAATTTCCCCCCATTTATACTTCTTTCGCATTTTAAAAGTTCATAAAAACTCATTTCTGTAGGGTTATTTCAAAAAATTTTATCATAACATCAGCCATGGTTTATCTAATAACATTGTATGTCTTTAATATTTGAAAAAAAAGAGCTTGTATCATGAGTTTCTTCATGATGTTAGGAACATAAAGACAACACAACATCATCTGACTACAAGGAAATATTCTTAACATGGATATGGAAACTTTCTTATCCTCCATCATTTTATAAGAAAATTTTCCTAACAATTATATAATCTCTCTCCTACAAAGTATAAAAAACATTCACTATAAGATATTTAAAAAATAAATGTAAGAAAACATTATAAAATTATTCTAATGGATCTTCAATATTCCCCTTCGTATTTGTTATAAATATTCACAAATTTAACAATCTTTCAATAACTCTTTTCTCACATTTTTTATGAAACCATTTACTTTTTGAAATAGACGTTTTTGAAACCACACTGATGGATAGTGAAATTTTACTTGAGGAATTTCATCCCATAGTGATAGTAAGATTTTTATCTATGACATGATAAACACTACCTAAATATTTTATTCTCACCCTTTTTTGATTAAAACTCTTTATGATATATAAAATAAATATTTTCACTTCTCCTTACAAAGTTTTACTTTCTCTCCCTCTTTGACAAGATAATTAAAAGTAAAGTGGGGGAAAATTTCCATAAGAAATGTATAATGTCATTAGTGTAAACTAAACATATATATTATGACTTAGTAACTCAAATAATTCCCTTGGAATAGTTTTGGTGAAGACATAATCAATTTGATACTTTATTGAAATATAAACAAGCATAACATCTAAACTGGAAACTTTCTCTTTCATAAAATGATACTTAATATCAATTTTATTTAATTATGAATGTTTTACATGTTTCTTTAAAATATAAATGATAATTTAGATATCATAAAGTGTCTTTAATTATTTGAAAACATTAACTCTCAAATATTCCCAATGAACTTTAATCCATGACATTTATGTACAAGATTGGGTGGAGTTGATGTATTCTACTTCCACTATGCTCAAAGTAACAGAACATTATTTCTTACTATTCCAGATTACACAACATTATCTAAAGAATAAATTTTCTTCTAATGTTTATTTTTAACATTACAATCTATAGGTCAATCAGTATCAGTGAAAAAAATAAAGTTCATGTCATTACTTCTTTTATACCTCATCCCATAATTTGATATTTCTTTCATATACATACAAACTATTTTAGCTACCAACGTGTATGATATCATTATATCACTATAATATATTTCAAATAAATTAAAAATATATATATAATTTCTAGGATTGATGCAAGAAGATAGTGTAATATTCCTATAAAAATTCAAAATTCCTTCTAATTCACATTTTTTCCAGCATCATCCTTACTCATCTTTATGCCAATAGAGATTAGAGTAGAAAATTATTTTGGATATTATGTGATTTTTTTTAATAACTCCTTTTAATATTTTCTTATGATATGAATATACCACACTACTTTTTTTGTACATTTATACCTAGAAGGAAATTTAACACTCCATGAATATACATTTTTATGTTCTTCTTAATTTTCTCAGAAAATTATTCACAAGTTTTATCCTAGTAAACTAAAAAAATTATATAATCTATGTAAAAAATTAAAATTAATATACATATCCCCATATCATTAACATAAATGTTTCTATAAACCATTACTTTAGAAAATTTCAACTATTTCAGGAAACTATCACGTTTAGATTAATTTACATGAGTAGCTTATTTCAACTTATACAAATATTTCTTCAACTTACAAACCCTTGTACCATATTTTTCAAGTAAGAACCCACAATGTTTCTTAATATAAAATTATTAAATTTTTCTATTTATTAAATTTGAATTTATGTCCATATGAAATAATTTATAGAAATAACATGTAGTAACTACCAAAAACATTCTTCTAGTTTCAATTTATGCAATAGGGGTAGTGGTTTCTTCAAAATTAACACCTTCTACCTATAAGAAATATTTTAAAACAAGTTGATATTTATTTAATGATATTTATACATATTAGTTGTGATTGTTTCTAAATACCCACTTTGTTTCTATAGCACTATTTCCTACCATTCATAGAACAATATCCTAGACTTCATTTTTCTCAATTTTATATAACTATTTAATCATAGAATTTAACCATTCTTTATTTCTAATACCACATAAATTTATTTTGGTTCCACCTATGAGATAAGTGATGTAATATTCTCTAATTTTAGTTTCCATTTGTTCTAAACTAGAGTAATATGATTTATAATGATGTTTTCAAATTCAACTTATTTTTATAAGGTACAAAAACTAATATTTTTTCTTCTTGTTTCACTTTCTTTATTACAAGACTTTTCTAAATCATATTTTAAACATTTGAGATCGTAGTCATTTTCCTTATTATTATCACCATTGGAATCTATCAATATATCTTATGAAACATCTTCCTTATCAACTTCAATAACTTTTATTAAGTTTCAGTAAATTTCACAACATAGTAATCAACCAAATTTTGTAGATGTTTATTCCAACAATTGTAACTCCTTCCATTAGTTGAATATCCCATGAAAATTCTTACTTTATATTTTCTATAAAACATTACAATATCTATATTTTTTATATTTAGATATCAAGGACTCCCAAAAACATTGAATTATTTCACCATTATATTTTTCTTATACCACATCTCATTGGAAGTTATTCTGTATTCCATCTACAAAAAAAATCTATTTTTAACATGAACATTTGTAATTACATCTTCTCTCAATAATAATTTAGAAATTTTGTATTCACAAATCAGGATTTCTTCCTTTTCAATTAAACTTTGGTTTTTCCATTATAATACTATATTTTTTTTTTGTTGTATAAAGAACTATATTTGTGTTTGATTCTGTGATTCATTAGATATGACTTAAAAGAGTTACTAGTGTACTCCTTCCAATTATATATCCTTATTTTCAATATATAAAAACCATGTTCTTTCTCAACATCTCTTACGAACCCTCTAATCATCTATAAAGTCTCTGATTTATGTTTCATAAACATTATGTTAGTCATATAAGTGAATTCATCAAGGAAAGTAATAAATTTCAAATCAACTTTTGTTGATTGAAGACTCTTTAGTCCATAAAGTTCTATGTGTATGAGTTTTATAGGTCTATTGGATTAGATTTTAACTTTCTTATTTATGCCACTAACAATCCTTCCTTTTAGGAAAGTTGTAAAAATAGCATCGTCATTCCTTTTTATCTACGGTGAGGTTTTTGTAATATCTTACTTGGAAAGTGCTCTCATTCATTTCTAGAAGAGATTCCCAATTATTTGATTCAAAAACTTATTTTCATCCTTAGTACTTAAGTAAAATGTGTTGTATCAAATTTATCATCTTTAAAACTTATAATGGCAAAAGAATATTTTCTAAAGATAAATTCCTTACCATCATTAAAAAGTTTTATAAAACATAGAATGTTTTTCTTAATCCCATCAACAAATAGAACTTCCTTCAATTTCATCTTTTGAGCTTCAATATTACCCTTTATTTTTCCCCATATTTTTAATGAACTATCATTTATAAAAGTAACAACTCCTCGTTGACATTATTCAATATAATTAAAGATATTTATATCACCTATCATATGTGATGAAAAGCCACTTTCTAGAGGTTTGATCCTTTTTTAACTCTTAGAGTACTCTCAACAACAAAATATATCTCCTTAAATTTATTCCTCCCAGTATCCTTTTTTTAGCATAAGAAACATGCCCCAATGGCTTTCTCATGTATTATTCAGAATAGTGGCCCAGTTGGTCACACCTTCCATAAAATTCCTCCAGACAATCAAATCAATTTTCTTTTTGTAACTTTATACCATTTGATGACTTTTCCCTTTCTTTCTGCAACATAAAAACATTACACTCTTTTCTTGCATTATTTACCCCCTTCGTTCATGCATATTCCCAAGGAGAGACATGTGGTATTAAAAATTACATTAATTGTGCATTTATATACCCAAAAAAGTAATATCTACTAATCCTTGGCCTTATATAGAAATTTTTTCTTTCCCTATAATAGGTTTTCTGAGGTTCCAAAAATTTCAAGCAATTTATTTCCTAGAACATCGGTAATCCTTCTCTTTAGAGTTATTTTCAACATATATATTTGTGATGTGTTTCTCAAGTACCTTCTCAACCCATTATTTACAAACATTGTATCTCACAACAACACGGTTACTAAAATAAGATGAGCTTTTATGTTTAATGGATATATATTTCACTTTATTTTGGTATGAGATATTTTAGTAGCTTGAGACGTTTTATCCTTTACCTCTAAAGATTTTTTGATGTTATTGATCATCTTATTTAAGTTACTTTAATTATTAAGAACATTTATTGAGTTTTAAAATTTTCATATTCCTTAATATTTAGTTTCTTACAATGATCTTCCACCATCATTCCTTTTTCTGCCACTTTTATCATGAGGTTCTTAATCAATATACACATCTTCCTTTTTATAGAATTCATCCTTTACAACATTATTTTTCTGACTTTATTTATTTAATATTCTAACATCTTTATTGTTTCTTTTTATTTTTCAAATACATACCATGAGTTAGGGTCTCAACTAATATTAACTATAGGTTAATTCACCTTTTTCCTTTTAAATGTTTAAAGAATCATCATTTATATTAACATTAGTAAATAAATTTCTGAGATTATCTATATTCTCATCTTGTGATGATTTTTTTATTAGATTGGAACTCAAATTTCTAAATTAAAATAATGATTTTATTTTTTATAATGAACTTTTTCTTATTCCAATGGATTTATTATCTTCCTTGGAAGCTTTCCTCCACTTATTCAACTGAGCTTTTCCTTTAGAATCATCATCATATTTTCTAAATTTCTTCTTCGAAAAATTTATAAAAAATTTACCAATGCCTCCACACTTGAAATATTTAAGTGGTATTTTCCCTTTTTTTACTTTTCTCTACATTTATAGTATTTTTTTGAGATAAGAGACATGATTCTATCATTTTATTCAGCATCAACATCTCTATAGTTATATTTAGTGAGTCCCATTAAATAATGTTTTGGTTCATGAAAATGCTTATTCTTTATAGCTTGAAAGGCCATTTATTCACTAATATTATTTTTGAATTATATATCTTTCCACGTATAATTCAAAAAAAAAGTTATGAAATTAATCAAGGGATAAATCATATTTATATTATATGGATGAAATTTGAGGATCAGACCTGTCTAGAAAATTTCTCATCATTTTTTATAACTGTAGAATCTTCCAAGACTTCTCTGAATCCTCTGATGTTGCTGAAAGTTTCATTAACTATGGTTAATTAATCATCAATAGTTTCATCATCTATCATTATGATATCTTTGAACTTAATTCTAAATATTTTTAAACATTCTTTATTCACTTTGATATTTCCCTGGAAGATAATTTTTCATTTCCCCCATTTTCCTTAACTATCTTGAGACCCATCACCTTCAGATAAATGTTTTCTCACAAAGGCGTCAGAATAGAATTTAGATCTTTACCATAAAACTTGAGATTTTTTTCAAAAAATAATAAAAGGATTATCTTTCTCAAATGGTGGAAACTCAATTGTAGCTACATCAAATACCTCCAAGCCAAGAGATATAAGATAGGGTATCAGTATATTTTTCTATCCTTAATAATTTTTTCATCGAAGGTAGGAATACCTATGATATTGAATGATTTGAGGTTATCCATAATATTAAAAGTAAGGATCTTATAGATGGAACGTGGATACACTAATATCAATTGAACTCCGTAGAAGTGTGAGAACTACTGAGAAGGGGGTGAATTAGTGGTGATATTTTACAATTTCTTATCTCTTGAAATTAACTCCCAAAACTTGTTAGAGTTTTATATATTTTTAAAATTTATAAAACTCAACCATAATTTCTATATAATTTTAGGAAAGTAAATAATATCACAAAATACTCATATGGTTGTCCCCTAGTGTGGGTGACTACATCATTTCTAGGGAGACACCAGTCAGTCCATGGAAATCCACTAAAATAAGAAGTGAATACAATTTAATCCAACACCCAAAATATTACATCTATCGACCAATTAAAAATCATACTGAACTCCATTAGTTATAAATTATATTTTGATCCAAAATAAGAATATGAAAATTTAGAAACAACTCACAATGAATTTATTAGTAAATTCTTTATATGATGTTCTTTGTCTGATAAGACTCCGTTGGTTATGGTTAACCTTCATCTAGTATAATTATATCTGATGCAGCTCACAAAAAATATTATTCCTCTCATTGGTGTTATGTATAATAAAAAAATAAATCCACCTCACATACACTCCTCGATACCTATGTCTGGTAACTTTGGTCATTATACCTATGACTGGAAAACCACTATCGAATGCCTTTTATCAGGATCTTTGTCTAGGGCCTCTTCTTCAACTAAAGGTTTCCTTGTTAGGAAACACACCCTACTCAAAAAGCTAAACTCTTTTGATATCTGTCTAATAAGACTCCAGTAGAACTTTGGATAACTTTACTGTATTTTATTATTTTTCTCCCTATACTTTAACTACACCCTTTTATATAGGCGTAAACCCGATAGAAAAGGTGGGAACTCGAAAATGTTTTCTTTCTCAACTCAAAACAATAAATCTAAAACTCCCACTCATTTCACCTTCATTGGACACTTCTCAAATCTTCTACAACACTCCTAAAACTTTTTAAAAACATGGAATACATAAATTTATTAAAACATCCTTAAAATAAATGCTAGCAAACTTATTCAAACTTATATAACCTTAGAAAGATAACATACATTGAATGAATATCATAGAATCATCATTTTTAAATGTATATAAATATTTTATGATAGATTATTAAAAATATATCTAGAAAACATTTTACAAGATGTTTTTTGAGATATTTTTTGCTAGATTAACTATATTAAATTTCCTTCTAACCAATTTAAATTGAGACATTGACTTATATTGGGGAACATATCACTTCTCCGCCTAACGCTCTTCATATTCTTCTTTTGAGGATAGAGCCATATTTTTTTGTATCGATTGATCTGTATGATGAGACAAAATTTCTCTATCTAGTCATCATGTATCTTCTCAATCCTCATACATATCTTATATCATAAAACTCATATTGGTATATTTTCATGAAGAACACTCATCTGATGACATCACATTTGTTTGTATGATTCTTTTCATATGACAGAACATTGATGGATTCACTTTCTATTTCTATGATCAGTAGGACTTTATTGATGAAAATATAATTTAACATTAAAATATCAGATTAAATTATTTAGAACATAACTATGACTAGAAAACATGATATTTTAACCTTGAAACATTCATATATGATCATATTTGTACTCAGCATATTAGTATGCATAGTCTATTTAACAAATTTAGCTTTCTATTTCTAATACCTCTCAAATTTTGAATTCTTATATGTTGAACTTATCCCCCTTTTTACTTCTTTCACTTTTCACAAATTCATATAAACTCAACAGCGTAGACTTCTTTCCAACATCCATATGATAAAATCAGTAATGGTATGTCTAAAAATATTTTATGATCTCAACCTTTGTACAAACTCAACTTGGGTCATGAGTTTCTTTAGGATGTTAGGAACTTGTAGAATAGTACAACATCATCTTGTTATAAGGAAATTTTTTTAACAGGGTTAAAGAAGCTTTCTTATCCTCTTTAATTATTTTAAAAGAAAACTTTCTTAACAATTATAGTAACTCTTTCTTAACTAGTATAAAAAAATATTCACACCAAGATTTTTTGATAATAAATACAAAACATGTTATAAAGGAATCCAAAATATTCTTCAACCCTCTTACACAAAACCCTTCACAAAATGTAACCCCTCAAAGGTATAACTATAACTACCTTAACAAAACACCAACTACTATTATCATTTTCTCTATTAATAATTCATTCCCCATAATAAGAATACAACCATATCCCTAGACCAAATCATCCTTAATGAGGGAAAATAAAAACAAATACTTCCCAACATGAATCCCTAAGAAAGGAACCAAGTATCCCTTAACAATTCTAAACCAACTACTAATTTTCTAAAGACAACCTAACACAATTTTTTCACCAATAATTGAATAAAAATACATCATAAAAACTAAGAATCCATCATTATAAAGCATTCATTAAATAACTAAATGAGAAAAATAATAGGATATATAGGAAAAAATTGGAAGAAAACATAATAAATCAAAAAATAAAATAATTTTAAGAGATAGGATAGAATATAAAAAAAAATCCATTTGATAAAACTAATGTCTAAATAAAATCTAAATGGACTGCAAATTTGTTTCTATAATATGATTAGTCAAGATTCACTTCAATTCAATATTCTAAGATTTAAATTTAGTATAAATTTAATAAAAAAAGGTTAAATCATTCTATGTATATCATAGATAATTCCAAAACATACCTAAGTGGTAAAATCTTGAGAGAAGAGAAAAATAATTAATGAGGTTCCAACATTTATAATCTTATAAATTCAGCCATACCACAACATGGTTTCTGAAGAACTGCATTGTGTTTCAATAAGTAATATTTGATCTGAGTACTAGTGTCCCATTGGAACTTACTTAAAATCACTCTAGTCATTTATCCTTTTAAAACTCACACTTTGACCAAGATCATGATATGGTCATTAAAACCATGAAATTTTTTTATTGTGCTTCCATCAAACCATAACCTAGAAACACAACCACTTAGATGGATATATGGAATAAATATGATATAAAATATGATTTTTTATCTATATAATATTACACAATATGGGGATACTATATCATATGATATACATTAATTTAGTTTATATTGTATTCCTTTGAGTTGCATACCATATTCCTTAGAGTCTAATATAAAAAGGAATGATATGGTGATATCATATCACTTTCTTAAGATGTATAACATTTTATGATATATCGACATCATAAATGTTTTAATATATGTTAACTGAATTATAAAATTTATAATGGAAGTTGAATATTATGTATTAATTTTTGGTTTATCATCTATGTATGCTATCATTGGTCATTGATTTTTTGTTTAATGATACAATTGAGAGAATCGTTAATGCATTTAAGTGTAATGTATCAATCAAATGATTAAAAATGGTTTGTAACCATATATATTAATAAAATGTTACATAAAAATTGAGTAAATTCCATTAAGTATTAGGGAGTATCATTAAGTCATTTATAAGGTGGTCATATATATGAGAAAAGTTGTATACTTCCTCTTGATTCTCCATTGAAAAAACACTCTTCTCTTTCTTCCTTTACATCAAGAGGTATTAGAATACCATCATTGAAAGAAAATCACACCCAAGAGTTAGAAGATTCATTAACCTATGGATTCCATATAATGAAAGAGTAATTTAACTATTTCTTAGTGATCTCCATAAATCATTTGGTCAAATATGGGAGGCATGTCCCTCTTTAGTGCAAGGTACAGTTTTCAGTTTATATTATGTATAGATTTGGTTTCAGAGCATGGAGATCTTGTATTAAGGTTTCATGTTATCTTTAACATCTTTAATAAGTGTTATTTGATCCCAAGAAACCTTACATTGGTATCATGTCTTTTCCTTGTGTTTTTATTCATAAAATAATTTTTAAAATGAAGAAAAATATATATCATATTCGATATCATTAAAGATTATATAGATTTTATTTTGTGAATTTTTTATTATAAAGAATATTGTAATCTGTAATTTGATTGTTCTATATGATATAAGATATTATAATGAATGTTATATTATAAATACTTCATTTTTAAACATATCATAATGTATAATATTTTCAAACCATAAATAAGATATATAATTTTTTCTATATCATGGCATAAGATTAAGGGAATCAAAAGATATTGAAGCACCATTTGAGCTGTTCATGTGGCTATAAAAAATCATTTTATTGCTTATATGATATAATATATATTGAAAAATATGTTTTCTAGATGTTGATATAAGATATAACATGTCATTGCATACAAATCGTAAAGCACAATATGAGTGTTGAACTATATTTTGGCCTATAATATGAATTATGTCATAATTTATGACTGACTATGCCTGAATAATTTATCGCAATCTATAGAGAATTTTTTATAAATTGTGATATAGTATTACATTGTATCATGGATTACAACATATATGAGTCGTAAATTATGATATAGAAGAAAAATATGATTTTTCTAATTTAAAATTATGAATTTAATTAGATAATTTATAAATTTTTAATAAATTTTAGGAAAGGTGTTTTTGGATATTTATTTAATTATAAAATGTGTAAAGATTAATTGATTATGAAATTTTTATAACTAATCATTAAATTTTTATGAATAATTTAATAAATAAATATTCTTAATATTTATTTTTAATATTAAATACATTTATTTGATATGGAATAAATTTTATTTTAAATGTAAAGTTTTTATATAGAAATTACTAGGTAATTTATAATAGGTTTATAAATTGTAAAATAAAAAATATATATAAAATAATTTTTATTTAAATTATTATTTTTTATTAATTATTAATTTAAAAATGTTAAAATTAAATGAATTATTTGATAAATTATTTTACACACATCAAATGTAGATTTGATAATTGATATGATCAAGGTTCAAATAATATTAAATATAAAATATTTTTATTATTGAAATTTTTTACATAGTATATGAATTGTTCATATGAAATAAAAAGCGTTTACATTTCAATTAAATATCTTATATTTAAATAAATTTCTAATAGAATTATAATATAAATGAGGTTATTTTAAATGTAAAAATAATGTTTTATATTTATTTAATTATGAAATGTTCATAGTTCATGGCTCAATTACAAAGTTTTTACAATTGTATTATTTATGAATTGTCTATAAAATTTTGTCCCATGTCCAAATTTATGAAATAATCATTTATTTTGGGTTATTTCCTAAATTATATAGTGATAAAAATTATTTATTAAATGGGTTTTTAAAATTATCATACATGCTTTTAAATAGTTGAATGCAAGTTGTGATGATTGATTTAGTTTTTTTACACTTTGAATTCAGATTTTTCATGAGTTATGAGATTGAATTTAAAGTATAATTATAGTTTACATATTAGGTATTAGAATTATAATGGTGGTACATTTTCCTGGATAACTCACTGGCATAGGAGAATAGGTTTTATCTATAAAAGTTTGGATTGGTGTCCTATCACACCATGATTTCTCTTGAGGGGTTAGTTGGTTTCATATTATTATATGATTTTTCAAGAAAGAGTTTCATATTCCATATTCATATGATGTATTTTGATATGTTTAAATATTGTTGGATTTTAATTTGGGTTTATAACATAATCAATGTTTTGTATAAAGAGTTACACATCAATATTGTTTAAGAATATTGATTTGGTGGAAGGAATGAGGATTCAAAACAAAATCACTAAAATCATGCATTCATATAAAGGAAATACATGAGACATAATGGTGAGATAATAATATACCAATTAAAATAAAAAAAAATTAAGGTCCTTTTAAATAAAACACATTCCAATAACTCATCTATCCAAATTAGTGGTTTTATACTGAAATTATGTTCCCTTATATTATCCTAAGTAAGGATTGGTGGAAATTTATAACCCTAATATTTAGGTGACCCAATCCCATTGTGAGCATTGGGATAAACTTATATGGGAAACCCTAAGAGATGGGATACTTAAATAATTGAGTTTTGGTAATCTATATGATGGGCTGGGAAAACATTTTTCCACTCAAATATATAAGAGTCATATCTGATATGATTAGAAAAATTATATACCTAAATAGCTATGTTTTGAGTGGAACAATAAAGTGGAATAAAATAATAGTTAAATATGAATCTTGGATAACTAATGGGTGTGATTTAATTAAACTTGGTTATAATTTTAGTGGGATAAAAGTTAATAAAATTCATTAGTAAATTAATGGAAAATGTAATGCTCATCAGATAAAATAATTTGTAATAGATAATATTGAATTATCATTGACATACATGCCTTTGAGATCAAACATAATGAAGGATAATATTAGTAGAATAAAGTTATTAAACTAGTACTGAAACTTAAAAAAAATTCTTAATAATGGAGGAAAATTTTATGTATTGGAGATAAAACTTCCTAGAAAACCAACTAGTGAATCTATTTAAAAATATATTTTTATTCTTATGATAATATTTTTTAAGAATTCACTTATTTTCTCCACACTAATTTCTGAAAGCATTAAATATAAGCTATAAAATAAATATAAGAGAATGGATGTATACAATATGATAGATAACCTAAAAAAGGCTCTATCGGGAATAGTATAGACCTTAGATTTATGAGGCCTAAAAGGAATTATTTAGATATAATATTTCAAAATAAATTTTATCGCTACTCATGTATTCAATATTTTGGTTAAGAAAATGACCTAGAGAGGTTGGGATATCCTTTGAAACATATTATGTCTACAAAATTCAATTTAAAATATTTACTAGAAAGGTTCTTAAAATTAATTATAAACTACAACATGAATGATTTAAATAATATTTTACCTCATATCTATATTAAGTATGGTTGAGTGGGATATTCTTGGTCTAGGATCAAGTGTTCTATTTATAGTTTAAGAGGATAAAATATCAAATTATAAAATAAATGGGGTATTGTAAATGTAAAAAAATTAATCTTCTAGTAGGTAGATAGTGATTGAAACCTAAGGGATGTGTCAGAAAAGAGGGGTAGTGCTTTCATTGTGTCATTATTATCCATAAAATTATAAAATTAATGAAATACACGAAGGGATTCATGAAACTCTATATATATTCCACCTCAAGTATTATCCATATCAAAATTATTTTTGATAACTGATATGATTATGGCTCAACGAATATTAAACATTTGATATTTTGATTATGTAAAATGTTTAAATAATATTTGAATTATTAATATGAAATAAAAAAGTGATTCTATTTAAATGAAATGTTATATATTTAAATAAATTCTATATATATTTATAATTTAAATTATTTCATAATAAAAATAAATTTAATGTGTTTTTATTTATGGAATGTTCATAATGTTATAAAAATTAGTTATTATATTTTAAAGGATGAATAATACCTACTATATATTAAACAGTTATTGTGAAAATTTATGCAAGATTAAAATTAATGGAGGATTTATTTAAAATTCTTAAAGTATTTTTTCAAATGATGGACATAGATTTTATACATCAATGAGTTATATGTGATAGATTACTTCAAAGCTTGGATGAATCTAGAATAAAGGATATGGACATGGAATCTCATTTATTTTCTTTTATATGATAAGAGATTTTTATAAACAATAGTTTTTTGAGGAATGAATGAGATTATTGTTTTTATGTACATATTTTTTATTCATATAACTCTATAATATGTTTAAAATAAGATAATGATGGAAGAAGTTTTATTCAAGATATTATTGTTTTATACAGGATATTTTTTTAAATATGTGGGAAGAATTCCAACCACTTAACATTGACATATTTTAAATAATAATGTTTTGCTTTTATAATACTGATCCAGACACACATAATAATATATAAGATATTGATGTTAATATTTTATTTTTCAAATATTCACACTAAAAGGGAAAAATTATTATTTCAAAACATAAAAGTGTTTTTGAATCTTTGTATGATATTATGGATATAATATTGTATCTAAGAGTCTCATGATTTAATATTTGGTCTTATATAATTTTAAAGTCGTATAAATAAAATATTATACCAATCCAGATCAAAGTGAAAGAAACATTTTATCATAGGATAGTTTAGAATGTGTTTGTAAATATAGATAATGTAATTATTTCTATTTTGTTAACAAAATGATCTCAAAGATTATTTTAAATGGAAAAGTTTTAAAAATGATGATGATAAAGAAATTCGAAAGGTTCTAAATAGACAATAGGATTTATTAGAATTTTGACACTAGAAGTTGAGAAGTAAATAATTTTGAACACTTTTTCAAGGATTTTAGAACTCAGAATTTGATACTTTTATTATTCAAAGAAACTTTCTTCATAGATATTACCCACTAGAGTGGTTTAGTGTGAGGTTTTATTAGATTGTAACATAGAGTTTCGAATGGATTTATATAGATATGTAAATAGTTTAAAAACCTCTAAAATTGAAACAAACATAAGTCCTATTTGTAATTATATCATATAGGATATGATTAGATGGGTTCTTTTAATGGATTTGTTAAGTATTTTAAAATGGTTCTAGGAATATAAAATTTATCATGTTATAAAAATGTAGAATCTTCTTTATCATTCTTTAATGTTGGATACATATACTAAATAAGTTTAATGATAGTTAACCTCTCAATTTATCACTTTGATTTATCCCAAACTATTGTTCAACATGTTGAATTATAAATTTTGATAAAATGTTAAGGTTATAATCTAAAGGATTCTGTATAGATATATAAAATATACCCATCAGACCCAAAATGTGTTTTTGTATTATATTACTCCTCTAGTATACAACATAGAGTGTTATACACTATATATTTGGTATTCTAGGGGTGCATGTTTCATATTGGAATCCCTATATCTGAGGTTAAACAAGATACATAACATTAAAACCTTCATACTTTGATACCTTTCATACACCATCCCTGAGTATGATTTAATTATGGGACTTTGTGTATGTTTTTGTTCATATCATCAATTTAGTATTAACCAATATAGGATTTATTTTTTCATAAGATAATTATGGAATCTGAGTCCTTGATTGAGATAGTCATAAGGGTTGTGTGGTCACACCTTGGTAAGTGACATGTTATGTACTTATCTATTAGGTGAGACATATGTGATGTGATCTTCTATCAATGTGAGTGGCATGTGATGTGTTCATCCATCACTTTGGTCTATTCCTTGAGAATCAAGAATGTGTGGTTACATATATTAGAATGGCACACTATATTTCATGTGGTTACATGATGTATTAGAAAAAGGGGTAACATTATTATACATGTATGAATATGATAAAACATTTATAAATATATATAAATATACTTGTGTTTGATGGATATCATGCAAGATCCCTTTATATCTTGAGTGGAACTGATTCTTTTATAGAGGAAAATATTTTCTTATATATATGTATTAGAGAATTCATAATTATTTTTAATACCAAAAAGGCATATAGAATCATAATTTTTTCAAATGAATGGGGATTTTTTTTTAAAAAACATGGATATCTTCTTTAAAAAAATTAATAGATTATCCTTAAATAGTTTTGTATGGATATTTTAAGGTATTGCATATCATGTGATATATGTCAAAATTTATAACAGCTTTCCAAAGGTGTTTTGAAAGTATAAAAAAGGTGTTCTAGATATAGTTTCACAGGTTATTGTGTTTTATATGATATAAGGTGAAATATAATAGATTCTATGAGGGTTTAGTAAAAGTGTAAGATTGATGGAGATATTCCCTGATGCCAATATAACAAATAATAATTTTTAGTATATATCGTATTGTATGATCAGGATATCGAATGATAAAAAACCATTAACCTAATCTATATCGTATTCTATAGAGTGACATGTTATACAGCAGGTTGTAGTGCCATCATAGAACTAGGTTCATCCATATCATATTATATGATATGTTTATATTTTAAGTGTTGTGTAATATGTTGATTTAATGTTATGATCAATAAAGATAATAGAACATTAAGTGATAATGTTTGTTTTATCTTCCATGTAAGATATCATTGTTCACTGATGTTTTATTTGATTAAATGTTTCAGAGAGTCATTAATTTATTTAATTATTTAATGTATACATCATTAAAATGGTTGAAAATGGTATGTAACCACATGCATTACTCAAATGTTATGTAACATTTTAGAAAATTCCATGAAGGCTTTGGGATAATTATGAGGCTTGTATAATAATTTTTTGGAAATGATAATGGTTAAAAACTTTTTATAAATTATAATAAGCTAAAGTTATTATCACATAATTTCGTTAGTTCAATAGGTGTCAGTATACCATGGATAAAAGGATAATCACACCCCAATCATTGGATAATTCTTCAACCCATGGATATCCTTGGAGGAAGAAGTAATTTTTACACTTTTAAATAATCTTCATCAAGTGTGTTGTTGAATATAAGAGACTTAGTAATATTTAATGAATGGTACATTATTTATTTTATGTTAAAAATGGTTTTATTTTCAAATCATGGAGATCTGGGTTATGGTATCTTATTATCTTTAAATTCCATAATAGGCATTATTCAATCCTAGTAAACCATACAGACACCACTCAAACCATGGTTATTTTCCCCATAAACCTTCATCAAACAACAATACAACAACAAAAATATTCGTAACCATCTATATTTATTTTCCACCACAACCAGTAAACTATGACTGTTTCCACCTTCCCCATTTAAGAAATGGATTTTTTTTTCAACCACAACAACTAAAATTGGGACCGTCATGTTGTGAATTAGTAGATGAAGTTACCCAATACTATAATGAAAAAAACTACAATATTCTCCACTTACTTAAAAAATAGCCAACTAATCATGACCAAATCGACCCACATGACCTGACTAAACCAACCAATGTAATTTTCTTAACACCATACAATATTTTCCTTTAGAAGACCAAAACTCATCTCTTCACTTCCAAAAAACTTCCATAATCACTACCCCTTATCCAAAAAGATTGTATTAAAAATGTATTGGATCATGAAAATTCGAGACTCTATATTAGAGACCACTTAAGTGATTGTCATCTTCAAGAATAAAAAAAATATAGAACACAAAACATACTTCTCAAATAGAACCAACACCACAAGAAACACTCTCTAACCTCTAACGAAACCATCAAGGAAAGATCCATACTTAAAAACTATCTCTGTATATACTCTAAAATATAACCATGATGTGATATACATCTCAAAATAGAATCTCAGCACCAAAGAGTAGCAACCACTTAAACCCATAATGGACCTCTCAATAACCTTTACTTCTTTCACTACAACCGATCATCTTTGGATATCATGAAATTGTTTTTTTTTTGAAAAATCCCTTTTAACCAAAAACACCATAAAACCCTTCTTAACTTATTAAAAAAACCTTTAACTAACCATTATATTTTATGAAAAAGTATTTCAATATTTAAAAAATCCTAAAAACTACTTTCGATTTTAATTTAGAAAATTTTACATTAACCTTTAAAATTATGTAGAAGATATAATAATAAAATTATATAAAAAAGATCAAAATTCAAAAAAAAATATAACATCCAAATCACTCTTGACATCAATTTTAAAATAAGTACATGGTTTTTGGCCTAGTTTATAAAATAAATTATTAAGGCCATAACTAACTACCCACTTTTGATTGATAAGTACACTAAACTATACTATATTCATACTATATATGTACCATGAATTTATAATGAAACCAATTCAACTTACCGAATAGATGACACCATGAAATACTCAAAATTATATCCTAAATTGTTTCTCAAAGTATATAGAATCACATTACTCTCCACTTCCATGATCTATGAGACTCACAACTCAAAGAATTTATCCAAATGTTCTTGACCACCTAAGAGGGACCTCCACCAAGGACTTACATTATGGATAATACCTTATCTATATCCTTTTAAATATCTCTTACCTCAATACCATTCTTAAACTTTATATTAAAAACTAGTTTCTAAATCTCCAACCTCATCTTTGATGGATACAAAATGTTGGAATTGACCAATAAATCCTAATAAATGATTTCCAAAGTTATGAATGGAATCCCTTCCTTTCTACATGTCCTTATGTTTATTCACAAGTGAATATACTTTAATATGGTAAATAAAATAATCCCTAAATGATTCAAGAAACTCCTCCCAAGAAATATCATCTGTTCATCTATGCTTTATCCCCCACCATCCTTGAGCAACCATCTGAAGCAATCCTACTACCAAGGAAACCTAGAATCAAGAAGGGATCTTAAACTATTCAAATACGTCTTCAATATTCTATATCTATTCTTCACCCTTAAAACTCAAAAACTCAATAATAAATTTTGATATTATATTCAATTTAAATGAAAAAATGCTATATCCCATGATTCCTCATTATCATTATCACAACCAATGCCTCATTGATGCTTCAACATCATGTCTTCAACTCAACATTAAAATAATGAATGTCAACATAAACAATCACATCAAACATCATTGAAATCACTAATATTTGTAATGGAAATACATATATTTATCAAGATTCCAATACTCTTCATAACCATCCCATCCTTATGAAAATATTATATATCCATCAAGCTAGTATAGATCAAAATTCATCTCACATTATAGCTACAACATTACACCCACATCACTAATCAATCAGTCCTCCACCACCAAAGAATAATCACTAAAATGACCAATTATCCTCATTAACCACATACATCACACCATAAGAACAATATAATTTCACCATGGAAACATGTAATACATTTTCAAAGAAATAATAATTTTCTCCACAATGACTAAAAAATCATCATGGAGAATTCGCATGTGAATAAATTCGAATTCCCATTGTCTATAAAAAGGAAACATTTTTTAATTAAAAAATCATGTTTTGAAATCAACCAAAACTATATTTGTGAGAAAACATGTTGCTAACAAATTATGCCAACAATTATAATCTACTAAAGTAATGATCATCAGAGTGAACATCACCATAAAAACAATTTATATTAATTTTTCTCATATAATGATTTCAAGGAAATTATAATAACTTGGATCATATTTAATTATTAGAATTATCCAAACATGATTTACAATAATATATAGACATATAGGCATACCATACATCTATAATCCATTCATAACATGATTAAACCAAAAAGCTTTCAAAACACCTTGTTAATAACAAAAACATGCTCAATGAGATTAAATATTCATTTTATAAATAACTAAAATAATTGAACATATCATTTTTCAACATAACATTACAAATAAAATTATTTATTAGGGTATGCACAAATAACATTTCTGCATGATCTCTTAATAATTTACTTAATAATCACTAAACATTTTTCAATCTTAAACAAGTTATCTTTAATAGTTAATTTATATTTGTTTCATTACTCATTATTCCAAAAATATATCATTATTAACTCATGAAAATATTGTGTTATGACTACGAATATAATACACCTAAAATTTTAAATAGGTTATCCAAGAAAAATAAAAAAAATTATAACCTCATCAAGTTATTATTTAATTATTTAAATCTAAGGAATGCTCTAGATCAAAACCCATTAAATCATGATTCCATTTTGACACATGGAAAAACAATTCCTAAAAAAAATTCAAAAATTATAATTCATAACACTAAAAAAAGTTTTCATTAATGATAAAATATAATAACATAATTAAAAATTTCCAACAATAATTAAATTATAATTTATAACAACAGGGTTTTCTTCATCCATTTATACATAAAGGCAATTTAAAAAATTTATAATTTTCAACATACATGTCAGGGGATTATAATTAAATATCACACTTTTAATTAGGTTATAGATATATAAAAACAAAATTATGACATTATTTTTTTCTAATTAATATATATTCACCACGTAACATTTAAACATATATCAAACTATAAAATAAAATTCCATAAAAGGCCAATAAATAATTTATAGAATAAATTCTATAATATCATTTATTTTGTATGTAAACAAACCAAAGTAATCGAAAAATAATATATTAATTAGTTATTGACTTGGTTTCAGGAATAATAATGATTTTGACTAATCGTTCATCTTCAACTGAAATTATGAATTAATAAAAAATTTAGTTATAATTGCTTTAATTTTAGAAACATGAATACACTTCAATAGATATGGAGAAATAGTATCAAAAATAAAATGGATAAAACATCTATAGAACCATAATAATTCTAGATTCAACCATAATTGAAATCAGTGATGATTATATATACACCCTTATAAAGATTTTACATTGTAACTAGTATTCCTTTCACCTAACCACACTCAATTTACTATTAGAGACCATGATTCAGATTGTAGATTCCATCTATGTATTATATAATTTACCTATTCTATATCACATGGTAAGATTAAATAACATCATTTACTAACCAAACCAGTGAAATCATAGCCGTTAATTGACTGTAAACTCTAATTTAACTCTCAACAAAATATCTATTACCACTTTTTAATTACTCAATTTTTCCAAAAACCTCTTTATGAGATATAGATTATAATGTGAGTGTTCATTGAGGTATAACTATAATAAACCTAAGATAGTGAATTAGAACCAAGGGTGTAAACTCACATTATGTGTGCCATTTCCATTTTTAAACACATGAGATAATAGAAATCATCAATCTATACTAGATAATTTCATTTAATAAATATTTCCCAAAATCAAATTATCATAATATTTTAATCCATACAACCAAGATCCTAGATATGTGTAGGTAACTTCACATAATACCTCAAAATAATCCACCAAAATCAACTCGATATACCCAGACAATAGTCTGAATCATCATCACAACTCCCTGAAAACCCAACTCATTGAAAATTATAGAGTAGATCATTTGATTGTAATTAATAGGATAATCTTTTGAATAAAATTTAATCTATTTAAAAATAATATAAAAGTTTAAACATGTGTAAAATCAATCAAAATAGAAACAATAATTTGTAAACAAGTATAACATCACAATAACTCTAAACTCCTCCTCACTCTACTATCTCCTTCATTAACTGCACCCCTTTCACTAATTTCCTCCAAATATAAATATATAATTCCAACCCTCAACCACTATGCTATCAATACAAACCATGAAAATAAATTAGACACCTCAAACACAAATAAAAGTTTCATAACTAAAACATAATTCCCGAACAATAAATTAAATCAAACTAGAAATCACTATTTAAATATCAATACTCAAAAAATAAAAAATATCCTGAACCTAAAATAAAATTAAAATTCATAAAAAAATCATCAAAAACACTATAAAATCCACCAAGTAAAATAAAATAAAATGTCCCCAAATAATATCACCACTCTTACCTATCAATTTAGAAGTTGACCCCTCATAGTGAGCAGCTAGTTATGGTAGGAAAACCCCTCACTAACTAACAAATAAATTGAAAATGATGAAAAAATATACATCCATAACAACCACATCTTCTTTCCATAATATAACCATCATATAGTAAATAATATTATCCTTTATTTAACATATTTCAAATTTATTTTTATTTATCCATTTCCTTCTCCACATCACCACTACACATCTTCATAACCACACCATAATCACATTACCCAACACATTCATGTTTCAAAGTATCACTACATTTATATAACTAATTCATGCCAATTCCATTCTGATACCACACTTTCTAGTAAATTTTCACCACATGGCCACAATATCAATTTCATCAAACCACAATATCAATAAACAATATAATAAATAGAAAGAAACATATATCTCAATTTGAATTCCATTAATATAACCAAATAAATAACAAAATAGAATATTCAAATAAATAAAAATCAAATACCACATCAATCCCCCAATTCAAGGCTTCCCCATAACAACCCAATATGGGAAAAATACCCCATTAACTCATCAAACTTGTCCCCTCTATCAATCCTTATATACTTTTTCCCCTCATAAAAATATTATAACTTTTTCTATCATAACCCCCTAAATTTTTCTAGTATCTACTTAATATCCCCATCCAATGATATTGAACACAAAACATAAGAAACTGACAAAATATCCTGACAAATTTTCTGTCTACCTCACTTCTTAATCTATTCTCCACCAAGACAAACCCAACTTATTCCTCATGAAAGAAAACTCCCATATTTCTATTTTATTTTAGTCAAATAAAACTTACTAACTCAATAAATAATGATAATAATTTTTTTATAAATTAGGTTAAAGTAAACACCCACTTTTATAAAACCTACCATCAAACACAACCCCTCAATTGTATAACTCCAACCACCTCAGTAAGACACTAGACACCAATATATTTCTCTCTTTTACCACCATATTTCCCAATACCAGAATAAAACCCCATCCCCTAACTAAACAATACTTAAAAAAGTATAATAAATAAAGACTTTCCAATATAAATCCCTAGGGAGGAACCAAGAATCATTCAATAATTCTAATCCAATAACTATACCCAATAATTTTATAGTAACTCTCAACTTCCTAGAGACAACCCCGTCCATTTTTTCTAATAATAATATAATAAAGTGACATGAGACCAAAAAGAAATCCATCACAACTAATCATTACACAAATAACCAAAAATATAAATCATTATGGGGATAAAGGAAAAATTTGTAAGAAAACAAAACAAATCAACCATGTATATAATTTCTAGAGATAAAATATAATTTTATAAATACCCTGCCTAAATTAAACCTCTAAATAAACTAAAAAGACCTCCAAACCCACAGATATAAAATAATTATGCAAAAATAATTTAATTCAATATTTTATATATTTTAATTAAATATTTGACCAACAGAAAAACTTCGAAGAACGCTAGGTAGATTAATGTGAGCAGTAGATCGATCCTAATTGATATAATGTTAAGAGAAAAGAAAAATGATCAAATTGGTGGCATGAATTTATAATCTAATAACTTTAAATATACCATGATGTGGTTTACTAAGAATTAAATAATAGTTTAAGTCATAAAAATTTGATAGGAGAACCATAGAATCCCATTAAGAATTCCCTAAAATATCATTTATCATTTATCCCTATTAAACTCACACATTGACAAAGAACAAGATGTGGTATTTCAAACCATGAAATTTTTCAATGCAGATCTCCTAAAACCAATTCATATAACTTTAACCACTCTGCCTATACCATGATCGTTTTCCCCATTGGCCTCCTTTGACTATAATAAAACCATGATGTAGTGACCATCAACTGTAACCATTTTCAACCAAAACCAATGAATGATGGGTGTTTTCACCTTCCATATTTCTGAAAAGGATTTTAATTTAAAACATGAAATGAAAAATAGGGTTCACCATTTCATAGTTTATACCATGATATAATCTAACCACAAAATTAATAAATCCATGTGTAGATCCACCTTCTTAGAAAACATCCAACTAACTTTGAAAAAATCAATCTCTATAATAAATATGAACAAAACATGATGCAATATACTTAACTCCACATCATACATTTCCTTTAGAATCTAAAAAAATTAAAATTCACTCACAATTAACCCACAAACTCCCCACCCCATTTCCAAATACCTCATATTCCCAAATTAGGGGTTGAGAAAAACAGGGCCTCCATAAAATGGGTTTCTGATTTTACCATGTCATTATTTATTGAGCAAGGAATGTTAAAGAAATATAATGGAAAGATAATAAAATAAATTAAATTTAAAATCATGCTGTGACTTAAAATGTTTTACATTGATATTTTTATGAATTATTTCATTTATTCCATGAATTGTGAAAGTGATTGGGCATGATATTAATGATATGTATTAGATAACATTATGATATTTCATATTTGGCTACTTATATGTTATTGAGGTATCATGATGATATTTCATATATCATGGGTTTTACCCTATATTTTCATTTAGTAAGGATATAAAGATTATATATAGTGACATGTGATATAATGACAGTAATTATTTCATATAATATTTTTTGTGGGTTGAGTCCCTTAACTAGTCTAGTGAGATGGAAAATGATCACTATTTTAGGGACTGTAGGGCCTGAGACCATTTTAACAATGTAGTTAATTTTTTATCACCCATTTCTAGTGGATTATGTTAAATGGATATTTTATCTATTGATACAACCATTGATTATATTTATTCAAGTTCTTAGAGGCACCCTATTCCCTTCCAGTATGACTAATGAGGATATTCCTTGAATATTTTCCTCTTTAATATGATTTTAAAGGGTGTTTTAGATATGAAATTCATTATTCTACCTTGATATGTGAATAATGGGTATTCTCCTCATCTAGTAATTTTCCCTCTTATTACTCTAGAAGAGAATTTTTATAGATGTGAAAGCTATAATTTTCCCTTTGGGTGCTAGCTAGAGATGATTCTCCCCTAAAAATAATATTTTATGGGTGATTTTTGAATCAAGTATGACCCTTCTTATGGCTCTTAAGATATAATTTTGTGATTTCACGTATAAAATATTTATTTAGTGATATTATGATTGATAATATGCTATTATATTAATTTTGGGTTGTATTGGGACATCATTCACTAATAAATCATTAAATTAGAACTTTTTTATATGATATCCGGACAGTGGTTTGAATTTAGTTGGTTACTTGATTTTTGGAAACAAAAATTTTTAAAATATATATAGATATTTAATAAAAAAAATAAAAATGTGATTCCAAACTTAATAAGGAATTTAAAACCTTTAACACATGAGGATGGTACTGATATATAGTTTTGGTCACATTTTGGTAGTGTCTGACTAATAAACAAGTTGATTTTTAGTGGATATGATAGATGAAGTCAATGTTGACCATTTTTTATAATTTTTATTATATTTATTCTTTTTATTATTATCTGGATGTTTTTGGAACGTATTATAATTATTTTCATTGATTCATATTAATTATTTTATAGAAACATTAAATTTCCAGTAAATTATGTTATCTTAAAATTTCTAGTGCATTTAGTTGTTATAAGGGTTATTCTATACGTGGATAAACTATTAGGGGTATAATAAATCCATAAAATCATGGGCCAAATAAAGGATAGTAAAATTGTTATAAGGGTTATTCTATACGTGGATAAACTATTAGGAGGATTGTAACAAAATTCAATCCAGGTTATTGGGTGTGTATGTTTTTCTATTTTCTTGTAACCCCCAATATCTACCTAAGACTATACAACACACATGAATGAATGATAAACTAGAGATATATTTTGTATAAAATGAAATATTTTATATATTATTATACTCTTTTAATAAAACTAATAAAATTAGTCATAAGCATCAAATGTTTCCATATATAGAATACATAAAAACCATAAATAACTTTTTTTTATTGTCCTTATTAAACATAATATATCATATGTATCATTTTTTACATATTCATGTGGTTTTTTGATAAATATTTCCACCAAAATCATTTTGTGAGATAACATTTTAAAACAAATTGTTGGAATAATTATAATATATAGAAATATAAATCTTATATGTTTAATATTTAAACATTATATTCAAATTTATTTTCTTTACAGAATTTAATGTTATGATGTTAATAATTTTTTTTGTTTTTAAATTATAACTCTTTTTATATTTATACTACTTTCATCTTGGATCCTTTCCATAAATTAAAACATTTTCATTGATTTTATTTGGTAATAAATTTAAAAGTAACTCTTTACAATATAATCATTCTTTACCAATTTATCCTAAACAAGTTTAGGATATATAGTGATTTTCTTTAAAATTAAACTATTATATTCAATTATTTGATATATTTTTTAATTTATTCAAGTTCAAATATACTCTAATTTTCCTCTTAGAAATTATTTTTTCTATAAATTATATTTCTAGGACACGAACTCTCTTGTGTAAAGAAAATAACACTTATTTAATCTATTGGAATATTTAGTAAAATAAATTTATAACCACGTATCATATTGAAACATTATTAATCTTAGATAAATACCAATAAAATTTGAACATTTATTTATTAAAATATACCACTAATGTGTTATGGGAACTATATACCTCATATCATAATAAACAGCTTGGAGGAATCGTTTTATATTAGACAAAGATTATTTTATATTTTCCTTTGAAAGCATGTTATATAACTAATCAAATTATAAACCAAGTGTATAAAAACCATCATCTCATTTTATAAAAATAATAAATATTTAAAAATATAATTTTATTATCTCATAAGAGAAAATAAAATAAAAATTAACATAAATGTTTATAATTTCAAAATACTTCAAGATTGAAGTGGTAATTTTCACTTCATATCTATATAATAAAAAATATTTCCAAATTTATTTCAAAAAGAATTAACTGTCATTAATAATTTCTTAACGTTGAACCCATAAAAATATTCACAATAATTATTTAATTAATTTTTTCTATCTTATACCCTTTGAAATATAAGAATTAATTTCCATATCATTAATACACAATATGGAATCTCCATGAAAATTATTACACCCCTTTAGGTGTTTTGGTAAATTTGATGTCCAATGTATAGGCTTACCATAATGGAAACATTATTCTTCCTTAATGACACATCCTTTGAGTTTTAATAACCCATCATTACTATTGAACCCACCAATAGTTTTATCTTTCTTATAACTTAATATTTTTTTCTTTTATAATATTATTCCATCACCAGATCTTGGCCTCCCATATTCTACTCAATTTTCCTCAATATATTGAGAATATCTAGAAAAATTGAATTAAAATAAATTAATTGAAAATTTCTAGTAATAATTTTGGGATAAATTTCATAGTTATATATAGTATTAAAAAAATATCATCCACTCCAAGTCATTGACATTCCCAATCATATCAAGCACATGAGTAGAGATTAAAGTATCTTTGGTCATTTTACACCTAAAAATGTCTTTTAAACATCATAATTGTCATTCATATATTATTATTTATCAATCATTTTAATATCATTTACCATACATGATCTCATGTTTCTTTTACACCCTAGGCTCCTATGACATGTCTTGAGTTTTAAAACACCTAATGGTTCTTTCTTAAGTTATTGACAAGCACTAATATCTTCTAATTTAATATCTTAACCAATAAACTATTTAGTAATGTATTTCTCTAGCATATAAAACCTTAATTTTTTTCTTAAGAAAAATTCTTAAGTTTTAGTACCAGTATAAAAAGTTTCTTTTACTAGGATTATATTTTTCGATGATTTATATCATTGTTGAGTTTGGTGAAAATTTCATTTTGTTTCTAAGAAAATATTTTATAACATGATTTTCAAGTTTTATATGTATTTTATATTGACTTTTATTAAACATACTCACACTAAAATTATGACACATTTTATATATTAGTAGTCCTTGGTATATAATTAAATTTCTATTTGATACTTCTTTAGTTTTTCTCTCATCACTTAGCTATTTAGCTTTATAATTATGTCATTCATATCATATATGATGCTTCGATAGTTGAATGAACAACACCATGAAAAAAATATCATATGGATTATCCCAACATAATTTCTATGATATTATAACATTTATGGTTTCATGTTTAAGTATAATATGATGTTTATATATAGTATATGAACCTAATACTGTTATATTATCCTATAAGCTTCTATCATTATAAAAGATAATCTATAGACACCTAATCCTATTAGGATCAACTATACTGAATGATTGAGGTCTCTATGCGTTTTTACCTTGGCTGGAATCTAACACTGTGTATGTTTAGGGGTTCTTTAATATCTCACCATCTTATCTCATATAATATCTACATGTATATTCATGCATTAAATTATTTAATTTTTTATCATTTACATTTAACCAAATTAATATGATTCAAATATATTAATTAATAACATTTTATACACCTAATGATTTGTATCATTTACCCAAATAGTTAATTATATTGACACATATCCAAATGTATCTTATGAATATGGTATAAAAATCCCTTTCTTGTATGGGTTTAAATTATTAAAAAAACTAAAATCCACTCAAGAGAATGTCTGGTGTGACAACTATCCAAGCTCTGATTTTTTATAATATAGCCTAAGCTCTCATATTAGTGGATAGTCCAACTCAAAGTACTACTATACATAGATCAATAATCAAGAGGGACCTTGATTATAATACCATAATAACACATAATATGTATAAATAATAATTAGACTTTATTATTAAATTCATAACACAACTACAAAATGGGTCTATTTCCATGGGCCAAAATTATGGAAATAGCCTCTTAGACCATGTCTATAGCCTATGTCTATAGTCCAGTGGATTATGGCCACTATTTTCATTAGCACATCCTATGATGGTAGTTATCATGTGTCTATGGAGGTATGGATTGTATGGCCATGGTCACCGACCATGATCATAGACCTATTTCCATATGGAAAAATAGTGGCAATGGGATTAAGGCCATGATCAGTGATCATGGTCGTAGCACTTTTAAAAGATTTAAAAAAAATTAGTGGGTGATTTTTGATCGCATAATATCACTTATATTATCTATAGCCTTCTAAAACTATCCTATAATGCACAATGTGTGTTTTTGTGTGTGTGTATATATATAAATTTTGAAAAATTGGAAACATTAAGGGTATGAGTGGACTTATAACCACAATCCATGTAGACCATGGCCATAGGTGTTTCAATGGTTACTTGAGGCCATGACCCAAGTGGATCTTATCCATAAGTATAAATTATGTCCATGTTCTATGTGGACAATGTCTATAGTTGACTTTATGTCTACCAATGGTCATATTCCACATGAACCATGGACATAGTTATGGATTATAGCCATAGTCTCTATGGACTACAGAAATAGGTTCTTTTATATGAACCTACAGCCACATAAGCATGGATTATGGCCTTAGGATACCTAAAACCTTGGTCATTCTGATCAGGGATATTGAAATATGGATATGGGAACTTTAATAGTTGTGTAAGAAAAATAAATCATAGTCTTGGTTAAAAATAACTAAATATTAGGTCATTCCCAGCATGAAATTCCATAATGCATGGTATGACTTTTATAAGAATATTTCTAAATAATTTAAACAAACCATATATAAATTTATGATATTAACACTATATGTTCATGTATAATAAACAAGTAGAGAATAAATTAATTAATTAAAAATTCAAATACTTAGACATCAGATGTATATTTATGAACATTTCATAAACAACTAAATCATAAACATTTAATAATTTTGACATGATATTATTGAAAATACATTACATATAAGTACATATATTTTATATCTATTTCACAATATGAACTATTAATATTCAAACATTTTCATAACATACATATAGACTCCTTAATATAAAAATATATGATTTAATAAAACATTAACTTTTCATATTTAAAATCCATAAGAACATTTCATGTTAATGATGTAAATAACATACATTATATTAATATTATATATTTTATATCTATTTAAATATTCAATCAAATATAAAAAAACCTCTTGGGTTGATTTAAATAAAAATTTTAAAATAATTTGTTTAATAAGAACAATTCATTTTTAAATTTATAAACATTTTATAATGGAATATAAAAAAAATTACAGTTAGCCTTGTTTTACTATTTATAAATACTTTATAAGGTAATTTATAATGTTATCAAAAACAACCTTACATATGTTGTGTCATTAATTCCATGGAATAATTCTATAATACTATAAAAAAACATTGGCACCATAACATTATTTAGTGTGATATGGGTGAAATTACCCCCAGTTATTTTTCCAACATTGCATTAAATTTCAATCTCACATCATAAATGCTTTACAACTTGGTATGTTTAATCTCTATGAAAAATGAAATTCCCATTATGTTGTTTATGTGAAGGTCACATGTAGTGTGATCACCATCTTGTTGTTTTAATGTTTCATAAACACGCAATTTATACTATAACACAAACATCATGATCTTAATTTCATGATAGAGCCACAATACTTTGTTTTCATGACCATTTGTGTCAGACACTATGTGGGCAGTACTATCTCATAGTGTTTTCCATGTGGATTTAATAAATGGTTAGGATTATACCATTCTATCCTCTTTATTTACATGAGCAGCATAGTCCCAATTCATTGTATATTTTAATCAAGTATTTAAGAAACTATCTTTTAAAAAAAACTTCTTAAATATTATTGAAGTTCCCAATGGACCGATGCTGACACCAAAGAGGGGGGTGAACCTAGTGTTGACTAAAATTTACCAATTCCAAAATTATCTAACACCATTTCAAATTAAAACTTTATTCTAGTTACTAAAATTTTATCTATTAATTTTTTACCTAGAAACAATCAATTGTATGCATGAAAGGAATGTAGTAAAGAGGCACATTGTTTTCTTATAAGGTTTAATATAAAGACCTACTCATTTCCATGATTAGTTGTTCTCTTAAATCATAGATTCTCCAATATACTATGATTTTTATTATAATGTATTGTGTTTCCAACACTAATATTGAGCCTCATAGGGTTTACACTTGCCATCATCTCATATTAATTCTCTTTGTAAAATCATATTGGGCTTATCACACCATCTTCACACTATTTCCACCGAGTCACATGATGATCTCTCTGCATACCATGAGTCACATAGGTTCTATGGAGTCCCATCATATATATGAAAGTGTAGTGATGACATTATTACTTTTAAGTAGATATTTGGATGGCATAGATATGTCACATCATCCATAGATTATATCTCCTACTTCTCAACAAATGAACTTTGAATGCCTAAATATCATCAACATAGATGACTCCAACTCGAAACCTAGTACCAACTCAGTTTCATATATCTTAAATAGATATGTTCATAAGGATGTCTCACACACAAATTCTAATCCACTAAAAATATCTTATAATGTTTTTCAAATACTCTTATTCTTATATGATAGGGAACATAATGGGTTCTACTTATTCTTTGTCATTTAGAGATATTGGATGCAAACTATCAACTCTAGCTCTAGGTTTCTCAGCACATAGTAGAAAATGACTATTTTTTAAGTTCTTTCTCCTAAATTACCTCAATTAGTCATCTTAATAATTGGATACATTAAATATGTTATTTCATTTTAAATATCAACTTTGAAACATTTTAAATTCCATCTGAAATGGTAATATCAAATACCAACTTATGTTCTCATGGATTTCCATGCACTTCAATTTTCAACTTAAAGGAATTCCATAAATTCCCTCATTTATGGAAAAAAATTTTGAAACTCATCCCAAAATATATTAAAAATATATTTATAGTAGGTATGGACTATTATTCACAAAATTTTCTAATAAAATTTTCTTTTTATCTTTTCACAACTGTATATAATATACAACACTTCAGATGTGGCATGGAACTTATTATTTTTTTCTTGATTCATGAAATATGGAAGCTATCTATTTTTTAAATCCATGAGAAAATTTCTAGAATTCCATATCAGGTCCTCATGAACACTCCAAAATACTTGGATCAAATAGATATAGGTTATGATAAATATAACATCAAGGTTTGATGGTTTTTCATCTTCATTATTCTTGAAAACCTGAAGATTTAATTTCCTGTATCAAATAATACATATAGTGGGACTTATAATTTTGTCTTTATAAAAGTAATATATGATCATGGATACATTAAGAATCATGGTATTATAAACTCAAAATCATTACTCAAACATCTTTTGATTTTATTTTAGTTGGAATTAAATAATTTTGGAAAATATATTTTTCATTTTGATTTGGTCTTCCCTTTCCATTGATGAAAATTATCCCCTCTTTATTATCACTCTTAGATCGTGAACCATTATTTACCATGAATGAACAGTTATTGCATCATCCCAAATTATGTCATCTACATCATATTTGAAACCTATAATCGTGTTTTTTATCTAGTAGTAACTTTTATTTTTTCAAAGTGTTGAAGTCTTAAATTTTGGACATTAATGTCTTACACTCAGCAAAGATTATTTTTAGAGACATATTCTTAGTGGAAGAAGTATTATATTAATCTACAAAAGTATTATGATATTACATTTTTTAAATTTCTTTTTCATCCAGAAGTATTATATTCTAGTGAATTCATGTTATAATCTTGATGACTTACAATAACGTCTTACAATCAAGACTTATGTTGCAGCTGAAGTCATACTATCATGCATTTATCAATTTTGAGAAGACATCCAAGCCATACATTTAGTACCTAAAGTATTGTGTTTGGAGTGAAGTCTTATGATTTGTAAGAAAATTATTACACTGAGGAATTATCCATTTTTTCATGAACTCCAAAATATATATTTTTGCAGTAAGCTTTAAAACAACATCTAATTTCTTCTAGGGAAACTCCAACCACTTAAAAACATCTCAGAACTTCTTTAAATGACTAATATAATTATTAAAATAATTCCAATATTCTTATATCTTTTTTCCAAGGTATTTCAATTTATAAAGTACTCAAATAAGAGTTTTTCAGTGAATATTTATGCTAGCTCGGGTGCAACTCCTCTTCAATAAACCCTAAGACATATATGATCACTTAAACCATAATCTAGGAGTTGAAAAACACTATTTGAATAGAAACCAACATGATATTTACTCATCCAATGGGTTATACCCTTTTATCTCTTTCATGTTACAAGCTAGAAGTTATCATGTCATATCTGTTTATGCAGTATATTCCACTTCCCATGGAATAGAAGGTGCTTTACCTTTATCACTATTGATGGACATGAATATTTTTTCTATAAATAATTTGATTTATCTATGGGATACCCACTTGAATATGTACAAAAAAGTATTCAAGGACAAAAATCTCCTCATAATCCTTTAACCAATAGGTGGGAAGAAACTCTAACCTCCATAAAATGGATAGATACACACTCCATCACAAGTATTACCACATTTTCATCATGACATTTATAGTGACCAAAAAATAAAGTGATAAAAAATAAAATCATCAACCAATGTTTAATTCAATCTACCCCTTTGTATTTTTTACAATTCAAAATTTACTCCAATACTCAATGTCATTTTACTAACCCAAATTTATAATGAATGAAAATGGTGGTAAACTTCTCTAACTTAATGTAAGTGTGCTCTCATCCACATAAAATACCATGTATTCTCCCTATTATCTTACAATATTCATAGACAAATAAGGTACCATAGGCTTACAATAAATTAACCATAATTTAATCACTCTAATTATATTTAGGAAAACTCAATGTATAAAATAAGAGTTCATAACCTAGGAACTGAAGTTATCTATTACATTTTCCAACATACTTCCAAATCAGATTTTCTATTCTCATTGGTTGTACAAATTATATTTTCAAAATAGTTGTAAACCTTCACTCACCATCAAAAAAATCATCAAAATGATTAGTTTAAATTTACAACCCCTTGATAAGTATAATATGAACATGCCATAATATTTAAATGATAGTGAATATCATACTTTACACTTCAATATTGTTGGGGAAATATATATTTCTAGTTTTTATGAATATAATAAATCTTTGGTAGACATGACTTATTTATTTTCTCTCCCTCAATGGGTTCACTTAAAACTTCATCACCAAGGTATTTTGCTTCCAAAAATAATATCCATGTAATAATTATACCATTTTAAATTTCATTCGTGGTTTCTTGACATACTTATAGCTTCTCCATCATTTCCCTCTTTAAATCTCAATAACCAATGTGGGAATTAGGTGGACTTTATCAACTTCTCAATTTCCGCACTAGGTTAAGAATTCTCCATTAACCTAGTTGAATTTTTATTTAAATACCTAAAGAGTATTATCTTCTTCATGCTTTCATCAAATTTAGGTTTCTGGGAAGTTATACATTTGAGTAATAAGGACTTATTTTCATTCAAAACTTCTTTCCAATGTAGAATTGGATTTTCAGCCTTATGAAATAATTCAATTTCTTACTTTTCAAGTATCTTAAGATTTCTATAAATTTCTAATTAAAAGGTCCACATAAAAAATAATTATTTCTTTAAATATTTTCCTGTATTCAATAGTGTAAATATTTTTTTAATTTCACTAGATTTTTAATTTGAAATCACTGATGCTTCCCCTTTATCACTTTCTAACTTCTTTTGACTAGATAGAACTATCATACACTTATTGGAATTATTTTATATATAATTTTCACCTAAAACACAAATTTATTTTCTTATCTGATTCACCAATCTTGGGAAACATTTCATCCATATTGTTTTTCTTCTTCAGAGTTTCATTCTTATCATCTTTTTTCTTTTGTGTAATCCTTAAGGTAGACTCATTTACCTTCTTTTTAGTTTAGGGTGATTTTTTATTATCATCAGTATGTGAGTAATACCAGGTAGAGTTTTATGGGTATTTTTCATATGAATTACCAAAAATATTTCATATCTCATGGAAATTTTCAAGATATGTAAACTTTTTTTTCTCACGCAAATTTTGGATTTTTTTGCTTCAAAATTGTAACCAGTAGGTTTCCTTTTAACTTTAACTCTATTAACACTAACATATAGAATTATAACACTTATATATACAAACAAATAATGAAAAATATCAATTTCCCTATTCCCAAACATTTAGAAACATTATCTCCATTTAATTAATCTTTATATTTTACTATTTCATGGAATCAGTCAATATTTTCATGCTCATTGATCTTGGTTTGGAACCTCACCTTTTTTAGCTCAATTTGAAGGGAGACTTTTCATACACATACTCACCTACTTCATTGACATATTGGGGAGTTTACTAATTTTTTTACCCTTCAAAATTTATACAAAATTCTTTTTATGTCTAGAATATTCAAAGTATCTAGATTTATCACTAACTAAATGAAATGGGTTATGTGATACCATTTTCAATGTGGATGTGGTGTAGGCTTATATAGGATATCTCTATAGTTTTTTACCAATGGTATGAATCTATTTTTAGATAATTTCTACATATAAACCCGAATTGGTGGAAGTTTCCTTGTTAGTTATTTGGGAAGATCCATCTTAACTGGATTCTATATTTTTCGGTTTGATTTCCAACTCCAAACATTTCATTTTGATAGTATTTTTTGTCTCAACTGATGTCAATATATCTCCGCTGTCACTATTCATCTTATTAGTATTATCTTCATAAAACTTAATTGATTCCACAAATAAACACTATAACTCTTTTACTCTGTTGGATTTCATATCGAGTTGGGCTTTTTTGACATCCATAGAACATTCACAAATTCTCTAAAGAGTAGGGATCACCTAATTAATAACCACTCTCTTATAAGAAGATGTTTTAAATTTCTCATCAATCAAGGAAAAACTTTCATTACAAAGTGTAATTGATTCATATTTTTCTTTAACCACTCTTGAGAGAGTGTTATAATTTCCAAAATGTTCATCCAATTCATGTTTCATTGCATCAATATATATGTCTAAATATTACATATTATTATATTATGACTTTATATACAAAAATATGTGTGAACCAACTTCAATAGATATTTTTTAAATATACTCTTTATGTAACGACCCAAACATTCATGAATAAAATTCCAGTTATTTTATTTAAATGTCTTATGGATATATAAAAAAATTAACTCTTTTTTTTTGGGTTTAAATGATCATTAATTATCATTACCATTTATAAATTAGTCATTAAACAATGATCACACGACTGATATAGAGTTATGGTTCTTAAAAATAATTCTTTCGACGCAAACAATGGAGAGGATGGCCTCATCTGGTAGACTCAAGCCACATGAAGATCATTTGTCAGAGATCAGAAAGGAGGTAGAATCATTGGGCTTCTCTTCTGACCAATCCCCAGATGATCTTCAACACATTAATCTTTAATATAATCACTTACAGGAGAAGTGGATGTTAATAGAGATTACCACCCGAGCAAAGTTATCTGAGCCTCCTTAGGAGTCTATCACCATCGCACACCTTACCCTTAGGTCTTATGAAGGTGTTATAAGGGGTTATGTAACAAGGCATTAGTAACTTTTATTTAATCCATTTTATAAATAAAATTATTATTCCATAAATTATTTTATGAGAATAGTTTTTCTTAAAAATATAATGAATTAGATAAATTGATTTTTCGGGTAAAATGGTAATTTTCAAAAATATATAAATTATTATATTAAAATGTGTTTTTATTAATAATTTTATTATAATAGTGTTATAAGAACACTAATTTTAATTATAAATGATGATTATATTTATTCTTTATTGTTTTTACTCTATAAATGATTAAGTATTCAATTTGATAAGAATTATATTTTCATACGATAAAACTGAAACTGTATTAAAGAATATATTTTGATGAATTATTGAATTTTGGGAATAAATAATAATTTAATAAGATATAATTATTTTATAATTTTTATTAAACATGAACTATCATATAATTTTTATGAATTCAAATGTAACTTTTATTAAGGTTTGGAAACTGTTTTTGTTAAAACCCGTCAATTTTCAATAAATGACGGTTTTTATTTTAAAAGTTAAAATTCACATATTTAGAAAATTATTTAGTTAAAATTAATATTATTTTTGGAATCAGGATGTCAAAATTATGCAATGGAAAAAAATTTATAATTTTCTGAGACAATTAAATATTTGGGTAAAATTTAATATCGTATAAATATATAATGTGTTTTATGACATCATAATGACCCAATAGTGTTGTAATAAAATACTATAAATAGGATATTTGGACAATGTATGTTTTAACTATAAAATAATGCGATTTTATTTTTATTTTTTTGATTTATTTTATGATGCCTTAGTGGACCCTCCAAGACTTATAAAATATTTTAACATTTTAAAATGATTTCCTTGAGAGTGTGACTCACCTCCACATAAGCAAGCCTAATATTTTAATAAATTCAGACATTATACTTATAAAATATTTTTTTAAACTACCATTTTGTAAAAACCATGGGAAAAAACTATGGTATGGTTTTTGGTTTTGAATATTTAATCATATAGATTCAAAAACCTAAGTTTCTGAAATATTAAAGAATTCCCCTATATTTTCCTATATAAACCCATCCAATATCCCACTTATATTCACTAAAAATACTTGGATAACATCCAAAATATTCCATAATCTCCCTATAATCCTCCCAAGGTTCCAAAAACTCTCAATAATCCCCTCATCAAGCTATTGAAGTCACAAACTCAAGTAAGGGATCTTCCACCCTTCTCTTTTATGAAGCATTATTTTCATGTTATGTCTTTTACTTTTTTTTATTAATATGATGGGATATGTTAATAAATATCCTAATTACTTCCCATTTTATTTATAAATTATTATTTTCCCTTTCACTCTCATTTATCCCACTTATGACCCTTAGTTACACCTGTTACCATGCCGAATTTCCATAAGGGATTTCTTCCTTTCTCATTTTTCCCAAGTTTCTTTATGTTGTTATTCCATTTTATTTTCAATTAAAAAAGTTAGGGTCTTATTTTGCACCTCCCCCAAACTTACCTCCTTAGGTTTGAATGATTATAGACCTCTTTCTCTCTCATTAATCCCTCCCATGTACACATGTTGCCATGTTGAAATTTCGTAAGAGTTATTCTATTTCTCCTCTTTCTTCAAGTTTCCTTATTATGTTACACCTTCTATTTCAAAAATTACATATGTTGGGACATTTATCTATATGACCCCATTAAATTACATTTAATTTAAATATTATAATGTAAATTTTTTTCTCTAATCAACAATTCTATGAATTTTTATGTTACGTCGTAAGGCATCCAAAATTGCACGGCAATTTTCTATGCTAAAATCATCATGTAGTGAATACCATGCCCATTTCTCTATCAATGGTATTCACCTTTATTCATATATAATTATTTATTATATAATTTTAGGTATTTATTTCACATTCCTTTACCATAGAATAAATTGTGATTTTTAATGATTCCATTTTATATGATCCATGTTGCACACTTATGCAACAAATGAAATGTTTATTAGGGTGTGCCCTGATAGCACTCCAATGAATTGGGTAAAGTTTAGTATCATGATACATTGTGATAAATGAGGTTTTACTCATTCTAATTCAAGTTCAATGATGGTTTACTCATACTCCATGATAAATGATCCTTGTCTCATGATAATATCATGTTAAATGTTATGTCCACATCTCCATGTTATGATAATCAGGCTATATCATGCCTTTATGTTCATGTTTCTCTTATGATCCATTGATATGCCTATTTCCTAACATGTAGTGTATTCTTTGTGTTATTCCTTTTTTACTCCCTTACTGGGATTTATATCTCACCCTTTTTTATGTATTTCTTTAGGTTATCCAATGAAATGCTAAGTACGAAGGAATGTTGTGGTCATGTAAAATAATTTTTCAATAAAGATATTGTATTTTATGTCTTAAGTTGTCATTTAATGTTTCTAATTTCCCAAGAAACCATACCTCTTGATCCTTAGAGTTTTCTTAAGTTCAAGTTTATTTAATAAATCAATTTTACACGTGTAATAAAGAGTATGGTTATTATAGTTGGTATTATGTGATATGTTTAGTTATTTTTTTGGATTAGGATTAGAAAACCATAGTTAAAGCTGAATGGATAAAACTAAGTATAATAGAAATATCCCTAAATTTTGGTGATTATAGATTAAGTCGTTTATCAAGAATATACATCCTTATTTGTATATGAACAAGTATAGGTGGCTCTGTCACCGATGTATCTATGGATAAAACCCCAAAACCCCACTTTGAGATAGAATCGAATGGGAACCAATGCATGAAAATGGGCCTTGATTCACTCTTGGTTCGACACTCCCAGTGGATATGCTTTGTTAAATTCATAAGCATAGTATGAACCATTATTTAGGGAATAAAAAAAATCCACTAAGAATATATATTTTGAAGTAGATCATGGATAACATAGATTGAAGCCTATAAATTGATAAGTTTAGGAAATAAATGTAATTTATAAGTTGTCCCTTTTTTCCATTGGATTATTCATTATGTGTTACCCCTAACTTTCCTTTTATACTATACAATGGCCAACAATAGGAGGACTCAGGCTAACAACATATGCAAAGATCAATGTGATGATTGTTCTAATGAGATTCCCAATCCGATGGGAGTAGGAATCAGAAACTTTATCACGATAATATCTTAGTTAAATCATGTTTTGAATAGAAACATGGGTCAAAATAAACGTCCAACTTCCCCTTAAGAAAGAACAAGCTACAATTGAGAGCTTCATGGAATAAAGGCCTCCAAATTTTAATAGATCATTTGATCCCTCAATCGTCAAACAATGGATCAACTCAATTGAGAGGATCATCTCCATCCTTCAATGTACCGAACAAGAGAATGTTTTTTTGGATTCTTATCATATGGAGGGTGAAGCTAATCAATGGTGGACCTCGATCAAAAATACGAAGCCTGAGGAAGAGATCTAGGTATTGGAATGGAAGGATTTCTAGAAAATGTTTTTCAATAAATATTTTCCTCCCACCCTTTGACTTAAGATGGAAAGGGACTTCCTTTCCCTCATGCACAAAAGACGAAGAATCCATTAGATCATATGAGTAAAACTTCACAAGTCTTGGATGATTTGCCTCTATCTTTGTTGTTACCACTTAATGTAAGGTTGACAACTTCTTTGGTGGGATAAAACCTATCCTAGGGAAAGACTTAGTGATCCGTATCTTCGATAGCTATGAGGAAATTGTCTGATGTGCCCTCAAAGTTGAAATTGAGATTGGTGAATCTCAGGGGTATCATGGGGATAAGAAGTGACATTGAACATGCCATAGGGTTTCCTCCGCAATGGTCTCTCCCTTCCGGTGATGACGGCGGCCTCTGCACCGACTCCTCCCCCCTCGGTGCGGGAGGGGGAATCGTCATCTCATGGGAGACCTAGGTCATTTCATCCCTTCTCAAACCCAGAGTTTCTTCCCCAATTTCTGAACTCCTCTTTAAAACCTAATGTTCTGTATTTAATTGATGGTTTTTCGAATCTCCCTATTTCCTCTTCTGAGTTTTCAGAAGCCTTGGCCTTGTTGAATCTCACCCTAGTGGCTCGGTTCAAGAACAGGGGGCCTTCTGTTGACGATTTAGACCACTTTGTCTTCGGAGCTTGGGATCATCAAGATAGAGCAGTGGTTGGCTTACTGGATAGAAAAAAATCATGATTAGGTTCGATTCAGAGGAAGACCTCATCTGATCTTGGTTGAGGGATCCATGCAGCTTCAATGGATCTCGTTTTCTACTTTTGTGTTGGTCATTCGATGTTCATATAAACCACGATATTCCTTCCATTGCGGTTTGGGTATGTTTCCCTTCCCTTCCTTTACCGTTCTACAATCATTAGATTATCTTCATGTTGGGAAATATGATTGGTAGATACCTTCGCTCGGATAGTCGTACCGAGGTGGTTTGTTATCTGGTGAACCCCCGGGTGTGTGTTGAAATGGATGTGTCTCGCATGCCCTTTGATTATGTTTGGATCACTATCAGTGAGGAATATCGATGCAAAGAGAAAGTATTTTATGATAATTGGACCGAGTTTTGTGGATATTGCAAGAGATTGGGCCATTCAGTTGAGGTTTTCCAAAGTGAACGTAAATCACGTTTGATGGAGGCTCATGGTAATGGGCATTCTGCTTCTGGGAGCACTGAGGATGGTTCTTGTAATGGCGTTAAGGTGGGTCTGGTTTCGAGAACTGTGGAACAGGTTGACAAAAGAAGGGGTCCCCATTGTTTTGGTTCTAATGGGGCTTTAAATCCTTCAAGATCTCGTAGGGTGTCTTTTGAGGAAGACTCATCCCCTGAAGCTTCCAGTGTTAAGGAGATACAAGATAACCCATTGGTTTCTGAGGTTTTACAAAGGTTAAAGAGGGACTTGGGAGTTCTTGATGCTTCCATGTCTGGTCTAGGTTCAGAGAAGAGTGAGGAAGGAAGAGAGGTCAGTGTTGTGGATGATTTCACCACGAGTGCTAAGTATTCTAAAAGACATGATCCTCTGGCCAAACATTTTATAGCTCTGAGTAACAGGTTTTATGGGCTCTATGAATAATTGTTGGATGTGGGTTTGGAGGAGGTTGTTATGGTTAGAGGTGATGTTGTTCCGGAGTCCTTGGATGACTAGCAGGTTGAATGTAGGATGCACAATCCAGCTTCGGTTGGTGAAGAGGCCAGGAAGGATCAACAGGTTGAATGTTTGGGGCAGGAAGCAGGTGTCATGAATGTGGATAACAATCACAATGGGGGAAGGCATGGCCCTTTGGTGGAGAGAATGGACCAGAGGCTGGGGGATAATGTTAAACCACTTGTGGAAAATGCTACTACTGAGGATTGGCACCCCCCTTTGATGGAGTTTAATACTACAGTCCAGAATTTGGGGAACAACTCAGATTTTGTTGTTGCTGCTTTAAGGAAGTGAGCTGGAATTGTAAGGGATGATTCAGGGGGGAAGAGAATGTGAGCAGTCTAGTTGGTCTCCCATTTAGTGATATTGTTAAAAGTGGGAATCAGATTGATGGGTATAGCTGACGGACCTTTTTCTACTACACCAAGAAGAAGACCAAGGAAGGACTACTCATTTCTCCTAAGGCTGATGCGGACTAGATCTTCATCAATGCGGAATAACGAGGTGACTTTGGATTTTAAAAAGGGTAGCATGACCAAGAAGGAATACCCAGATCAATCTATTCTTGAACAACTTAGGATTTGGGTTCAAAGTGGATGTTTTTGGAGGCATCTGGACTGGGAATCAGCTACCGGTGAAGAGGACTCCTTCTTAGGATGTGAAAATGAATCCGGTTATTATGATGTGTAAGTCTGTGTTGTTTTATGATGTCTGACTTGTATGTGGTTGTATGTTTGGGTACCAGGATCCCATAAACTAGCTTATAGAAATGAAAAAAATGAATTGCAGCATCATGTGGATAATAAGTGGAAAGTGGACTTTAATTCTGGTGGTCCAATGGATAAATCCAATGGTGCTATGAAATTCCATCACCCCACTTTACAAAGGTGCAGAAAAAAGAACCATGGAAATTTTCTAAAGGGGATGAGGCAATGCTTTTGGTTTGGAAGAGAAGGTAACCTGACCATTAATTACTGACAAGAAAAACCTGTTGCTGCAACAGAGGACTGGAATCCTCCATTCGACCCTCAACGCATTGTTCATTGCTTCAACTTCAAAGAAGCAGGGTAATTTACAAACTAGTTCCCTAAGACAAGGGTTATTAGAGGCAACCAATAACCTCCAAGGTATCAAGGGAGAGCATTTTCCATCACTACTGCTAAATAAAATCCTAGAAATGAAGTAGTGAAAGGTACGCTAGTAATTAATTCAAGAATAGAGAACATGCTTTTTGATTATGGTTCTACACACTCTATTATCTCCCTAATGTTTTGTAGAACAATCCCAACACCACCACAAATCATGGAAGTATAGATGTCGATGATAACAGAAAATTGGGTAATTATTACATCCCATGAATATAACTCCTCCCATGTCACAATTTTTGGATTGAAATTCCCAGCGAACCTCATCATACACCCTCTAGTGGTATTTTATGCAACTCATGGCAACGATTTTATTTCCCAATATAGAGCCAACATAAATTTTAGTGAGAGGGAAATAAATCTCCATATCATGAATGAAACCCCAATTTTTTACAAGTGTATGGAGGAGGATGAATATTCTTTAGCACCATCATCTCAATCATGGATATTACTGTCATATCAGCACACATATCTTTCTCAAATGATTGAGTCTACAGAAGAAACTATCCTTAAAGACATTCCTATTGTGAGAGAATTCACTAAAGTGTTTCCCGAGGAATTGTTTAGTATTCCTCCTAGAAGAGATGTTGAATTATTGATTGATATTATACCTGGATCTTTTGCAATATCCAATACTCCATACAGAATGGTTGTTGTGGAGCTTGAGGAGATAAATAAACAACTATAGGAGAATCTAGATAAACGGTTTATATGTGCAAGTGATTCACCATGGGGTGCACCAGTCCTCTTCTTCAAGAAGAAGGATGTGCCAATAATCCATTGCATTGATTATCGTGAGCTCAAAAAATCATGATAAATAATGATTATCCTCTACCATGAATTGATGACTTGTTTGATCTGCTATGTGGAGCACAATACTTATCCAAGGTGGATATGTGGTCGGAATATTACAAAGTAAGGGTGAAGAAGGAGGATATCCCCAATACTACGTTTTGTACATGGTAAGGGCACTATGAATTCATATTAATGCCTTTATGGCTCACTAATTCTCCAAAAATCATCATAGAGTTGATGGATAGAGTCTTTAGAAATTATCTAAACAAATTTGTGGTAGTCTCTATAGACGATATTCAAATATACTCTAAAACCAAGGAGGAGCATGAGGAGCATATAAGAACTATACTACAGACCTTGAGAAAGGAGAACCTCTATGAAAAGTATAAAAATTTTGATTTCTTGTTGAAGGAAGTATCATTATTGGGTCATATCATCACAAGTAATGGGATATCTATGGATCCCTCCATGAAAAATGAAATTGGGGGATGGTCAAGGCTGATATCTGTGACAGATATTCATAGCTTCCTTGGGTAAACTGGATATTATCATCGATTTGTGAGAAATTTCTCACGACTATGAAATCCCTTACCTAGTTTACATTGAAGGGAGAGAAGTTTTCTCGGAATGTTGAATGTGAATAGAGCTTCAAGGAGTTGAAAAGGTGGATGATCATTGCGCTCGTTCTCACAGTACCCACAAGTGTAAAAAATTTCTTGGAATTCAGTGATTCATTAAAGAAGGTCATAGGCTGTGTGTTGATGAAAAATGAAAAATTAATTTCTTATGCTTCAAGGAAACTGAAATTTCATGAGAAAAAATATCCGACAAACGATCTGGAATTGGATTTAGTAATCTTCGACTTAAAATTTTGGTGACATTAACTATTAGGGGATAAGTGTGAAATATATACAGATCACAAAAGCCTCAAGTATATATTCGAATAGAAAGAGATGAACATACACCAACAAAAATGGTTAGAGATGATCAAAGACTATGATTTCTCAATTCACGACCATCCGAGGAAAGAGAATAACGTGGAAGAAGAACTAAGAAGAAAGGATCCAACAACTTTTTCATTGATGTGAATTGAAAAGGATCCAATATTCTTAGATTTGATGAAGATGAATATGGGAATCATAAATAAGGGAACATCATCAATACTTTCACAAATTATTTCTCAACCATATATTTTGGAAAGTATAAAGGATGCTCAAAAGGATGATTTGGGAATATAGAAGAAAGTAGAAACTATAAGAAAAGGGAAATCCTTAGAGTTCAACTTTAATGAAGAATGAATTGTGATATTTGGATCAAAACTATGTGTTCTATTAAATCCAAAGTTAAAGAAATAACTTTTGGATGATGAACATAGTTCTAATTTCTCCATTCACCCTGGAAACACAAAGATGTATCAATATTTCCAAGAGTGTTATTATTGGGATAACATGAAGAAGGATATTGTGGAGTATACATCAATGGTCTTGGTATTTTAGCAAGTGAAGGCTAAGAGGAAAACGTCTATGGGGATAATGAAACCATTACCCATACCAATATGGAAATGAGAAATCGTCACAATGGACTTTGTCACTAGACTTATGAAGACATCTAAAGGAAACAATTTTATCTGGGTTATTTTGGAACATCTTACAAATACTGCACATTACATTGAAATTTTGGAGGATTTCTCATTGGATAGACTAGCACAAATATACATTAGAGAAGTGGTAAGGATGTATGGAGTTCCACTATCGAGTATATCCAATATAGATCCTAGATTCACCTATATGTTCTAGAAGAGTCTCCAACATGATCTAAATACTGAGCTAAGATTCATTGTGGATTATAATCCTCAAACTGATGGCCAATCTGAGTAAACTATCTAAACACTTGAGGACATGTTGAGAGCATGATAAATAGATTTCAAAGGAATATGGGATCAACATCTTCCTCTAGTTGAGTTCTCTTACAATAACATTTTCCACTCAAGCATCCAAATAGATCCTTATGAAACCCTTTATTGGAAGAGTTTTATAACACCAGCATGTTGGGATGAAGTTGGGGAGTGAAAAATCCTAGGTCCAAAAATGGTCGAAGAAATGGTGGAGATGGTTAAGACCATCGAGCAACACATTAAAGCTTCTCGGAGTTGACAAAAGAGTTACGCTGATAATCATCAATGAGACCTAGAGTTTGATGTTGAAGACATGGTATTCCTTCTCATATCACCACAGAAGAGAGTTATGAGATTTTGGAATAAGGGAAAGCTTATTCCAAGGTACATAGGCCCTTTTGAGATCCTTGATCGCATTGGAGAAGTGGCCTATCCACTAGCACCCCCACCAAACCTTTCTCAAGTACATGGTGTATTCCATGTATCACTCTTGAGGAAGTATATACCTGACCCATCGCATGTACTCAGTCTAGAGGTGGTACCATTGGAGAAAGACCTCTCTTATGAAGAGATACTGGTAAATATATTATATTTTAGGTAAAAAGTTCTACGAAATAAGACAATTCCCCTTTTCAAAGTGTTTTAGAGAAACCACTTGTTTGAAGAAGCAATGTGGGAACTAGAGAAACTGATGAGGTAGAGTTACCGTCATCTGTTCTAGTATGGGAAAAGGAAATTTTGAGGGAGAAATTTCTTAAGGGGGAGGCTTGTAATGACCTTAACATTCATGAATAAAATTCCAATTATTTTTTTTAATGGTTGGGGCTGAAGCCTCATTTTTATTATTAAAGCAAAGAAAAGTCCTCTTTTAACTAGGTAGAGGGAGACCCATTACATAGCCCAAAGGCCCAGTGGGAATTTATCCCATTACATGGTAGTTAGGCCAAAATTTTTGGCCCATGGCCCATTCTATGAATAGTACTGCTACAGTACACACCTGCTACAGTACCCACAGCTGCTACAGTGCCCCTGTCACCGCTACAGTTCCTATCATTGCTACAGTGCCACCACTACTACAGTCACTATAGTATTTCTATAGTACCTATGCCTAATAGGTTTTGAACCCTCATTTTTCATGTAGGATTATGGGGTTATTACCACTAAGACAAACCCCAACTACAATAAAATCCCAGTTATTGTATTTAGATGTCTTATGGATATAAAAAATGCACTCTTTTTTTTATTGGGTTTAAATGATTGTTAAGTATCATTACTGTTGATAATACATCCATTGAATAGTGATCACATGATAGATATAAATTTATGGTTTTTAAAAACAATCATTTTATCACAGACAAATAAGAGGATGGCCTCATCAAGTACACTCGATTCGTATAAATCGCATTTGTCGAAGATCATAAAGGAGGTAGAGTCATTGGGCATCGCTCTTGAACAAGCCCAAGATGATCTTAAAAACATTAAGCTTGAATGGAATTCCCTATAGGAGAAGTGGATGTTAATAAAGATTATCACTAGAGCAATATTATCTGAGCCGCCCCAAGAGTCCATCACCATTTCACACTTTACCCTTAGGTCTTATACAGGTGTTATAAGGGGTTATATAATAAGGAATTAGTTAATTTTTGTGTTATCCCTTTTATAAATAAAATTCGTATTCCATTAATTCCTTTATGAGAATAGTTTTTCTTAAAAATATAATGAGTCAGATAAATTTATTTTTCAGGTAAAATTGTACTTTTTCATAAATATATAAATTATTATATTAAACCTTGTTTTTATTAACAATTTTATTATAATATTTTTATAATAACACTCAATTTAATTATAAATGAAGATTATATTTATTCCTTATTGTTTTTACTCTATAAATGATTAAGTATTCGGTCTGATAAAAATTAAATTTTCATTCGATAAAACTGAAACTGTATTATAGAATTTATTTTGATGAATTATTTATTTTTTGTAATAAATAATACTTTAATAAGATATTATTATTTTATAATTTTTACTAAATATAAATTGTCATATAATTTTTATGAAGTCAAATGTAACTTTTATTAAGGTTTAGAAACTATTTTTGTTAAAACCCGTCAATTTTCAATAAATGACGGATTTTATTTTAAAAGTGAAAATTCTTACATTTATATAATTATTTAAATAAAATTAATATTATTTTTGGAATCTGGATGTTTAAATTATTCAACAACAAATTTTTCATAATTTTTTGAGACAATCGAATTTTTGGGTAAAAAATAAATATCGTATAAATATATTATGTGTTTTATGACAACATAATGACCTAATAGTGATGTAATAAAATACTATAAAAGGTATATTCGGCCAATATTTGTTTTACCTTTAAAATAATGTGATTTTATATTTGTTTCATTAATTTTATGATGCCTTAGTGGACCCTCCAAGACTTTTAAAATAATTTAACATTTTAAAATGGTATCCTTGAGTGTGTGACTCACCTCCACATAAGAAAGCCTAATATTTTAATAAATTCGGCCATTACCCTTATAAAATAATTTTTTACACTCCCCTTTGTCAAAAACCATGGTATGGTTTGTGGTTTTGAATATTTAATTATATATATTCCAAAACCTATGTTTGTGAAATATTAATGAATTACCCTCTATTTTCCTATATAATCCCTCCCAAGATCCCATTTCTCTTCACTAAAAATACTTATAGCACGTTACTAGTCTTCCCTCCTCTCTCTAGAATCTCCCAATGCTCCCCAAGATCTCAAGAAGCCCCTAATCATGCTCTTGAAGTCACAAACTCAAGTAAGGGATCTTCCACCCTTCTCTTTTTTCAAGCATTCTTTTCATGTTATGTCTTTTAATTTCATTTATTACTATGTTGGGATATGTTATTAAATATACTAATTAATTCCAAATTTTTGTATAAATCATTATATCCCATTTCATTCTCATTTATCCCACTTATGAAACCTTATGTGCATCTGTTACCATGCCAAATTTCCGTATGGGATTTCTTTCTTTCTCATTTTTGTCCAAGTTTATTTATAGTGATATTCTGTTTTATTTTCAATTAAAAATTTTGGGGTATGATTTTCAACCTCCTACATACTTCCCTACTTAGGTTTTAATGATTTTTGTCCAATTTATCTCTCATTAATCTCTCCCTTGTACACTCATTACCATTCTGAAATTTCATAAGAGTTATTACATATTTCTTCTTTATTCAAGTCTCTTAATTATGTTACGCCTTATATTTCCAAAATTACATGTGTTGGGAAAAGTATATATATGAACCCATTACTTTAAATTTCATTTAAATATTATTAGATACCATTTTATCTCTCATCAACCATTTTTATTAATTTTTGTGTCACATCGTTAGGATGTCGAAATTGCACTGCAATTTTCCATGCCAAAATCATCATGTAGTTAATACCATTCCCATCTCTCTATCAAGGGTATTCCCATTTTTTCACGTATAATTATTTGTTATAGAAATTAATTTATTTATTACACATTCCTTTATCATCTACTAAATTATTATTTTGAATGATTCCATTTTATATGATTCATGTGGCACACTTATGCATGACATGAAATGTTTATAAAGGGTGTGCCCTGATAGCTCTCCAATGCTTTGGGTAAAGATTAGTATCTTGATACATCATGTGAAATTAGGGTTTAACCATTCTAATTAAATTTAAATTAGGTTTTAATCATGATCCTTGTGAAATGAGCCTTGGCACATGCTAATATCATGTTAACTGTTGTTGTCACATCTCCATGTTATGATAATCATGCGATATCATGATTTTTTCTTCATGTTTCTCTTGTGCTTCATTGATATGACTATTCCCTAACATGTATTGTATTCTTCATGTTATAAATTTTTTAATCCCTTATTATGCTTTATAGATCAACCTTTTTTATGTATTTCCTCAGGTTATCCCATGCAATGCTAAGAACAAAGGAATGTTGCGGTCACGTAGAAGAATTTTTCAATAAATATGTTGTATATTATGTCTTATGTTGTCATGTAATGTTCCTAATTTCCCAATACACTAGACTTATTGATCCTAAGAATTTTATTAAGTTCAATTGTATGTAATAAATCATGTTTATGTGTGTAATAAAAAGTAGGGTTGTTATACCATAATTTCAAAATGATAATCACAAAGGGATTTATCATTTGTAAGCTCTTCAAGTTCCACACAGCTTGAACTAAATTCATCAGATGAATTTCTTTCACAATTTTTGATTAAACAAAAACAACTCTAATTAATTTTATCTAGTGGGATACCATATATCTCTATTGAGTTATTTCTCACTTTCTTATCCTCACTATTCATCATATTTTTCGAAGACTTGGACGATACTTCAGTGTAGATAATAATAGGAATTAAATCTATATTTTCTATAAAACTATATTATTTAATCCTATAAATTATGAACACTGTCAATTTAAATGATTTTTAGTGAGACTTTAAAAATAGATCCAATCATAGGTAACCTTCCCTTTGATACAAGTTGAATTTCACAATGGACCGCTATATACCCCTAAGATAAGCAGCAAATCTGTCATTGACTAATTTTTACCAATTCAGAAATTCTTCTACCCCCTTGGGAATTAGTACTCATTTTTTGGTTAGTGTACTTCGATATATTATTGTTTTTCCTACAAAAAAAATCAAATTTATGCATGAAATTAATGTAGAAAAGAGTCACATGGTATTTTTAAAAGGTTCGTTAAAAATTACTACTACTTACAGTGATTGGTTATTCACCCAAATCATGGATTCTCCACTATAATATGATATTAATTACAATGGGTGGGGTTATTCACACTAACAATTAGTCTAAAAGTGATTATAATATCTTGATTCTCATAGTAATTGTCTTTAAAAATATCACTATACTTATCACAACATATTCACACTATTATAATTGAGTTTCATGGTGATATCCCTACATACCCTAAGTTGTATAGGTTCTATGGTGTCCCATTACATATATACATGTGCTTTGATGAGGTCATTTCTTATAATTAAATCTCATAAATACATATATATTTCACAACATCCAAAAAGTCTCCATCTTCTAAACATAGAGTATTTCATGCATGGATGTCTTCAACACTGATGCATGTAACTTTGTTCCTAGTACCATCTCAGTTTCATAGCTCTTCAATAGATCTAATGACCTGGATTTCTCACTCACAACATTAGCTCACTCGAATTAATCTCAAAATAATTTTCAAATCCTCTCATTATTATTCTTTACTATAGAATTAATTATGTTTAAGTTATTCTTTATTCTTATACATGTATTGGATTCACACTCTCTTACCCATTTCTAAGTTTCCAAACATACAACATCAGTGGTTACTTATTGTTATTATTTATATCTTTCTATTAAATCTCCTCAATTACCCACTTTCATTGGTGGATACATTAAATATATTATTTAATTTTCAATATCCCTAAATGGAATACCTTGAAAAAAATTTAATCCAATTGTAAAAGTGGTATAATGAAATACATATTTTTTCTTATGATTTTTCATGCACATCAATTTTCAACTCAATGTATATACCATAAATTGCATCATTTATTACAAATAATTCTTGAAACAAGGACAAAAAATTCATCAAAATATATTTATATTATTCATGGATTATTATTCTCAAAATCTTCCAAAAAAATACATTTGTCAATTATTCATAGTCATATATAATTTATAGCATTTCAGATGTGGTGTGGAACTTATTCTTCTTTTCCTAATTCATAAAATTTTGATGTCATATCATTTCTCAAGTCATGGAAATATTCATAGACATCTATATTATATCATTAAGAACACTTTAATAGCCTCATATCAAATTGATGTAGGAAATAATAAATAAAATATCTAGGTTTTATGGTTCTTCATCTAAATTATTCTAGAAAACCCAATGATTTCATTTTCATCATAAAAGAATATATACAGTAGAACCTCTCATTTTATCTTGCTAAAAATAATCTCAAATCATGAATTCTCTTAGAATAATGATTTTATGAACTCAAAATCACAACTCAATCATATTCTAATTTTATTTTCCTTAAAATAAAATAATTATGGAAACTCAATTTTCATTTTACTTTGATCTTCCCTTTCCATGAATAAAGATTACCTACTATTTATCCTCATGTTTATATCACACTATTATAGGTGTTTATTATGTTTAAACCATGAATGATATGTTCTTTCATAATATCATATTATTTCAGCTTTATCATATTTGAAATCTGGAATCTCGTTTTTTCATCCAGCAACAACTTTTGATTTTCCTAAGTGTTGATGTCATACACGTGGGGCTTCAAAGTATTATTCTCATCAAGAATTACATTTAGATACTTACACTCAGTGTAAGGAGTCTTAGGTTTAGCAACAAAAGTCTTACTCTATTCCCATTGTCAATTTTCTACATCATCTTAAATTATTACATTCCATTTAAATCGTATGGTAAGCTCACAGACATAAAATGAAGTATTATTATCAAGAGTTACACTGCAGCTGAATTCAAATGATCATGCCTTTATCAATTTTTATCAGACTTCAAAGCCTTATGTTTAGATCCTAGAGAGTTATGTTTGAAGTGGAATCTTACAATCAATAGATAACATCTTACACAAATGAATTAACAATTTTTTCATGAACTCCAAAATGTATATTTCTATAGTAAGCTTCAAAATGAATTTGGATTCCTTCATGAGATACTAAAACCTCATCAAATCATCTAATAAATTATTCAAATGATTTTTAGAATTATTAAAATAATTTTAATAACCTTCCAAATTAGTTCCAATGTATTATAATAACTGAATTTCTCAAATAAGAGTATCTACACTAGTAAAAGATATAATTATCACAAAACAATTTTCAAGTTTTTTATTTATAACAGATGTCAAAACCAATTTTTCCAATTACTATTCTATAACTGATGTGAAATAGACATGTTGTTTATTATCAATGTTGGATATCTGATAAATGACATTGAAAATTCATTTTATCATGTTGGTTACTAGATAACAAACATGGTAAGCCTTTTAAAAGTTTAAAAAAGGTCGGGTGGAGTCATTTCAGGTTATTCTTTCTCATGATAGTGGTATCTTTTCTGTCACATGGTGAACCCTAACCCCTTAATTATTTGATCTATGGACTCTAATATCATTCATTTCACATTTCCCAATAATTCACTTACAATGATTATAGGATGCCACTTTCACTCTCTCTACACCATATTTACCTTTTTTTGACTTCTCATTCATCCAATATCTGGTATATATTTTCAGTGTGCGTTTATTCACTCTATTCCCCATGCATAAAGGTATTTTTATATTAATTAATTTTATTTTGGTATTTTTTTCTTGAATGACCTTTATCTCCACAAATATTTTTTATCTATTCTTTATTTGTATTTTTTGTTCTGATTATTACACTTATGAGGTGTTTTTTTAATTGATGTATGATATCCGACTCCAATAAAATTCAGGTACATAATTATTTCCTAAATAAATTCTCAATTATGAGTAACCATTAATCTTATAAAATAAAATAAAAATAAAATTAATACCAATTTAAAGACACATTATGTATTTTTATAAAATCATTATACAGAATCATTTTTTATACAATCTGAGATTCAATTACATTTTGATATTTAAACCAATGAGTCATCAAACTTATCTATTATTGTTTTTTAATGTTTTATTTCATGATATAGTAAAAAAATTTCAAAAACAATAAATATATATTTGGTGATTTTTTATATTTGGAATTTGTTCGTAGATTGTTTATTTTTCCTTGTTTTTTAGACATCCTATGGAAGTTAATATTATTTTCAATGATGTTTTTATCATTTATAAGCATAGAAATAGTTAAATCAAGTAGATATTGTTTTAATTTATATATTTTAAAGCTTAAATTATTCATTTTTACTACTAATTGATGTAGAGTGTTCTTTCTTTACTATAGTAAATCATGTGGCCAAAGTAATTTTCATTTCTCAGACCATTATTGTTATATTGATTATTTTTACTAGTATATAATCCGTTATTGTCGAATATGATTTAACAAATTTTACAGAGAATCTATTTATCTTGTATTAATTTTATGGTTGATGAAACCTTGGTGATGTCACCTAAATATATGTATTGATATTGTTTTTGTTTCTTATTATTATCATTCTTCCATCTTTATACCCATTTTTAATTTCTTTTATTTTGGTATCTATTTTTAAATTAAGGTTGAGAAATTTGTTTCATAACTAGAAATCATTCTAAAGAGTGATATTTTTCTACAAAAAACACTAAATTTATATTTTCTAGAGAATATTCAGGTCCATATTACACTGATGATACATTTTATTTAGTTCCATCGTGTGTAAAATTTAAAGGTTTTGTACATTTAAGTAGAAAGGTTGGTCTGATATTCAGTTTACTAAAAAAATTTATAATCTACATTTTTTTAAGTAAAATGATCAAAATATAGAGGTTGTAAATTATAAAATCCAAAGATGATGAAACCAAATTTTTTTTAAGTCAAATATGTAGTATTTATTTTATTTGTGAAAAAATATCAAATTATTTTATTTATGTTAATAAAAGTAAATTTAAAATTAAATTTCAAAATATAATAACTTTTTCAGTTTAAAATATTTTTGATAGGTAATAATGAGTCATAGTTGGATTACTGTACTACAAACAAGTAACAAATATAAGGATGGTGTCAATACTTTTTTTGAATTTTATAAACAAAATGTTCCAAACAAATAATTTTTTTTCTATCCATGATTGAAATGTTTAAATATAAAGATTATGAAATGTATATAAATCAAAGATCATTTAATTTTTCATGGATTTCATCGGAGTTACAACCCTTGGATTTGGAAAGGATAAACTGGAAAGAATTCCAGATCAATTGATAATGATTATTTTCAAAATGATACATTTGATCAGAGTGAAAATATGATTTAAGATATTAAAGTAGAATCAGTTGGGAAATAATTGATAATTGATAATCTATATGGTGATACTGAAAAACCATTATAATTAGGTTTTTTATAATTTATGGTTTTACCAATGGTGATAAGATTGATTAACATGAAGGTGAAAAATGGATGGAGTGATAATATTTTTACCAAGTTTCTACAACTGTTGAAAGACATACTTTATAAAGACAACAATCTTCCATATTCATAATACAATTAGAAGAAAATTTTCATTCCTGATGTGTTTTGGGTACAATAATATGCATGCCTTCCCGAATGACTGTGTTTTATATAAAAATAAATACAAATTTCTGTCAAAGTGTCCTAAATATGGCACATCACATTATAAGTTGAAATAAAAATCATGGTCTGACTTGGTTGTTACAGACACTCCTACCAATAAAATTTGGTATCTTCCTATAATTAATTTTTTGAAATGTTTATTTCTAAATTGATGTGATGAATAAAATTCTATAATGGATTTTACACGAGTGGATATTTGATGGAAGATTACGTTATCTATCATATTTTCCACAGTGGAAGATATTTGACTAATAGTTTTCTACATTTAGATATGAAGTTAGAAATATCTGAATTGGAATATGCATAGAAAGATTGAATCCATATTAAATCCTTAGTATAAAAAATATTTCATGGCCTATTTTATTATAAATTTATAACTTATCTCCTAAATTTTGTATGAAGTGGAAATATATCATGTGGAGTTTAATAAAATCTTGATTAAAATAGCCAGGAAATAATATTGATGTTTTCTTATCACTATTAATTAATTATTTGAAATATTTATGGGAGTAATTAATTGGAATGTATTATTCTTATAAAATGGAACATTTTCAACTGTATCAAATGATTATGTTGACTATAAATGACATCCCAGCATATAGAAATATGTTTGGATATAGAGTTAAGGGACATAAATCTTGTCCAATTTGTGAATAGAGACCTTCATATTGGTAAATGCAATAAGGGAGGAAAATGATATACATGGGTCATCAAAAGTTTTTTTATATGGATCACTATTATCAAAGATTAAAAAGGCATTCAATAGCTCATAATAGTTTGATATTACTCTAAAAACGTTTTTCATTGATTAATATTTTGAGAGGGTGAAAAACATTGATTCCATATTCGGAAAGATAAAAAATCTGGTAATGATAGAAATATTTAGAATAAACGGTCAATATATTTTTGAAATTCCATATTAGATACATCATGAGGTCAAACATAACATTTATTTAATGCATGTGGAAAGAATATTTATAAAAACTTGATTATAACATGGAAAAAAATGAATGTTGTTGATGATAAACTTAATGAAGATTTTGATTTATGTGACATACCTACTTCCTTAGAAATATTAATAGATAATATTGATGACTATGTTTTATAAATGGTTTGTTCCATATGGAATGATCATGAGGAAGGAATTTGGTAAAACAATCCTTTAGTAACTTCTTAATATTATAGGTAACAAATATTTATTTCTTGTTTACTTTTACAAATTTCCTAAAATGTTTGATATATTAGTTTTATTTTTTTATTAAAACACATATTATAACTAATAAGATATGTTTTTTAAATTAGTTTAGTTTTGTTTTTCTTACCCTTACTTAACTTATGTTTACCCATACATAAGTTTTGTATTTATTCGTTATATGGAAAAATAATTAATTTTAATTTAATATGCTTAAAAATAAGTAGAAATTTATAAAATAGTATATTCAAAAAAAATTATTTTTAATATAAAAAATTTTATAATATGTTGGATCACTTTTACTATTAACACACCATTTTTGGAGAAACTATACAGAAAAATGGTGTATTTTATTGGATATTCTCTAATTAATATGATAAATAGTGGTTTTTTAGTATTGTTTTGTTTTTTTATATCATTTTAAAAATTTTATTCGAATTTTTATATAAAAGTTAGCTTTTTCAATTTTTTTATTTAATTTAATCTCAAATTAATGTTTTTATAATTTTAGTATACAACGTGAAAAAATTAAATATATATATATATATTATTTTACTTCTTGTTGGATAATTTTTCATTTTTTATTTAATTATATATATAATAGTCGTATTTTTATTTTTTTTTACATATTGTTTTACTTTGATTGGTAAGATAATGGCATATAAAACATCTGATTCATTGCAAGGTTTTGTAGAGGACTATACACATACATCTTGGGAGGATTATACACATATTCCAAATGAGGATCCTCTTCATCATTCTATACAAGATCCATCTCTAATCAAAGGGGGAGAGAAGACATAAAGGGTTGGTAAATGTAATAGCACACATTTACCAAAATTATCAATTTCCCGTAACTAGGACCAGAGGATACTAGTAGACTTTGATGATAATGATATTCCTAGGGGTCTAAATTCAGAACAATTTAAGAAATTTTTTATAGTACATGCTAAAGGAAAAGTTAGTATTTTTATTTCTTATTGGAGAAGTGCTGAAAATGTGACACTATATCAATTACAGGAGAATATTTTGGTAATATCATTTGTTATTATTTTTCTTCTCATGAAATAACTTTACTAATATGGGGTTTCCACTTTTAATTAGATAACATATGATCTACCTAATACTGGAGGAATCATGGGGGATTCTAAGGATTTACTGATATGATGTGGAGGGATTTTAAATCAACCCTCATATCATATTTCATTTTTTGGGATAGGAAACATCAAAATCCAATTGATATATATCCATTTATAGGTGAAGATATATGGAATCATTTTGTTTAAAGTATTTGAAAAGAATCATTTTTTGTAAGTGAAATGTTAGCTTCTAGAATTTGTTTTATATTAATGATCATATAAATGATATATTTATTCTTAATTTATAGAAAACAGAGAGATATCATCAGGAGTAATAATCCAAAAAAAACATATACCCTCATACTTTATCTTGTTTATGGTATACATTATTGGAATAACAAATGATAGTTAAAAATTTTCAAAAACCAAGAGTTGAGTCTTCTAGCTCCGTAGAGGTTGACCCTCCTCCCCCCAACTAGACATGGGAAATAGAAGAGGGCCTCAATGAGAAAAATGGGACAATATATTTTGGAAGACTCGAGGGTTGTAGTTGATATAATTATAGGAATTTATTTAATTTATTTATGACATTTATGTTCAATAAATTATTTATATATTGTGATTCACCGCTATTTTTTTAAAACATTCTATGTAATAATCTATTGAGTAGTTTAGCAAATAGGGGACCATAATAGCTAAGGGTAAGAAGGATATTTTAACTCCTATATAGAGATATCCTGAACACCCAGGTTATGTATGAGGATATGTATCAGTACAAAACGTTTTTCTTCATTCTGAATCTTCTTCAGTAGAGGATGTTTATAAAATAAAAATAAAATATTTGGATGCTAAAGTTTACTATTTTGATGAGAAAATGGATGAAAGGTTTATATATTCTGTACAATCAGTGTTTGTTGACACGCAAAGACAATTTATTGTTGTTGATCCCACTCCCCTACCTCCAACTACAGATCCCACTCCTCCACCTTCCCTTACTCATCCAACTCCTACACCTACTCCTCCATAGGTTCCAATTTATTATGATATATATTTTTTGGATCCCCAACTTCGTATTGTTTCATATGAGATTATATATTTTATTGAGGATTTTTTTCATCATCCTATGGAGGTAGAGAAGCTCAAGGTCACTATTTACGATATTATAGATAGATCATCAAGAATACCATTACTACAGATGATGTCACTACAATTGTACAATTAATTTTCCATTTTATTAGTTTTTCAATCTAGACTTGTTTGAAAAATTACGACTAAGTTATGTATATATTATATCCTTTTTTTCATATCGGTGTTAATTTTTTTAACATTTTCAAATTTATATATATATATATATCAAAATAATTTAAAAGTAAAGACATATTGTATAGAAAAAAACAATTGAAGGCTATTATGACATCAGATACAACTTATTCTTGACTTGATATATTATCAACGTATTTAAATTTGTTGTTTGATTTTTATGACATTCCAGTGGATTCTAACATTTTTGGACATGCAATGACTCTGATGTTTTTAAATAAAGATATCATGGATCTAGTAATTAGAGATGAGTTAGTAATCAACATGACTCAAGTATTTTCCATGTAATTCAATTGTCATATATATTTTTGTTAATTTAATTAATTGAAAAATTAATTCTTCTATTTGTTTTTTATTAGCTATCTTTATAAAAAAATCAGCATGATAGTACATCATTAAGTGGATTTATAGAACCACAATTTATTTCACCTATTGTAAGGACAATGAGAAGGATCGAAATAACAGTTTATATTGTAGAATTATTTAAAAATAATTTAATTCATTATTTTATCCTTCCTTATCGTTTAAGGTATATAACATATATTTCATAAAGTGTTATATCTCTTAAACAAATAACAAATAACATTTTATTTTTATTTTTATATTATATTCCATAGAATGTTGGTTGTTTTTTATCTAATATAAAAGACACTTTACTATCTATGAACTATCCATGGTGATGTACGAGATAATTTTAAGCATTTATTGAACATGTATGCTTGAACATTTGAATACTTATATATATTATAATTACATCTAAATTTATTTCATACATATTATTTTTAAACAGTTCATGGGATTATATTATACAGATAATAGGAAAGCATAGTGCAAGCACCAAATATATAAAGAAAAGGTGAATTATCATTTATAATTACAACATTTTGATTGTAAGTACTTATATTTTAATTTTAAATTGAAATCAATTAAGTAAAATTTTCATCTTTAAGGATTAAAGGAATTTGGATACAATGTTCTAATATTTATGTTTGAAATAATTACAACTGAAACACTTATAAAATTATAGAAGGTTAGATTTTATTATAAATGATTCCTTAAATTTTTCATTCAATATATTCATAATACATGGTGAAAGGTTTATTTTTAATTTAAATCTATTTTATGACCCTTGGTCTTATATTTGATAAGATCTAAGACACTTACAATGAGAATGAGAGGATTATTTCATTGGGGTAGTTGGTATTTAGTTTTTTATAACATATATTGTAAAGTTAAAATGAATTCATTCCATGATGTTGTTTTCTGGTTGTAATTCTACTTTTTTTTGTTTTTTGTCAAACATTTTACTAATTGGATGGTGGAAAATATGTAATCTAATTTTTTTTAAATATTTTTCACATTGGTTATTCTATAACCAATGTAAAAATTTTAAATAAAATTTTTTTCATGCCTATTTTTTCAAAACCAATGTTTTAAATGGGTTTTGACATCAATTTTCATATAACAGATGTGAAAACCATCCAAATATGTGATTTTATATTGGTTTCTATGATTTTTTTATAGTATTTATCACTTTAGTTATTTAAAAAATTATATGATAGTATATTAAAAACTAGCATTATAAATCATTTCCCATGTTATTTTTTTTAAATCCATTATGAAAACAAACCTCCCAATATCTAACACTTATAAAATTAGTTAATACTAAATTACATTAAAAACAAATTTACAATGTATCCTATAATAACAACATGAGGTAACTTATGTAAAAAATCAAAAAATGACTATTTTTTTAGGATATGTGGATGGTTGTTCTCGATGGTTTGATTGTGGGGGGATAAATGTCTTATACAATCATTCAAGTCAGGATAGCCATTTTTTCTCTAAGGGAAACTGCCAATGCATCCCACATCCATAACTAAGTACACACCTTTTTTCCAAAGGTTGGTGGTCATTTGGGGTTTTAGACCCAATGATGCTTAGGAAATAAAATTTTTCTAAAGGATGGGAGGTTAGGTTCATCACACCCTTTGGAGGGAATTTATTCCTACTCTAGGACTCTCTTAGATATTTAATATATTTTCAAGAATCACTTACTAATATTGATATAGGACCAGTTACCCTATCAGAATGATCAAGCATTGAACCCTTTCACAAGTAAAGAGGGTATCTATTAATGATTCCATCTATATGTATCTGATGTTCTTCATCTATTTCCCATTAATGGGTAGATTCTTATATTTTAAAGCCATATATGTAATAAATCTAGGTCTTGTTGTCATCCTAGGAGGAAATTAATATTTTGAGGATGGGATTCATCCATTATGCGGCATCATATGTATCTTGTTTATAAAAGGTATGAAAATCCATGTAGTTTATTAAACCCATTAAATTTAGAATCATGCGAAAAGAAAACATATGAGGGTACCTAAGAACCAAGTATTTAGATTGATCCTTAGTAAAGATTCTTACATATCCTGGTTATAGAAGTAATTAGATTCATTATAGTTTTATCATTCCATTGGTACTTTCCACAAGGTAGATGACCTTATATGGGAGTAGTTATATCATGTTTCTGATCAGGGTTTAAACACTAAGGATTCGCTAGCTGTTGAAGATTCATGGTGAGAATGATATGACCATTTAAAATACCTAAACCCATTTGATTCGTTCTTGTTGTGAGAAATTGGGGATACAAATTAATCAGTCTCACTGCATATGGACAAGCAACTTATGCACTGAGGAATCCCTTTGGATGTTTAATATATATCTTGGGACTTAGGACAGTTTCCTATGAATCCTGGTTATGAAAGGAATCAGACTTCTCTTAGTTCAGCTACCTTCTCAATCTGATGGTGGATGGGGAAGAATGATCACCCCATGGGAGATATTGGGTTCTGATGGTTAGACTGTCGGAGACATGTGGGTCTTACAGTGAGGTGGATTTCTATCAGAGCATGGGCCTTAGGAAGGCATACTACGTATTCTGGTTATAGTAGGAATAAAATAATTAATAGTTTGATTTTATTCAGAGCATACACACAGAGGTAGAATTTTACATATTTGATATAGATCTCGGACCTTAAAAAGGCATCCTATGTATCCTGGTTATGGCGGGAATCAATGTTCTTGTAGTTTAGTCTGATCGAGACTTACACACTAAGGTTGACTTAATATGAGGATAGTCATATCCTTCCACTAATTAGGGATCACACATTAAGGATTTTCCTATATGGGGGGCAGTCATATCATGCCACTAATTGGGGATTACACACTGAGGAAACCTTTATATGGGGGAAGTCATATCAAACCACTAATTGGGGCTTACACACAAATGCCACCCTAATATATAGGTAGTCATATCATGACACTTATCAGGGATTACACACTGAATCCGCCCATATATATCCACTGGACAAGGTTATTATGTCACGGGACATCTACATGACTTGACCATATTGTTTTCTTGACATTTTTTGATTGTTCTCCAAGAATGTATGAGGATTTATAGAAAAGTCTTAGTTTCTATATGGACATACCTAAAAAAATAACATGATCCATTTGACTTTTCTAGAGGATTTCACATAACCTAAATTACATGTCCAGAATCCATCACATGATCAAGGATTACATGTATGGAGAGTGTCACATGACATAGATGACATGTCCGGTGGACGTCACATTATCATGGATAACTTTTCTACAGACCATTGCATGATCAAGGGTGGCATGTATGGAGGGTGTCATGTGATCTTGACCGACATGTCCATAGGATGTCGCATGATCCAGGATGACATGTCTTGGTGCCAATGTGAGACCTAGATGACTATTCCTGTAGTCACCATATAACTTGGGTAACCTGTCTAGAGTGCATTGCAAGACATGGCTAGAAATCCTCAAGGCCTTCATAAGATTATGCTAGTAAGCCTATGGGACTTTTCAATACTTGGGTGGTATAATTGGAGGGTTTCATGTGAATTTATTTTACATGTCCAAGGGATGTCGTATGATCCAAATAGGATGTCAAGGGATCTTTTCATGACTTGAGATACCTATCTAGGTATTGTCTCATGATCCTAGTGGGTTAGGTGAAATGCATAAAGACCAAGGTATATATTCTTTTCATAATTATCCCATATTGTTATATTATTTTAATCCAACCTTTATTACATATATTCCTTACGTTTTTCTAGTGTTATCTTATTTTAGATTTATTTTTCTACATTTGACATGCGTAACCTTCTTCGTATGACTCATTTGACATGATATAAGTCCTTCATGTGATCCATGAGTGATAATGTGAAGTGAATATGCCTGAAACCTAATCCCTTAGGTCATTCCCCATATTTTTACACAGTAGAAGACATTTAGATCACATGATTAGATGCTCTAAGAAGTCTGCACTAGTGCTCTAATGTGTGATCGATCAATTTTTTGTGTGCTAGGGTGAATTTATAGGTCTTACCTCCTTGTTTATGTGATACCTTTCATATCTCATATCTCATAGATTTGAGAAGGATTTGGTGGAGTGATTTAGTGTCTCATTCTTTACATGATCCTTCAGTGGGTCATTCATGGAATCACATAATATTCAACGACCATGAGAACTTGTTTCCTTTCCCGTTTTTATTGGAACTAGGACAATCAAAGGTATTTCACAAGACCATGTGGAAATTTCAAGGGAATTCCACAAGGTTAAGATTATATATATAGGGGTCTTCATATGATCAGGATTCCTATGGAAAGGCTTTGGTATGATTGAAGATGACTTGTACAGAGTCTTCTGTGAGACGAATGTGTATTTCCAAGGGGCCTTTCTAAGATCAGTATGATATGCATAAAGACCTTTACAAGGTCATGTTGGCTTCTCAAGGAGGGATCATGTGAATAATGGTGATCACCCAAGTAATATGATCCATTTCATTTGAAGTCCAATGTATCCTCTATCCACAAAAATCTTCCACATTTTCTTCTTTTTATTTCCTTCTTTGTTTTGAAAGGGATGGGGATCTCGCAAGGTAATGCAATTGTTGTCAAAAAATCACGCTCCCTACTTGTGATGTGTCATATGTCCAATAATGGTTCCTATGTTGATGCACAATAATTTTCATGGACACCCCTCTATTTTTATTTAGAGTATAAGGGGAATAATATTACTCACAAATGTGTTAGAATCTTTTCACATGATTAAAGTGAATCAAAATTACTTTTCATGATAAGGAAAACATGTAACCAAGGGTTTCATGGTACCTTCAAAACCGTGTAAGCCCGTTACATGAAAATAAATGACCACAAAATCCTTTCACTATTTTCATATTTTTGTACTTTATTTTTACAAGGGTATTTGAGCCTTTCCCATTAGTTTCTCTTGAGGTAACCACATGATAAATATGGGATATTTTGATGGCGCATACACCTTATCCTAGTCGGTCACTATAATCATCCATGGCACTTCACATGATCAATGGTGGATCTTGCAATAGTGTATGATAATTGTCATGGTAAGCTCCTATGATTTTATTTCTAAAGCTGTAGGGGTGGAACAAAATCATGTGGACATGTTTTTGACCCTTCCTATGATGATGGTGACATGACCACATGCTTCGGAATGACTAGGTTGACATGCCACAAGAGCTCCTATATGTCTTGAAAAATATATGATTGTGTCACATGAATATCAATGACCACAAGGGGATTCCATCACCAAAGATCTGTATTTTATTTATAGATAAAAGAGGAAAGACCAAAAGTTTAAAAACATATAGACATACATTTAGGGGGGTCTAATGCAGTGGATGCCGAGTGATTTAGCTTAAAAAAAGTGACTCCCCTCTGAGGGAAAGGACCGCTGTTGGTAAAAATGAGAATCTGGTCATGTTGAGATGAAATAGAGGCAAGGAAATCGACCACAACATTTCCCCCCTGCCACATATGAAGAATAGACATATGTTCATTTATCAGTCTCTTGCAGCATTTGATAGCATAAACGATGGACCAAGGAACCAGATTCTTGTCTGAGAGTGCATTAAAAAGAGAAAGGGATTCAGTCTCGATCTCCCTAATGAGAAAGTTTCACTGATTTCATAACAAGAGCCGAGAAAGCATTGTAAGGGTCTCCACTTGGAGAGAATCACCAGGGACCAAGAAGACTAAGAAGGGCACCAACACTGATCCATAGCTATCTGTGATGACACCACCCCCAGGCATAGCTCCCATGCATCACGATTCATATGTATTTATCTTTAGCCCTGAGGATAGCACCTTCCATTTAACCCATGCACTGTGGGTAGTGGTACTCGAACTGGGTACCTCATTCCGAGGAAGGATCGAGTAGATTAAAAGATTAGCCTCAATGTCTTTATAAATCTTGAATAGGTCTAGAATAAGGTTCTGGAACTTAAATAGAAGGCCCAATTTAGTTGGCGTTGGACTGCTATGGCAGACAGTATTCCTTGAGGTCCAAAGGAGCCAGCAGCCCGCAGTGATGATAACTGCTCTTGCCTTCCATTCTGCACTAATCATGTCCAACGACTAAAACCATTTTTGGAGGAAAATATCATCATTAAAATCCAGATCAAACCAGCTTGTGAACTGGATGAATGAACTCCATAGGTACTTAGCCCAGTCGCTATTAAAGAATATATTCACTGCAGATTCAGACTGTGCCTCTCGACAACAAAAGCACTTTGAAGCCAAGTTAACACCTCTCCGCTGAATTATCATCTGTGGGAAGCACTCTATGTTGAACTCACCAAACAAGGAACAGAAATTTATAGGGTATACAATTTCACCAAATAATTTCTCCCCATCGGTCCTTAGGCAAAGAAGTAGATTGAATTTTAAGGAACTCCCTGGTAGAGAAGTTACCTGAGATTGAACCTCTGAACACCAACTTTTCTGGGTCATTAGATAGTGAAATGATATCAAAGAGAGTCCTCTAATCCGCTTTCAAAGTGATACAAATGAGCATATCATAGTCATTGGCTTCTATGAAGGAAATGTTCATCAAAAATAATTGTGTCGTCAGCAAACATCAAGTGTGATACACCCCTATAGGAAAGCTTGTTGCGATAAGGAGTTACTTTCCCAAGAGCGATATAGTGATCAAGGTACCGGCTAAGGACATCTTGGGAAATGATGAAAAGAGAGGGGGAAAGAGGATTCCCTTTCCTCATACCTCTGACATCTTTGAATAAACCAAATTGCTTACCCATGAATGAAATTTCCATCCAAGGAGAGCTAAAGCAACAAAAAATAAGGTCAATGACCCAAGCATCGAAGTCCATGCACGATAGAGTCCTAGGTAGAAATCTCCATTCCACTCTGTCATAATATTTACTCATATCAAGTTGAATGGCCACATTGCGACCTGGAGATTTTAAATTTATGTCACTAATAATTTCCTAGGCTAGGGAAATATCCCCTTGGATGGATCTTTCTTTCACAAATCCATGTTTCTCTGAAGTGATCCATCTCAGAAGAGAGGAGGACAATCTAGAGTTCAAAATGACAACAAAAACATTATAGGGAATGTTACATAGTCTAATAGGATAGTATTGGTTCATAGAAGAGGGATATTTGACTTTGGGAACAAGCACCAATATAGTTTCAACCACCACCCTGGGAAGGTGACCTCCTTGAAAAAAGTCTTGGAAACCCTTATGAGGCTTTCTTTAATAGTATCCCAATCCACTCTATAAAAGGAACTCGAGAAATAATTTGGTCCAGGGGCACTAATAGGGTTAATGAACCAGAAAAACTTCCTAATTTTATCCTCATATGGTAAGGCTAGGAGAAAAACATTATTATCCTCAGACACTGAGTAGGGAATCATTTCAAATAGGGCTAAAGAGGACCTTAGGTAACCACCTTCCATGAGAGGAATCAGATCAGCCAACGGAGACTGAAAGAAAGAATCAGCCAGGCTCCCAATCGCGTATTTATCACTTGAGTAGGATCCATACTCCATTAATAAATTGGGGTTGGTCATTCAGAATTTTTTCTTTATATAAGCGTGAAAATAGTTTGTATTGAGATCACCTTCATAGATCCACTTGGTTTGTGCCTCCTCTCTAGCATCACGTTCCTTCTTGAGTAGCAAGTTGGATAGCATGTTTTTTTTACATCGCAACTCTACAAAAACTGAATCATCCCAATCATTTTCTAGGTGTAATTCTAGATGGTGTATCTCTTTACAAATATTATCTAGGGCTGTGTCAGAGGAGGTAAGATTTTTGACCCAGGATATAAGATGTGACTTCAACCGTCTTAAGTTGTTGTGGAGATAAACCCATGGGTTTCCACTACTAGAAGAATCTGATACTCTCCCAATGATATCATAGAAGCAAGTGTCATCCACCTAGAAAGAATAAAAAAATGGTGCTAGAAGTTAACACGGGATTCCAGCGAGACTCTAAGGGACGAATGGTCTGATAGACCTTGCACCAGATGAAGGAATTTTCAATCCTGAAAGGTCGAAAGGGCCGCTCCATTAATTAAGCATCGATCTAAATGACTCCAAGATCTGTGGTTACCTTGTTGGTTGTTATACCAAGTCAAAGGATCAACATAGAAACCACCGTCCATGAGACCATTGTGAGCCATGAACGCATTAAACTCCTGACTAGCCCTTCTAGGAAAGGGCCTGGTCCTTTTTTCTCCTATGGACTAGAAAGTACATTAAAGTCTCTACCCACAAGCCAAGGGGAATATCCCAGATTAAATGAACTTAGATCAGCCCATAAATATTCCCACCCATAAAAATCACACTTAGAATAGACCACTGATAGAAAGGTTTCTATACTTACCACCCAAATCTTGATGGTGATACATTTCTCAAAAATGGAAACTAGGTCCACAGAAAATCATGATTTATAGAACAACTAGATGTGAGAGTTGGAGGGAGAGACATGTAACAAACCATGATCTCTCCTGCACTGAGCAAAGAACTGAATTTTATCTGACATCTATTTAGGTTCAAGAAATGTAACCAAAGAAACTAAGTGATAACATAATTTATTGGAAATAAAATTTTATTTTACCTATGATCCCAAGCCTTGAGCATTCCAAAGGAGAATATTAATCATCAAAGTAGAGATGTCTGGAACTAGACCCAGACTTAAATCCCTTGTGTTTCTTGGAATGTGTGCTTGTGGAATCTAGTTTTGATTGAGACCTAGTCTTCATTATACTTGAGTAAGGGCAGACCAAAGAAGAAACATGGGGTTCAATCATCAAGATTTTAAGAGTAGAATCATATTACTCATTGAGGAGGGGGCTGGAAGAATCACTGAAAGGAATTGAGGAGGAGAACTGATGGTAGGAGAGGAGTTCTACATGAGGTTAGATGACTCCCCTAGATCGATTTCCTTAATGAAATGTCCATAAATGAAGGAGGGGAGGATCTCTCCTAGGAAAATTGAAAATAACTCCATAGACCTTACCAAACTAGAAACCATAAAATTAGGGGTCTGCTTACGCACCAGAATAATGTCCAGGCAGGGGGAAACCTGGTCCTTCATAAACATGAGCTCCAAAGAGGATGAAGGATCCATGAATGGAGGAAGGGGAGGAAGCAACACTTTCTTCCCCTGAACATCAGGAGCTAGACTTAGGATAGTTGGTGGATTCGCAGGAACAACTTCAGGAGAAAAAAAAGGGAAGGGGAAACAAACTTAGCATAAAGCATTCCTTTATGAGACTTGCAGCATTCAAGGGTGGAATTCCCTTGAACATGGTAGCCAGAAAAGAAGCGTAGTAGGAATGGGTAGACCAGAGTCTAATTCCAATATTCCATCCCATACACTTCAATTAAAATTTTGGTAGGAGGAGCTGAGAGGTCCAAATCATCACAGATCCTCGCATTAGCTGCGTCTTCACGGAGTAAGGATCTCTAGTCTGTGCAAAGGAAAGATCCCAAGGAATCTCTAATACCACATAGGTAATCAGGCTCTATGAAGGGTAGAGGCAAACTTGGGAGGGAAATCCAAACAACAGCCATAGGCAAGTCTCTACCCAAATGAGAATCAATGGACCACTGAAGAAGGTAAAACCTCTAGCGTCCAACCGATCTAGGGGTGTTAGAATAAGCCAACACAAAATCATCCTTGTAGGAGAGAACAATGCCAAAAGACTTACGGTTCAATATTAAAACCATGGATGGGGATCCCAGGTGCCATGAAAAAACAATGCACTGAATGATATGAAGATGAAGTTTTTCAATTCCAAACCTCGCTATGAGGGTCCATTGTAGATGATAAGAAGCAGATCAGAAATCCCCCACTAAGACTCTAAAGTAAGGAAAACCTTTGTTCAATCAAGTTGACAAATCATGTGACTTAAAGGAACTCATCTGGAAACCTTTTAATGATGAGTGAGTGTCTTAGAAGCCTTTTTAAGAATATGAATTCTTCTAAAGAGGTTCTTCACATGATCTTAAGAATATCATGTGTTGTGAATAATAGGTTCACATGACCTTAGGAAGTTCATGTGATTGGTTGTCTTATTTTTTGTTATGCAATCTACATGTATCGTCCACCTTCTCTTATTTTTCTTTACAGGAAAAAGAATACTCATAATTCAGGTATTTATTCCCTTGTATATTTTTCAATTCTCATTTGGAGGGAATCAAAATCCCCCCCCCCTTAGGAGTGACATCCATGGGTAAAATGGATTGGTTATGGGGAAAGAAAATGCACTTCTGATCCTTTATGGTTGTCTCAAATCAGTGTCTTGTGGGACATTTGGTATTCTAGGTGACTCTTTGTATTCTGTGGAGTTCCCTAGAAATAGGGGAGCAAAGGAGAACTCATTCAATGAATACTCCAAATCTATATATCTCTTTCTATCTTATTTCATCATTGGAAACCTTCATAGTACTTTCCACAAGAACTAATCAAGAGAACAATATGAAAGAACTAATCATAGGATCTGTTTTACAAGAAAACTTTGCATGAACTATTTTTATGAGATATATTTGCAAGAAATTTCTTACCTTGGTATTTTTTGAAGAAAATCCCAAGCTAATAGTCAGTAATATTTCTCACGTCCTTGACATAAGTCCTTGGTTTTATGGATTTCTTTCCAGGTTTTGTAGGATCCACTATTTCGATTGTGTGAATGTTGTGTGGATTACATGGCCATGTTAGGGTTACATGATCATGAGTCTAATTATAGTTCATGAGTCCATGAGATGTATTTTGGGTTATGTGGTCTGTGGTACCTCCACAGTTCGTTTAGCCCATGAGACCTATATGAGGTCATGCGACTACAAATTCCCTTATGGTTCATGATATGTACATGATAATGTCATAGTTATGTATTTATCTTGATGATATTTCTCACTCATATGACTTACACTTATTAATTTTGTATAGATAGATTCCAACTCTTGTGAATATTTTTCTATGGATAGCCAGAGGGGCATGATCTCTATGAACTGCAATGTTGACCCTCAATATCATGTTAATTCTGAAAATTAGGTTTTGAATAGGTTTCTCTCATCCAAACTTTAAATATATCATCTATAACACAAGCTTCCAATGAATGGATTTAGACTATATGATGATGTTTTCATACCTTATATAGACTATAATCTTCTATATTGTTGGGTGTCAAGTTCCCTCAATTATATTCAGAAGTTGATTTTTGTGGATGGCCATTTGGTTGTAGCACACTCCTAGGGGTTTTCCTATATACTGGTGAGATTCCATATGGGTCTAGATGACTGTTATTTCACCAACCAGCCCATATCTAAAATCTATTTGAGTATATTTTTTATTATTTGAACTACCTGGGTGGTGTATTGAGCTAGAAATTGGATATGCGTCCTAGCAGTAATTTTTTGATGAATGGGTGTGGCCATTATAGGTTAGAAGGAACTATTTAGAATTTCCTAATCAACTATGTTCTATCCATTTATATGAGACCATATGGGTTTCCTAGTTCATTTTATATTTCCAATCTATTTTTCTCAGGTAACTAATTAATCATTGGTTCCCTGGTACTAATTCATTCCATTTTTCTGATGGAAAATTAGCAATCATCCATTTGGATATCTACTAACTGGGCAGGATACCCCCTTGGGTAAATGTATGATGATTTCTTTCATGTTGTGTACTTATATGATTACCCCACATAGACACCAGTTTTAGAAATGGATATGCTCAACAATGAGAAAAAAAAGTTATGGAATGAGCTAAATATTCACTAACTAATATCCTTTAAAGATCAGATCAGTATGTTTCTCTACCAAAGTGGAGTTAGGATAACTATTATACACCCTCAATAGTGTCCTTATTATAAGGTTATCAATAGTGATGAATCATACTAGGAAGTTTTTTATGATATATAATTTTCCACATGGGGCTACCAGGTGAGGCTGTAGATTTCCCCAATCCTAATGTTGGTAGGTTTCATGGCTATGTTCTTGAATGGGAGGATTTTTTTGGGTTCAGATGAATGCTAAGAAATATGAGTTGGTATACTAGTTATGGAAGCTCAATTAATAGAGGGGATACCTCTTAATCTGGTTGTACTGGCCCTTTATTACCTCTACCAACTCTTGGGCCATATCTAGTATGGAAACATACCTTATAGTATTGGAATTACTTTCTAGTTTTTATTTGGATAGATGGGGGAGAATTTCCATTGCTACAAGTACCAAAACACTAATGAGATTCTTGGTGCCATTTTCTTTCCTAGACAACTAAAAATTTTTGGGTTGAGGCAATATCATTAGGTCCAAATGAGGTTTCCAATATCCTAATCCAATTATAATGATTTAATTTTATACGTTTATCTCACATAGTCTGGGATAATTTTCAACAATGGTAGTGGATCTGTCAATGAGTGGCCATACAAGATCTCCCTTGGATATGGGGTTCTCATAGCCACGATAGATGAGTTTATTATTTTTATGTCATATACCCGTTACTGGTTTTTTCATCAATTTGGATGCATCCAAAGTTTTTCTCTCCTCCCCACAGCCGGCGTGTGTGGTGAACGACATCCCAGAATTATTTACTAGTTTTTGATGATATTGGAACTTAAGGATAAAAATTTTAAGGTCATATTTACACCAATTTAAACCCTTATCTTCCTATATTATGATTATACTCATGTATGGGTAGAGTACTACCCATGTGGTGTGCTAAACAGACTGGAATGCCAAGTGGATAGACCATCTCTCTTATTGAATCCTTTGTTCGTAGAAAAAAATAGAGATAATTCAAGATTTGCGAGAGTCTTCAAGGAAGAGTCCCCATCTTATCAATTACCATACCATTAGTGGTGAAGAATTTTTCAAGTAATATAGTCCTTAAGATGATGCATCTTTATAAAGAATAGTATATGGGGCTTCCTCCTTCACTTCATCAGCTCAATCGGTTGTTCCCCCTTTTGACATACCTACTCCAGCAGTCGTAGAAGATTAGACAATGTATATTATAATCTAGCAGTATATTCATACCTTTTCATTAAAACTTCCTTATAAAAATTTCATGATCAAGAAGAATTTCATTTTCTAATCTTTTACAAGATGGGGGTGAGAGGCTTTGACCACCAGCCATTATATGAAATCATACAATGAATTTTCCTAATGGAGAAAGATTTGGCTACCAATGGGAGGGGTTTGTATGATATTGATGATGATATTCCCCTGGATGAACTAATAAGGTAAGATTCAAAGGCTTTGGAATAGATCCATTAGTTCATATCTAAGTTGCAAGCCCAAATGGATATCTTGACTGCACATATAGTGAGATATAGGGAGATCATATCTCTCTCAAGTTATGATCTCTCAGCATCATCATACTCATTGGAAACCACGGAAAAAATATTTGGGGATCTTTCTACCCTTATTGAGACCCTTAATCCAAGGGAATAAGTATAATAATTGGGTAGAATGACTCTTTTACGGTTAATTAATTCTTCTTATCTGACTCTTTCTGACTTGGCTAGATCCATTGATCAAATCTTATTATATTTTAATGGTTGATGTGTTTTTTTTGTTTTGATTAATCCTAATAGAGGCTCTGAAATGTGAATATCCATCCTTTTTTATGTTTTCAATGAATATATATTCCAAACATTACATGTCTTTTTCTAGATTTCATTCATTCATGATGTTCATGATATTTCACTGATCTGAGGTTTCATGAATTATCAATGATACCCATCCTTCATATCATATAATGTAAACCTAAATTCCGTGATTTAAATGCCTAAAACATGACATATGTTTCCTAATAAATTATCATGAATGCCCAAAAACATGATATTTCTTGTTGATATATTTGTTCAAATAATCTAGAGATTACCTAATTCACAAAAGGATAATTTGGGTGGAAAATGTGTCTCAAATGGAAATTTCTCTATCTTTGGATGAAATTAGTGGACTTAACTAGAATAACATGATTTTTTATAAGTCCATATAGTGGACCCAATAATCCTTATATATATTTGTTTTATATTTACCTAACTTTTTCCTAAGCTTCTTTTGGAGGAAGACTTAGTTGGCATGGATTGGATTTTTCTCAAGACACCCTCTTAAAGTTTTTTGTCCTAATAGGATTTGTGATTTTTTATAGTCTTTCAAACTAAATAATTATTATTTTTGTATTAATAACTTCTATGTAATAACTTATTTTTTTGTATTTTAGGTTATTTTTGCTCAAACCATTTATCATTGTAGTTTTGCGTCTTCTAGCTTGGACCTTCTATTGTTGTAGTTTAGGGTCTTCTGGTACATACCTTTTATGTAGTAGTTTAGGGTCTTTTATCTCGGTCATTCTATTATTTTAGTTTATGTTATTTTAGATCATACCTTCAATTGTTATAGTTTAGGTCCTTCTATCTTGGACCTTATATTACTATAGTATAGGGTCTTCTAACTTGGACCATCTATTTTTTTAGTTTAAGGGATTTTGGATCAGACCTTCTATTTCTATATTTTAGGGTCTTCTGGCTCGGACCATATATCATTTTAGTATAGGGTCTTCTCACTCAGAACTTTGAGATTTAATACAGTATAAATTCTTATTGTTATGAATTGATTGGTGAATATGTAATATGGGGTATACATGTCAGGGATGACCCAAAACACCCTACGGTTCTTAGTTCTATCGCGGTGTTATGAGGGTACATGAGGATTTTAGTTCCTTTCTTGCTAGGAGGAGATGCCTCCGGTTTCTATGTCAAAGCCCTTATGCATCAATAACATTGTTAAACAGAGGTTTATCTACTATTTTACAATTTCCATATAATATTGTAGAGTTGGTATTGGTTGATGTTGAAAATGTAAGGAATCTAGAGTCCATATAGATAGTTTGAATGTGAATTTTGTAAATCATGTGTCTAGGATATTGAATTGATGAATCGTGGAATGGGGCATACATACTAGGGGTGACCCAAAACACCTATTTTTTTGTGTTCCACCATGGTTTCACCTGGTCTCACAAGGATTGGAGTTCCTTTGTTATAAAAATGAGATTCCTCTAATTGGTAGGTCACATCCCGTATCCCTGAGTCCATAAGGATTACATGCATGGTCTATTTGAGTTTTTTCCCACCCTTTTTTGAGGTCCCTGAAATATTTTGTGAATACTCAAAAGTCTTGTCAATGAAGTGGGGTATGGATAAAAGGACTATCTAAGAAGGTTTCAATCACCCTAGAGAAATTTAGATTTTATGATTGGAAGCTTAAGACCTATGCTCAATGGTTTTGAGTCACATGGTGTGGGATATCAAAAGGTTTGGAAATGGAGGGTCTCATTCTTGCATTGAGAAAGGGTACAATACATGGTGATGTAATGTCAATGATGTCAAATCCACTTGAATAATCTAGTTATGGGGATAGTAAATCAGGGTCTAGGAATACTATAGTAAACTAGAGGTGGGAACTGGTGGGTACAGGTTAACAAATGGTAAGGGCGCGAGCCTCAAATGTACCACGTGGTTGGGACAATAACTCATAGGATTAAGGGGCCTTACTAGGATCTAAAAGTCCATTTAGATGATTCAATACATTTTAGTAGTATTATATTATGAATAGAAAATGGAAAATAATCCCGATGTCCATGGGGTTCCAAGATAAGTATATCAAATCCGGGAAGTGGTTGTGATAGCTCAAAATTCAAAATAACAAGGGTGGTTTATAAAAAGTGTAATATTCAAGAAGGTTTTGAGAACCCTAAAATTTGTGTCACCACTTAGTGAACAAGTTATCATTATGGGAATATGTAAAAAACAATTGATCTAAATTTTTCCCAAACCACGGGGTCTAGCGAGAATAGCTTGGTTTTTACTAGGGCCACAAAGTGGGCCCTATGATCTTTTTGTCTTTTTTATTTATGCTCTAATATTTTCCTAAAATCTAGTGATTAAGAGTTTAATGGGTAGAGACTTGAATTTTTCCTAGGCCTCTCTTTTTTGGTTTTCAACCTAAAAGTTTTTGTGTCTTTTTCACTAGTAGTTTAGTGTTTTCTGATTTGGACCATCAAAGGCTAGATTTAAGTTCATACATATTTGACCAATGTGAATCCCATTAAAGGTAATGACACACATGGAACTAATGTTAAGTTAATGTTACATAAGATCCTAATTATGATACCTAGGGTTAGGAGTAATCAAGAATCCTCATGATTAGGAGATTAAAATTTCATAAATCATGGATCAAGATTCTCAGGTCATGAGTAAAGATATAGGAAAATGAAGCTAGGCGTGTCCCAGAACACCCTTGGGTGTTGAGTTCTACCTCAATTATATTAATCTCACAAGGATCAAAAAGTCCTTCATATAAGGCCAAGGTGTCTTTGTTCGGTAGTTCCGAGCCCTTATGAAAATATATCAAGGTCAAATAGAGAGATATTTTTTCCTTTCCAAGTGATATAAAAGGTTTTCAACAACCCAAGGTATTCAAAACGTGAAGTTTTATTTATAGTTTTTGGTGCTTAAAAGATGATAGAAACACACCATTATCTAGTTAAACAGGTCAGGTTCTTATGGTCCTTGGATAAGGAATGAAAATTGATGATGTCCTGTACATTTTAACATCATGTAGTGGGGACATATTTTTCATGTAGTTTTAATTTCATGCATGTAGGACATTTTCCTTGTATTTTAATTTCATGAGGTAAGTATGTTCCTTTCAATATATTTTAATGTCGTGTGGTAAGGAAGTGCTAACCAACATAAAAACTTTGTGTAGGATATCTTTGGGGACACTTTTCACTGGTTAGGGGAATTTAGATAAAAGGAGAATCTTTTATCCATGCATAGGATTATTAGTGGGTATTCTAATGTTAGATCCCTTCTTGCTTAGATCTATCACATGAACAAGAAATATGTACATAGATCTGACTTATACATAGGAAAAATGAGCATTTATGGCTTGAAGCCTTCTTGAAAATAGGTACATGATACTTTTTCATGCAATTTAATTTCATGAGACTATGAAATTTAATGCATAGGTCTGGATCATATGTAGTTAGGGGTGAATTTTTATCATTCTATATGTTGTTGCTGGACCCCAGATTGGGGATCTGGGTGTCGCTATGTATCCTGTGATGTTAGGAATCAATCCATATGAAGTTCCTGTATAGAAATTCCATGCACAGGTCTGACCTATACATAGGGATAGAGGGATATTTTTTTCTATCATGGATGGACCAAAGAATTGGAGATTCAGGCATCACTATGTATCATGTGTGGGAAGAAATCAATCCAAACATAGTTATTGAACGGAAAATTCTCTACAATGTATAACCAGTACACAAAGGGGGAATTTTTCACTTTTATTTTTGTATACGGACCCATGATTGGAGATTTGAGCATCACTGCGTATCTTGTGATGACATGAATAAATCAAAAAATAGTTCTTGAATGGGAAACTCTCTATGCAGTTTTGACCCATACACAGAGTGGGAATTCTTCCCATTAAATGTTATATCTAGACCTGGGATTAGACATCCATGCTTCACTACATATCCTATGGTAACAAGAATCTATCCACACGTAGTTCTTGAATGAATGTGCGGTGGGTGACCAATAACAATGATAGTGTTCCTCTTATGAGAGGTCCATAGAAATGCATAGTTTTATATCATGAAAGAGAATCCATCCATGCAGTTTAATGTCATGCTGTGTGGACTCATGGTGTGCATTTTAAAGTCTTGAATCTAAGACGATACTAAAATTTTCATGAACTCATATTTCTGGTTTTTTTGTGGAAGCCCTTACCAAAATTCCTAAGATCACATGGGATCTGATCAGTGAGAGAAACAAGGAATGGAAGAGGTTCCACTCACCATATAAAATAAATTAAAGAGATGATAGGGGAATTTTGTACCATGCAGTGGATGGTCCAAGATATAATATATCAAAATACCTATATATCTCATTGGAATTAGAATAACGTTGTATGTAGTTCTAGAAATCCAAGAAGTTTAGTGTTTTGTAGTGAGGAAATCAACCATGAAGTTTAACATCATGTGGTATTGACAAAAATGGATCAATGTGAAAGAAGAGGAATGTTTTGGATGGGACCAATAATTGAGTTCTGGATGTCACTACATATCCTGTGATGGAAAGAATCAAACCACACTTAGTTTTTGGAAACCTTACAGTTTTGTTTCATGTGGTGAGAAAACCAGTTATACTGTTTAATATCTTGTGGTAAGGATGAGGGTCACTCGATGTGGATGAAGAGGAATATCAGGGGTCCATGAATTTTTACATCATGCAGTGAGGATTTTTTTAATTAAATTTAACCTCATGTTGTAAGGAAAAATTATGTTGTGCAGTTTAATTATTACTACATAGACTACCTCTGTATAGTTTAACATCATTTGGTCAGCATGTGTTTTTGCAGTTTAACATCACGTGGCTAGGATGATTGATGTTCCACAATTTAAGGTCTTATGGATTGGAATTATTATATACTGGTTAACACCATTTGGTCAGGACATGGTCTATAAATTTTAACATCAGGAGGTCAGGATGAGAGATTCTTGACGGTAGCAATGAAAATTATTTCTTAAGAAACCTCATATTGGTGAGGGCTGTGACATGTTTCCCATCCAGTATTTGAAGTGAATAATAATATTTTTTATGGAACTTATATATGATATAAGTTATTTCCCATTTGGGTTCCATTATAGGAGGCTTCTTGACTAGTATCATTGGGTTTTTGAGAACCAATGCCAGTTCTCCTTGATGGAATGAATGGAGGAGGTCCATTTTATTGAAGGCCTGTGTGATCTGATTCTGATGAACTTCAAGTTTGTGCAATGTAAAAGACATGTTCTCATCAAGAAACTTGATGCACCCAATTTGTGTATACATTTCCATAAATATAATTTAAGATAAAAACATGTTTTCAACAAATATATGTTGTTTTATGAACATATTCTTTGATTTTGGTGATTCTGTTTACTTTCAGGAGCTTTCTGGCTAAATACACGAATCAAGGGATGCATGTGAAAATTTTGAAACTACACCGTGTGTACTTATATACAGGCCGTGTACATCCAGGCAGGGACACAGACCAAAGAAGTTAATAAATGCCTATGTCACTAGGAAGAAGATACACACCATGTGTGGCGGCGCTACACGACGTGTACTACTTTCTAGAAGCGGTAGTTGCCAGAGAAAATTCCACACGTCCATGTGGTCGTTGATGAAGACACGGTGTGTTTGAACTTTTACACGCCGTGTATTCTATTCTAGAAGGGGCTGGCGGCCAAACTTTTGATACTACACGCCATGTATGGAAGCGCTACACGCCGTGTAGACTCAACTTGCAGGCGATACAGTGTTCAAAAGTCAAAGACGGCGTGTTGGGCCGCCTACCCATGGAGAAATTCGCGCCAAAGCGCGTCGATGAAAAATACACGGCGTGTACTTTCTATACACGTCGTGTACTTTATTTTTCTATAAAAAAAGGCTTTGGCCTACGTATTTTGGAGTTCGAAACCTTTTGATGAGATAAGAAGCTCTGTTGCTGCCATTTCCTGAGCCACCGTGGTGCCGTATTTCCACTACTCCACCTTCCGACACTCTACCTCAATGCCTACACGATGAATCCATCATGTATCACGCGTGTTGTTTCTCTCCCACTTTCTATGTGTAACTAAACCCCTCGTATTGGGGTTTTGGATGAAGGGATCATACTTTGTATGTTGTTTTATATAGTTGTGTTCTATCGTTGTAATTCATCTTACATCTCTTAATCTACTGTTAAATATAACTGATAATTCTGATCCGAACCAAGGGAAGGATTCTCGGTGATACAAAAGAAAAGTAACAGGGAAAACATCCATGACCATTGGAAGGTTTTCACCAATTCAAATAATGGATTGAACTTAATAAAGAATTAAGAACACTGACTACCGGACCAAGGAGTCAACTGCTCTAATTCCAAACAAGAGGAACCGGACCAAGGAAATCTTGTAACAAAATGAAATCCAGAATGATTGAATTATTATGAACAACACAAACATTTAAACAATCTGCATAAAAACTCCATATTCACCACAGCCCCAACATGTCTTTTCTTTTCATTTTAAAAACTCTTTAAATTTACCCGTTGTTTTCTTTCAAACTGTATCTATTTATTCAAAGTAAATCAATTTAGTTTCAATCAAAACCCAAAATCAAACCAATCGATTCTAAATTCTGCATATTTAACTTAATTAAGTATTAACTCAATTGAATTCACGCACACCATGGTACCCTGAGGATCGACCCCGAACTTAAGCTATACTAAAGTTCTAAGAACGGGTAATTAATTTGGGAGGCATATAACTTCAATCAACGACAAGTGAGACCAACACTCCAACTCATCCAACCACTTTTGTTATTTATCATAATATGATAGTTTCTCTCATATGTCTTTTCGAAGAGAGGAAAACTAAACTTCTATGGGAAATACTACCATGGTTCTGTATACTAATAAATATGGAATTGCTTGTGTAGTAGTACACGTGGTGGTATGGTATGCCCATAAATCATGGAGGAGATTTTCTATCCAATAATTCTTGTTTGCATTCACCTTCTTGTGGAGTATATTTTGCAGTCTTATTTAAGTCCCCTATTTTTTCTATTTATTTATGAATGATAATGGGATGACTGATTGGAATCGATGTTCTACCTCTAGTATAATTTATTCAACTTTTTAGAATATAAGTTGGTGTTTTTTTCCATAAGTTTCATGTGAGAGACTCTGAACCTATTGATGATATGGGACTTCATGAAGTTGACGATATTTTTTGTCCCCACTTCCTTGAGGTGGATTGTGTCATCCCATTTAGAAAATAGTTTAGTATAATTAAGGATATACATGAACTTATTAATTATATATTGGTGATATGGCCCTACAACATCCATTCCCAATATGGAAAATGGGTAGGAATATTTATCTATATGTAGAAATTCTGGGGGTTTATGGATAAGTTTGCATAAATTTGGAATGCATGACATTTCCTAGTGAATTCCACATAGTCATGTATCATTATTTTCCTATAGTAAACCAAACTCTTGAATTGGTGGGAGAGTCTTTGTAGAGACCCGAAGCCTGACATACATGGAAATTACATTACTTTTGTGGAATACTTATTACATACAAAAACACACACACAAGGATCGTTATAGTTTAGTGTCTTTGGAAACTCAAAATATAATCTTCTAATCATGGTGAAAGATCTTCAACATCTCCCATAAAGATCTTCTTCTTTTTTACCAAAACCATTTCTTTATATCCTGGGGAAAATAAAACATAAAAGGGTGATCTCAAATGCTCAGTAAGGGTAAACAAAAGAAATATCAATCACATCATAAGAACATAACATTTTAGAAATCTTAACCTGCAAAAGAGAGCATAATTTCATATCATGGGATAAATCATAGTAGTGAAATGAAATCCCAATAATCATAACTTAAATCATGAAACTTTGTGGAATACACACATAATCATAGAGAATCATTTCTTGTTAGTCAAGACACATTTCCAAGACTATCTTAGTGGACAAAGTCCCTTTCTAAACCGAGTTCATTCCTCGTTTCAGTCCTGTTTCACTGAACCGGTATAACCTACCGTTCCAGCCATGTCTATCTCATGAGATATAAAATCTTTACCCAATGCATTGGAGGTAGATATAGGTCCCACCCATCTCATAATGATACCATTCTTATTTGTTCCACAACATCATAAATCATACATCATTGCATAACCCATGTAATAAAAATGTGAATCTTAAACATCATGACATCATAAAACAATTCATATACGATAAAGGAATTAATAAAAATAATTCCATAACAACATAATCAAATCAATGTAATAATAGGGATAAAAATATAACCCTTTATTATCTTAGATGGAAAATAATTTTGATAAAACACTTGAACTTCATTCTTGAGGAAAATATCCTTTCTACTTCAAAAAAAATTCCTTTCTTAACATGTCATACAATTTTAAACTAAAAGAAGTTGATTAAAAATAAACTTGAAAACTTGTAAAGGCAGATTTTTGGAAGTAATGTTTTAAAAATCCATTCATGCCGTATAAGTTAAAAAAACATTCTTCTCGAACTTTTGTCGGAAAAGTCAAAAAGTACCTCGTACGAAAAATGTCAAAAGATTCCTTTCATATCTTTTACTAAAAACTCATCGAAGGGTAAAATAGGATTTAAAAAATTGTAGAAGGATGGAAATAATATTAAATATTGAGGAAACATGGATGTGGATGATAAAATACACCCCAGTAAATACAAAAGTATAAGCAATCTCGGATAAAAATGAGATTGTGATATTTCCCTTACCTCATGTCCGATATGCTTTGTACGTATCCGAACCTCCTGTATAATGATTAAAATAATGTCATTAACTTATTACAGAATCATATTCATTGTTATGATTTCATATATGGTTCACTTATGACTTTATATTACCCGTTATTTTGTAAATTCGATGTTAAAGAAGCATTTTGGGTAAAATCGTTTCATTTATCGTAGGAGTTTGGACTTGTTGTTCTTGACATTATTATTACTTATATCATGATTTACTTACTTCCAGAATATAAAATATGATTTATATATCATATATATTCAGTATATATATATATATAATAGATAGATAAATGAAATGAAACACACCGTTCATGGAGACGGTAGTCTGTACGTACGCATGAACGCTGTTTTCCTTTCCTTATTATCTTGAATGGAAGTAAGTAGATGACATATATATATACATAAATCCAGTAGATTTACCATGTCATATATTTCATTATTATTCATTATATATACTTTATAATCATTCTGGAATGGTTAACATGGATAATGAATCTCATCGCGTCGTGGAGACGGTAGTCCGTACGTACGCACGAGCGATGATATCGTTCTCATGGTCGTGGAATTGTGTTGAAGTGTATGTATACTATTTCAGTATCAATATCACTTTATAATAATCATATATAGTTACTCATTACACCATTATACCCATCCAATTAAGGTGGTGGCGTAAAATAGATTACACCACGGCGTGGAGACGGTATTCCGTACGTACGCACGCGCGGTGATTTACTTTTTCCGTAGGATGGATAGAAGGTTAATTAGAGTTGTTTAATATTTATAATAACATATCAGTATATAATAAATACTTATGTTATTACTTGATCATGAAACAACTAAAGAAGAAGAAGTTGAAGAAGAAAGAAATTGAAAAAGATCGGTAATGGATATTACCTCTTTTTGACGCGCCTTCACTTAACCTCCACTTAAAGAACTAAGGATGGTCTTTGAAGAATAAAAAGACCTCTAGGATGATACTATGGAAGTGGAGAAGAGATTTGGGCAGGGTTTGGCAGAGCATGAATGCTCAAATTGGTGTGAGGAGGAGAGTGAGGAGGTGCCCTTTTATAAGGGAGGAGAGGGGCACCTTAGGAAAATCTCAAAATATTATTTTATATTAAGGTAAAATTCGGTTTATAATGGTTTCAAAGGGTCTTATTTCGAAGCTAAAGTGGGGATGGGTAAAAATACTCTCATACAATAGGATTTAGACAAGTTTAGGTTATTATTTTAACCTTATCAATTAGATTTAACTTTAAGTTAAATAATTTATCTTTTACCGTGTCTTTTTGTTTTCTTACACTATATGGTTAATAAACTTACTATAACAAGACAAACGAACCCCAAGTGGTTTATTATTAATATATATATCCTTATCTAAGTCATTTGGCCGAACCTTATATTTTTAGGAATTAAATAACAATTAATAATATAATATTTTTTTCAAAAACTAATTTATGTCAATTTTGATACTATTTGGTACATGATTTTTATAAAATTCATAACAGAATGATAAGTTCGAAACAAGTTACTTATATCAACAATAACATGTCATATTAACCTATAAAATTAATGTAATTCATAAAAAGTCTCAAATTACATTTATTTGGGCATTTATAACATCAATTATGTCAATATTTCATTAATAAGACAATTACTGTATCATCTTTGTGTCATAATTAATGATAATTATTTAATCCTTAAAAATTATAAATAAATTCTTATGATGTAGATAATTGTATTAGATTTCTGGAGACTATTCATGTTCTAAGTTTCATTAAGTTTATCACTATATTAAAATTATTATACTTATAATATTTAAGAAAGTGACATGTTGTCACATTCTTTGGTTTTAATAATAATTAAATTATTTTCATGTAAAAAATTCCATAAAATGAATCTAATCCGACCCATAGGTTATATGGGTCTACTGTTAGCCATCCAATAGGATTTTTCCAAGTGTTAGGGTAATTTTATAATCTTATATTTACCCTTAATTACCTGATTTACCTTTAACTATAGTAAATAAAATTTACCGTAGTTACTATTCACAATGCCCCAAAATAAAAAGTAGTTTATTAACATAATTTGGACCCACTTATTCCAAATATGGAATCCATTTTTCCAAATTCAATACACAAATTATGCAGAAATTAAATTAAAATTAATCCCGTTGACGAAAGAAAACGGGTTTTTCTTTAAAACATTGCAAAAGATTGAATTGATTTAACCTACGAATTCAATGTAAAATCAATGCTAATGACATACATTATATTAAATGGTAAAAATATGTTCTATTTATACTTTAAAACCATTCAATATTATAATTTAACCACATAAGATATTACGATGAAAAAAGTTGTTTTTAATTAAAATATAGCATGTTTTTACTATTCATTAAAATATGAAAGTTATCGGACAAATATCAAAACTTTATCTAATGTAAATTTTTATATCCTGATTCAAAAGAAGAATTTTATTTTGTCAAATTGAACTTATAAATATGTCAAAAACTAGATTTAAAGTGGGTGTGCCATCAAAAGGCGGCAAAACTGCATTTTTTGAAAAATACTTATGTTACCTGAAAAATTTATATTGTTCTTATACCATGTTATAGAAATGTGTAAGATGAATAATAATGTTATAAAATTAAAATTTTATTTAAAAATCTTCATAATGGCTATTTCATAACAATATTATAATAATATATCGTTGTTTAGTAAAACCCGGTATTGCGTACAACACACACTATCGAGGAAGGTCGCGATTGCGTGTAATGCAAGCCAAGTCAGGGTTGCGTGTAGTGCGCAACTCCTTTGTTGTTGCGTATAACAGAATCCAACCATATTTTATTTATACATTGAAAAAATATATATATATATACACTCAATGTTGCGTAGAATAACTTCTATCAAACGAACTTGAAATTGTGTGTAACAAGAGCCAAGAAAAGTGTTGCGTATACTGCAAGCTAATATAGTGCTGTTTATAGCGCAAGATAATCTTGGTGTGTCATACAATAGAATATATGAATGAAATTAAAAATAATGTATCTTATAAAATCTCGGGTTGTTACATTCTTCCCCCCTTAAAATGAATTTCGCCCTCAAAATTCGTCGGAGTTATAAATCGTTTACTATTCATAAAAACCCACATCATAAAAAGAAATACCATAACTGAACTTTAAAAACTAAAGTATGAAATATAACAGTTACCCAAATGAACTCATCACTGGGTTTCCATATAAGAGAAAATATGGACATGGAAGAGAAATCTAATTGTCATGTTCTGATGGAGAGTGGTAGAGAACATGGCTATGAAAAAGCCAACAATCACAAAGCTATTGATTTGTGGTGATCTAAGGTACCATCTGATTTATCGGATATAAGGGCAGTAGGACAAAATTTTTGGTTTTTCAAGATCATTTCCCTAAAGTTGATGAAATTGTAATTAGAAGAAATACTTTTGTGATTTTGGTATAGTCTCACCGTTTGTCATTCTTTAGACAATTTACACTTCATCTCTTAAAGAAATGAAGTTGAATTTGTCATTTGTGTTGTGTCAGCAGATCATGTGATAGAATTATGGGTCATTCCATCTGTCTCAAACAAAAGGTTATAAAAGTTATCAAAAAAAATACATAAGTTCATCTATAGTGAGATTAATCTTATATAGTTCCTAAAATGGACTTATACTGCTTAATATAATAAAACTGGTTTCTACTAAACAAGGACTTCCTGTAGGCCAGTGGTAGGCGAAAAAGTCCAGTCGCACTTCGGTTGTGGGTTCGATTCCCACAGCCTTGTCTGACGTGATGGGATGTCGCCCGTCCTGCAGGTTGTCCTTTTTCTAAAACTACATTACTATAAAATCCCATCAGTAATATCGAAAAAAGTTCTATCCTTAAACAATACTTAGCATATGTCCAACATAATCCATTCCAATATTTAGGCTTATCTAAAATACTTCGGTCCAATCTCATAGTATAAAAAAAATGATTACTTGAAATGTCATCAACCAAGCATGTGAATACCATCATTTATCCCCCATATATATATATATTGTTGGTCACATTCCAATCATGTGAATACCTTAATCATGTATTATCTTGAAAAAATTAATACCCATTGAACCATAGTGAAAACATGAATGCAGTTAAAAGTTAACACTTTCCACATACCAAAATCCTCAAAATTCTATATACTCAAACCATGATATCACTTAGTCCTTATATCAATCATGAGCTCATGAATACTGTTAAACATTTCATTTTCTCATTTTCCCTTAATTATGCGCATATCATCTTATTTCCAAAAATATCTCAATCACTTTGAATACCACATTAGACCAATACATAAATATTCTAATACTCCATGATACAACATTATTTTGGAATCCCATTACATAAACACTTAATCATTCCACCACATCGTTGTCATATTCAACATCGCCAATAGTGATCGCATGTGACTTCCCTTTGTCCTTTTCCCTAAGCGGTTGCTCATGTCGATCATCACTAACCCTTGGATTAGGACATTTATTAGAATAATTCCCCATTTCCTTGCACTTGAAGCATTGAAGTGTTGGTGGTGCGTTCTCTGCAGTGTTTTCTTTATTCACATCATTAGAAACCCTTTTTCCATTACTTCGACACTCAGCTACTTGATGACCTTTTTTTCCACACTTAAAACATTTTCTAGTCCCTTTAAGACAATCTCCACCATGCTTCTTTCCACACTTTGTGCATAAGGAAACATTCATCTTCTTTTCACCATTATTCTGATATTTCTCCTTGAACTCCATCTTTCATTTCTTGTCAAAACCATGAGATGGATATGTAACACCAACTTCCATTTCTACCTTGATATCACAACGCACAATTTCTTCATAGCTACTGAAGTCTCTTATAGCTAATGCCCTTCGAAGAATTAGTTTTAAGACACTGAAAAATCGATCAACTTTACATTCAGGTTGGATGATAATGCCAGATGCATACCTTGCAAGTCTTGTAAAATTCGCTTCGTATATACCAACAGATTCATCATCCTTCTACTTCAGCTCAAGAAACTCCTTTTCCATCTTTGTTCGAAGAATACGAGGGAAGTACTTACTGAAAAACATGTTCTTGAACTCGTCCCATTCCATGGACTCAATTTCATCTCTTGGCCTCGTATTCTTGATAAGATTCCACCATTGATCAGCTTCACCTTCCAAACGATATACTGCTAAGATGAATTTATCATGTTCAGAACATTGAAGAACTGAAAATATCTTTTCAGCAGTACTGATCTATTGTTCAGCAACAAGTGGATCGGAAGACCCACTGAAAGAAGGTGGACGTTGCCTCATGAAGGACTCAATAGAATATTGTTCCCTTCTCTGCTCATTTGGAAGTCCAGAATGATTCATAGCTTGTGTAAGTATAGCAATAAGATTTTTCACTCCATATCCCATAACATTTGTTTGTTCAGGAGGATAATCATTGCATTGTCCATTACAGTGATCAACACGGTTCCTTCGGGTTCCATCCATCATCTAAAACCCAAAAAGAATAGTGTGAGAGGAAAAAATCATGCTAGGGAAAACAACATAATAAAGGGGGAGTACCCTTAATATCTAACATCTTAGGTTAAATTCTAAGATCGTTACTGTAGTTCTAGGACTATATCCTATACGTATACTTATCCTTAGAGACATCCCTAGACATACCTTAGAAATATCTCTAGGGATCTCACTAACGTTCTCACATCCTAGTTTCCAAAGGTTGACTAAACCTCCCTCTGATACCAACTGTAGAGACCCGAAGCCTGACGTACATGGAAATTACATTACTTTTGCAGAATACTTAGTACATAACAAAAACACACACATAAGGATCGTAATAGTTTAGTGTCTTTGGAAACTCGTAATATAATCTTCTAATCGTGGTGAAATATCTTCAACATCTCCCATAAAGATCTTATTTTTTTAACCTAAAACCTTTATTTATATCCTGGGGAAAACAAAACATAAATGGGTGAGCTCAAATTCTCAGTAAGGGTAAACAAAAGAAATATCAATCACATCATAAGAACATAACATTTTGGAAATCTTAACCTGCAAAAGAGAGAATAATTTCATATCATGGGATAAATCATAGTAGTGAAATAAAATACCAATAATCATAACATAAATCATGAAACTTTGTGGCATACACACATAATCATAGAGAATCATTTCTTGTTAGTCAAGACACATTGCCAAGACTATCTTAGTGGACAAAGTCCCTTTCTGAACCGAGTTCATTCCTCGTTTCAGTCCTGTTTCACTGAACCGGTATAACCTACCGTTCCAGCCATGTCTATCTCATGAGATATAAAATCTCTACCCAATACATTGGAGGGAGATATAGGTCCCACCCATCTCACAATGATACCATTCTTATGTGTGCCACAACATCATAAATCATACATCATTGCATAACCCATGTAATAAAAATGGGAATATTAAACATCATGACATCATAAAACAATTCATATACGATAAAGGAATTAATAAAAATAATTCCATCACAACATAATCAAATCAATGTAATAATAGGGATAAAAACAGAACCCTTTATTATCTTAGATGGAAAATAATTTTGATAAAACACTCGAACTTCATTCTTGAGGAAAATATCCTTTCTACTTCAAAAACAAATTTCTTTTCTTAACATGTCATACAATTTTAAACTAAAAGATGTTGATTAAAAATAAAATTGAAAACTTGTAAAGGAAGCTTTTTGGAAATAATATTTTAAAAATCCATTCATGCCGTATAAGTTAAAAAATCATTCTTCTCGTACTTTTGTCGGAAAAGTCAAAAACTACCTCGTACGAAAAATGTAAAAAGATTCCTTTCATATCTTTTACTAAAAACTCACCGAAGGGTAAAATAGGATTTAAACAATTGTATATGGATGGAAATAATATTAAATATTGAGGAAACATGGATTTGGATGATAAAATACACCCCAGTAAATAGAAAAGTATAAGCAATCTCGGATAAAAATGAGATTGTGATATTTCCCTTACCTCATGTCTGATATGCTTTGTACGTATCCGAACCTCCTATATAATGATTAAAATAATGTCATTAAATTATTACAGAATCATATTCATTGTTATGATTTCATATATGGTTCACTTATGACTTTATATTACCCATTATTTTGTAAATTCCATGTTAAAGAAGCGTTTTGGGTAAAATCGTTTCATTTATCGTAGGTGTTTGGACTTGTTGTTCTTGACATTATTATTACTTATATCATGATTTAATTACTTCTAGAATATAAAATATGATTTATATATCATATATATTCAGTATATATATATATAATAGATAGATAAATGAAATGAAACACACCATTCATGGAGACGGTAGTCCGTACGTACGCATGAACGCTGTTTTCCTTTCCTTATTGTCTTTAATGGAAGTAAGTAGATGAAATATATATATACATAAATACAGTAGATTTACCATGTCATATATTTCATTATTATTCATTATATATACTTTATAATCATTCTAGAATTGTTAACATGGATAATGAATCTCATCGCGTCGTGGAGACGGTAGTCCGTACGTACGCACGAGCGATGATATCGTTCTCATGGTCGTGGAATTGTGTTGAAGTGTATGTATACTATTTAAGTATAAATATCACTTTATAATAATCATATATAGTTTCTCATTACACCATTATACCCATCCAATTAAGTTGGTGGCGTAAAATAGATTACACCACGGCGTGGAGACGGTATTCCGTACGTACGCACGCGCGGTGATTTCCTTTTTCCGTAGGATGGATAGAAGGTTAATTAGAGTTGTTTAATATTTATAATAACATATCAGTATATAAGAAATACTGATGTTATTACTTTATCATGAAACGACTAAAGAAGAATAATTTGAAGAAGAATGAAATTGAAAAACATCGGTAATGGATATTACCTCTTTTTGACGCACCTTCACTTAACCTCCACTTAAAGAACTAAGGATGGTATTTTAAGAAGACCAAGACCTCTAGGATGATACAATGGAAGTGGAGAAGATATTTGGGCAGGTTTTGGCCGAGCTTGAATGCTCAAATTTGTGTGAGGAGGAGAGGGAGGAGGTGCCCTTTTATATGGGAGGAGAGGGGCACCTTATGAAAATCTCGAAATATTATTTTATATTAAGGTCAAATTCGGTTTATAATGGTTCCAAAGGGTCTTATTTAGAATTTAAAGTGGGTATGGGTCTAAATCCTCTCATCAAATAGGATTTAGACAAGTTTAGGTTATTATTTTAACTTTATCAATTAGATTTAACTCTAAGTTAAATAATTTAACTTTTACCGTGCCTTTTTGTTTTCTTACACTATATGGTTAATAAACTTACCATAACAATCCAAAAGAACCCCAAGTTGTTTATTATTAATATATCTATCCTTATCTAAGTCATTTGGCCGAAACATAGATTTTTAGGAATTAAATAACAATTAATAATATAATATTTGTTTCAAAAACTAATTTATGTCAATTTTGACACTATTTGGTACATGATTTTTATGAAATTCATAACAGAATGATAAGTTCAAACCAAGGTACTTATATCAACAATAACATGTCATATTAACCTAGAAAATTAATTTAAGTCATAAAAAGTCTCAAATTAAATTTATTTGGGCATTTATAACATCAATTATGTCAATATTTTATTAATAAGACAATTACTGTATCATCTTTGTGTCATAATAAATGATAATTATTTAATCCCTAAAAATTTTAAATAAATTCCTATGATGTATATAATTGTATTAGATTTCTGTAGACTATTCATGTTTGAAGTTTCATGAATTTTATCACTAAATTTAAATTATTATACTTATAATATTTAAGAAAGTGACATGTTGTCACATTCTTTGGTTTTAATAATAATTAAATTATTTTCATAGAAAAAAGTCCATAAAATGAATCTAATGTGACCCTTAGGTTATATGGGTCTACTTTTAGCCATCCAATAGGAGTTTTCCAAGTGTTAGGGTAATTTTATAATCTTATATTTACCCTTAATTACCTGATTTACCTTTAACTATAGTAAATAAAATTTACCGTAGTTACTATTCACAATGCCCAAAAATAAAAAGTAGTTTATTAACATAATTTGGACCCACTGATTCCAAATATGGAATGAATTTTTCCAAATTCAATACACAAAAGATGCATAAATTAAATTAAAATTAATCTCATTGTCGAAAGAAAACGGGTTTTTCTTTAAAACATTGTAAAAGATTGAATTAATTTAACCTACGAATTCAAGGTAAAATCAATGCTAATGACATACATTATATGAAATGGTAAAAACATATTCTATTTATACTTTAAAACCATTAAATATTATAATTTAACCACATAAAATATTACGATGAAAAAAGTTGTTTTTAATTAAAATATAGCGTGTTTTTACTATTCATTAAAATATGAAAGTTATCGGAAAAATATCAAAAATTTATCTAATGAAAATTTTTATATCCTGATTCAAAAGAAGAATTTTATTTTGTCAAATTGAACTTATAAACATGTCAAAAACTAGATTTAATGTGGGTGCGCCATCAAAGGGCGGCAAAACTGCATTTTTTGAAAAATGCTTATTTTACCTGAAAATTTTATTTTGTTCTTATACCATGTTCTAGAAATTTGTAAGATGAATAATAATGTTATAAAATTAAAATTTTAGTTAACACTATTCATAATGGCTAGTTCATAACAATATTATAATAATATATCGTTGTTTATTAAAACCCGGTATTGCGTACAACACACGTTATCGAGGAAGGTCGTGATTGCGTGTAATGCAAGCCAAGTCAGGGTTGCATGTAGTGAAAAACTCCTTTGTTGTTGCGTATAACAGAATCAAACCATTTTTTATTTATACATTGAATATATATATATATATACACACTCAATGTTGCGTAGAATAACTTCTATCAAACGAACTTGAAATTGTGTGTAACAAGAGCCAAGAAAAGTGTTGCGTATACTGCAAGCTAATGCAGTGTTGTGTATAGCGCAAGATAATCTTGGTGTGTCGTACAATAGAAGATATGAATGAAATTAAAAATAATGTATCTTATAAAATCTCGGGTTGTTACAGTCTAGTCTCATACTGATGAGCTCCACAGGATCTTTTAGGGACTTCTTCCATGATAGTGATAATCTCTCTTTCTTGTATGCCTTTAAGGAGGATTCCATCAAATTATTGCTTGAAGGGGGATTTTTTATCATTTCGACCATCCCGTAGGGTAAAGTGCATTGCTTGACACCGAATATGTTCCATTCCGACTCATTCTACTAGGAGATTCCCATTTGGAGGTAACCAATTATAAGCCCCATCTATCTATGGGTGGATATAGGTTCATCATGCTCTGGGGTAGTGTTGGCCTAGTTGATTTATTCCATGTCATAGACGATGATCAATGATACCATTCTTTGATGCATGATGTGTAAGATCACATCCTCCTAGTAAGGTTTAGAAAAGAATGTGGTTGTATTATCTAATGCATCAACATGATCTTTCTATGATCGAGGAACATGATGCAGCATGGGATCAAAAGGGAATTCCACCAGTAGTCATCTAACATAGATAGTGAGCGGGTCCAATTCTATATTTTTTATGGAATATTCTCCATTTATCTTCTTTATCACTAGCTTTTTATCCCCTTGGTTTTTTTATTATACTGACTATAGCTATAGGGATTGTTGTAATATAGTAATTAGGGATTTCTATTCTCCATCATTATTCATGTAGCCATAGGATAGTGATAAAGAGTGGGGAAAATTTCTCTATCTATAGAAAAAAATACAATCCCTAGGACAACCTGATTGAGTTTTGGGTTTTCTAGTCTATTTCTAATAGGACTTTTGGAGCCTCCATCAAAATACATCCCTCGTGTTTGGGAAGTGTCACAGGCATATAAAACCTCTTCATCTAGAAGTTTGGTGTCTACTAGCAAGATTTCTTGGGTAGTATATACTATGAGAAAATTGATCAGGACTTTCCCTTTCACTAACATCTGTGACATGAATATAATGTTTTATTTTTGCAGAATGACCATCCATTAGGCCAAATCCCTAGTTATCATGGGGAAACCAAGAATTTACTAGAGTGGAGAAATATGAGAGACTAGGTGTACTTCATGGTATTTCAAGTAATGCCTCATCTTTTTCACTGAAAATATAATTGTGAAAAAGTTCTTCTCTATATCAAAATATCTTGACTCAATACCTAGCATCATTCTATTGAGGTAATAGATACTTTTCTCACTCCCTGTATTATTTTTCTGTGCAAGGAGATCACCAATTGATCGTTCCATGGTAGCAGTATATTGGATAAGTTACTTTCCTTCCACCGGTTCCATCAAGACTGTTGGGCATACCAGGTACTATTTGGGTCTCTAGAAGGATTTTTGGAATTCCTCATCCCATATATAGGTGATTCCCTTCTTCATTATATTAGTGAAGCAGAGGGATTTTATGGATAGTATGGCTATAAAATGATGAATTTAGATGAGGTTCCCTTGGAACCCCCTCAGTTTTTTGAGATTCATAGGGGGTGGAATTTCTAGAATTGAACTATTATTCTCAAGGTTAACCTCAATTAAATGTTGAAATACAAAAAATCCAACGAATTTTCTCTAATGTTACCCTAAAATTGAATTTCAACAGATTCATCTTCAGGACATGCTTTCAAAACTTGTTGAAGATTAATTGAAGATATGTGAAGTCATCACCTCTCTAATGATATTTGACCTCTAGTTCATCAACAAAACATCCAATTATTCTTCCCAAGAAGGTATTAAAGATATGATACATAGTGTGTTGATAAGTATCACCATCATTCTTTAATACAAGGTGATTGAGTTGATAGAAAATGATTCTATGGGGTGCTCTGAAGGCAGTGGATTCCTCATATTTAGAAGCAATATTTATATGGTTGTACCCCTATTACCCTTCCATGATAGAAAGGGATTATAATCCATAATTTTCATCGATCAAGAGTTCTATTATTAGAAATGGGAAATAATCCTTTAGGAAATATCTATTAAGGTTGGTAAAATTGATGCAAACCCTAATTTTATCATTCTATTTCTTGACAGGGAATATATTGGTGATCCATATTGGGTATTTTACTTCCCATAAAAAGTTTGGTTTGATCAATTTTTCAACCTCTACCACAACATTTGTATTATGATAGTGGTGCATCATACTAGTTTCATGCTTGAAACCATGATAATCGTCAGGTAAGTTGAGACGGTGCGTAATCACATTGGAATTAAGTTTCGGAATTTCCGTATAATTCTAAGTAAACACATGTTGACGTTTCGTTAGAAATGTGATGTATATATCTTTATTCTCAAGAGTCATGGTGGAAATGATCAATGTAGGTCATGTGTGTTCTTTCATTCCCTGATTTATTTACCTCAGGTCATAAATATTAGTTGAGATGCCTTCCTCAAATGTGGGAGGGGAGTTCCTAAGATCATCCACTTATTCATCCACATATGACTCTATAAAAGCATTTTTAGATGAATTTCAAAATATGAGGGAATCTTTATTGCTATCGGGGTGAGAGAATACATGGGAAGAGACATTTTCATCCTCTTCTTCTAGATTCATTATAGAGAGTTTCCAGAGTTGATCTTCTTTTACACTATTTTTGGAAATAGGAGGAGCTTGGACATATAGGATTAAGTCTATTTCCTCAATCAGGTTTATGGGAAGAACATATTATTTCTCCATATTTCTCCAAAGAATCATAGGATAGGTCCCTAAGACATTGAGGGTTGTATCATATGTATTTTTATACACAATTGGTTTTTTCCATTACCTTTTATAGAAACCTACCATAGCATATGTGTCTTTTCAAGTCTCAAAGGGGGAACTATCACCATGTATTATGTTGAATTATCCATTAATGGGGTATTTCAAACACTGAAATAATGTTGAAGGTACTACCAAGTGTTTGTGGGTCCAGGTCCTTCCGAATAAAAAATTATATGCGATTTATTACGGGATAACCATAAACATAGTATTAGATGTGAGATCCCAAAATTGGTATTTGATCTTGATATCCCCCATGAGGTCTTTGCTCCCGCATTTCATACCCTTGAATGGTCATCTTTGTGGGATATAGATACCCTTCTCTATATCCCAAACATCATAGGGTCATAATTAGGATGAGGTTTATCCCAAAACCATTCTCAATCAGAGCCCTCAAAATGTATAATTTATTGAGTATACTCAAAAAATATAGGGGTCTGATGTGTCCCAAGATTACCTCTCCCTGATCATGTTCTGTGAATGATATGGAGACAAGGAATTATTATGTTATGGTCTCCTCTAAATAAACCTCACTTGAAAATAATTCTATTTTGAACTCCTGTGGGATTTGGAGGTATTAAAAGAGTTCTTCCTTGACTTCATTTTGAATGATAAAGTGCATCTAGGATTGTGAGTGCGGTTAGGACAACCAACTAAAATTTCAGAATGTCATACTTTTGAGCCAAATTTTGGTGGTTCCCAATGTGGGGTTACTCTTTATTATGTAGATAAATATCTAATAAATTTATGCTAGATGGTTCTAGTTCTTGATCAGAGGTTGAGGGGGCATCTATTTCTAGTGGCGTTGATTGTGTCGGATTTCCCCATTACTTGGGTTGATCTCACAATTTAATCGACACCAAGAAGTTGTGTAAGATGGTTGGGAAAGGGTTACTACTGAAGGTCTCTGTTAAACCATTTTGATTCCATTGAGGTAACTGGAGTTCTTTTCGATGGGTCTCAGATGCATATATATCCTTTGTGGGGACTTGACTGAAGTATCGGGTCCGACTGCATCCATGTTTCCCTTGTATCCTCAGTTATTATGAATTATTCCTCAAACTCCTCGATCAGGTATGGGGAACTCATACTCAGATGAATATTCTTTATTAGATAAGGGTTATTCTAATTTCATCACATTAATATAACCAAATATTTGGTCTTTGTCTGATGAGTGTTCTGTTTGGTGGGGCGGGGTTCGTGCTTCAGATGTTGTAGGAAAGATATTTGTAAGAGACAAAGCTTATGTAGGAGATGAATATGACTCTTCCTCTTATATATGTTCTTTTATCAGATGGTATCATTAAACTATATGAGGTGTGTTTGATGTTTCCTCCCTAGGTGGAAGAACCATAATGAGTTTGCAAAGTTATGCTCTCAGGGTGGCATGAGCTCAATCAAGTTTCTTTCAATTCATCTAGCTGTTGAAATTTTATCCATTCCTGACCAAAACTTTTTCCAATCATTTTTTCTAACTAGAAAATAAGTAATTAGGTCACCTGTGTTTGGGAGTTTTCCAAAATTACCTATTCTAAATTGATTATTCTTTGTAGTTCATCTTTGAAGACAAATAAATATTGGATGTTGTGACCCAACCTTCTATGAAAAGGGAAGTAGTCAGGATGATCAGGGATTTTAACCTCATCAGGATTCCAAGGTTGTTCCAGCTTAAGTAGGTTATTATCCATGTATATAAGGAACAAAACTAATGAATTTCTCATTTCGAAAGGATTACATTTTATTCATCGTTTCCTCAAATCCCAAGTGAACCTGATCTCTTTTAACTTATATTCATGGGTCAATTTGGGGTTCTTTACACATGATATGAGGTATTGGGTGGTTTGGGACCAATCTAGGTTCTTGAATGGGTATTGCTACTAGTTTTAGGGTAATGGATGTCATCTCTACCTTGCTAAGACTTTTCCCTAGTTCCAAAGTCATGATATTAGATTTAGATTGAGATCAATAAATTGTGTCTTCCAAAAATTTCATCATTTTTGAGAACACATAAAACCCACCTAGACATTTCATCAGGATCAGAGGTGTCTACAACACATCTTTGATATATTCATAATATATTTTCATAAATTTATCCTGAGATAGAGGGATGCTAATTGAATAGGTTAAAACTTTCCATATGGATATGAAGTTATACACCCTCTCATTTTCATGATGCTTGTTGTTCATTAGGTTGGAATTTTTCATTTAACTTAGCATGGAGTTGTAGTTGTAAATGAATTTATGATGAAGGTCTTCCCCTCCAATAATAGATCTTACTAGAATATTTTTATACCAAACAATGCTTGGCCCTAATAGAATCTATACAAAAGGCCTCATCTTGGTCACCTCCTATAAATCTCAAGGTTACATCATTTTACCACATAAGAAAGACTATATGGTTTAACTTCACTATTACATGTCTTCAATTTTAGTATCCAGGGACTCAATGGTGTTGAGTAATTTTGGAGGTACTACTTTCTAAGATGCCTCTTGTCTATAAGGAATGTGTGGGGACTGATAATGTGGTCCTATTTTCAAATCCCATTGATTATAAATTATTGTTTACACTTAATTATTACTCTATAAATGGAGAGGTTTTCTCTTTAATGGAGTTAAGTCACAATAATTTTTGAATTCCTAAATTTTGTAGTCTAGCTGCTGAGATCTGGAGCTAGTCTGATGCTCATATGCCTCTCTTTTCAGAAGATCGGCCCTTTCCATATGTATGGGAGGAAGGATATTCATCTCAGTCTAAAGATAATACCCAGTATGAATGTTTCTCTTAATTATCTCCATGTTGAGTTATCTGAGAGTTTCTATCTTGTTCTTATATTTATCCATATGTTTCTCTAGATAAGGAATTTTGGTTCTTATTAGTGATGATTGGGATGTAGCCACACCTCTCCCTTTATCCTTAGCAGTGTTCCACCATAGAGGTGGAAACTTCATATTTTTAGGTATCAGGTTTTGGATCCTCTTCTAGTTCTAGGTAGGTTTATCCTCAATGGGTGCATCTAGATCCTCCTCTTGGGGTATATTTCTCATATTGTGTCCCTCTACATTTGTGTCTTGATCCACATTATATGTTGTGTTTATAGTGATGATATTCATAGAGGTGTATTGGGAAATGGTATCTATCCCATTAGTCTAATCATAATAGGATGACTCTGCACTTCCTATATTAGGGTTGTCTCTTGAACCCTTGGACATATTGTGCTGTTTGACTTGAACCCCGATGGGGTTTGAGTACCTTCACTGTAATATCTTCTCATCTCAGTCTACAAGTACTAGTCTTGAGAGAGTTTTCTAGATAGGATTTTCTAATGGTCCTTTAATAGTAAAGTTTCATCTTATTGTGTGGGGAATATATTGGGGTCCCACATTTGATATTTACTTCCTAAATAGGAGAAGACCAATTCCCTCTGTGCTGATGATGATGATGAAAATTCCCCCATCCCTATGGGTTAGTGAATACTCAAGGCCACCATTGGAATTGGTTGATCTTATTGTTGAGGATTTAATGATTTCATTCAAGTATTTTATGACTCCTAAGACAGACAATAAGATATAAATTTCCTCATCATAGTAGTATGGGGTTGATTTGGAACCACTGTTGATTTCCCCAGGACCCCCTTGGGGGATGATGAACCTGGTGGTGGAAATTAAGATATAAATTCCCCTAGCCTAGTGGAATGAGATTAATTTTTAGATGCTTTCAATATGTCATAAATCTTCTTGGTAATTGACAATATAAGGGGTGAAGTTGGTGGTAGATATTATCTTAGAACAATGGGATGAGTTCACTCCAAGATGGATACTATTTCAGCTACTATTCAAACCTATTTCATGTATTGTAGTTGTAGTCATGTAGGAGCAAGGTGCAATGGTATCTCATGATAAGTGTTAGTTTATATGGTTTATTTTTGGGTTGATTGAAACATTGGATTACTTATCTTAAATGTGATCCCTATATGCTGAAAGGCCCAGTTAAAATACCTTTTGGTCATCCTATCCCCCCATTCATGATGTCTTGGAACCATTTATGCGGTGTAATTCCATTATAGTGACTAACCAGATCATGCGTTACTTGGCCCCCAGATCTTATTAGAGGATATAGCATTAAATAATGTTGTATCTGAGAGGATATGATATTCTAGGGGCAAGGTGAAGTGTAACGCTCCATATATTCCCCATCTTAGAGTACAAATACATGAAGTGGATTCAATGATCAGTTTCAAAATAGTTTTTATACAGTAGAGGCAATCATGTTTTAAGTTTGTGATGGGTTTTTCCTATATTAGGTCCTAGACCATGGAGATAGAATTCAATTCTAGCTGACAATAGAGAATCTTAATGGTCTGAAGGTGACCATCGTATCCAAGATAAATGATATGTCTATCCTTCATTCTTTGATAATTTTTCCACATATTTTAGCAGAGACAAGGAACGTACTTATCCTATAGCTCATTTTGGATCTCATAGTCAGAAGTAGAAAGGGGGAAAACGTGGTGGGGAGGTTGTTTCTAGATACCTATCTTCATATAAAAATATTGGATTCCTCTTTATCAGACTTACATGCCTTCATCTGATTAAACCACAGAATTTTTTTCTTGGGGTCTCCTTCTGACCGTAGTAGAGTGTTGTTGGTAGTTGATAGGAAACTATTAATGGTTTACCCTAGGTTTTTAGAACCTCTCTATATGAATAAGTCTTAGTTTTGACCACCTCTATATAAATAGGTGTCTGGGGAAGGGGTGTATTTCCTTGTCCATGGGATATATCACTGTAGGGAGGTTGACCATGGAGAATGTTATGATTAAACTCCCTAAAATTCATCTCTAAACTACCACGAGGAGGACTAACACAATATTGATCACCTTATGCTTTGGTTGAATTTTAGGTGGACCCTTGTGTTGTTGACAATGTGTATCAAATAACTACAAGGACACTAGAATTTACAGTATTAGGAATATGAGCCTCATTTTGCGCCATGACTGGAATATGCTAACCTATCTTTTGGAATTGTGCAGAGATATGAGCCTACTGTATAAAGTCTTCCAAAATATATTGATAACCATATAGTGCAGTAGGATTATGGGATTTCTATAGGGAAGCTACTAAAATATACCCAGTATCTTCAATGATAGGAATATGAGCCTATCATGAGGCATGATTTGCTCTTACATGGTGATCCTTGATTAGATTGGGGATATGATTCCAATCCTAACCATTTTAAGTATGTCTCTAATCTTTTTCAATAGGAATATGATCCTATCCCAAGTCATGTGATCCATGGTTGTTCATCAGTGGAAGTGGTTATATGATCCTTGGTTCCATGAGCTGATGGAATATTAAAAGTAACTTAACATACATGAATACAAGCCTATCATGAGTCATGTTCCACCCTCAAATGGTGATCCTCATTCATAATAGGGATATGAGCCAGATCCTAAGAATTTTGAGTATGTTTCTAGTCGTTTTCAATAATAATATGATCTTATCTTGATGAATGTGCCACTTTCACATGGTGGTCCTCGACCATAATGGGGATATTATCCTAATAATGGGCCTTTTAATATGAAACTGGTATTTTTCGACATGAATATGAGCCTATCCTAAGGAATGTTCCACTCTCATTTGGTGATACCCAATTGGAATGAGAATGTGGTCCTGGTCTGGTGCCTCATCCTTTATCAAAATATGTTGATAATCCTCCCAGAAAAAAGAAATAATATGTGCTTGCTCCAAAGAAACCACTATTTCATTCTAATCAGAATGTTTTACTACCCAAGATGTAGGGATTGGGATATTTTCTTCTCCATTTCTTTTTACCAGTACATGAATATGTTATTGAAGTTCTTTAGCTATTGTTAAGATGTAGTGACACTTCAGAAAAGTTTGTGCAGGAATGTAATACTGCTCATTTTTTGTCCCCGCTACATACTGTCAAATTTCGTCAATTGAAGCAAGGATATTATACCACTTATATCCCCCTTTTTCTACTATAATATGATGATTTACATCATGCATGGCGGTTGGGATATGCGACTCCCCCATGCTTGATGCAGTAATATGCTTGCAGACTTCTTCCAAGTGAATAGGTATATGAGCCTGCTCACTGGCTATTTCTGGAATCTATCATTAGGATTCATTATAATAATAAATGAGATGATACCACTCTTACTTATCAATATCTTTATTCACCCAATGTGTCTTCCTTGTTTCCCATACAATGGTATTAGAGATGGCAGTGTGTTGGACAGCACCCTCAGTAGAATACTGAAGGATACCAGTGGGATGGCGCTAGTGATGGGGGTTTACAGGATCCCTCAATAGTGGATACTAAACGAGAAGGGATCCATAGTTGAATACTTTATCCACCCTCATCATATATTGAATTTTCTTATTTTCATGCTCTAGGGATAAGCTTTTGAAGTAGTTAGTGGTGTCAACGAGTGTTTCTTGCTTTACTATAGCTTTATTTAGATGATACAAAATCATCAGTTTTAGTGTTTGGAGACCCTATTTGGTAGACTCAAGGGTTAGTATCATACCATTTCAATGATATTCATGTACCATTACATTCTCCACCTAACATTGAAGGTGTTGGGTAGGTGAGGTCATTACGAAACCAGTGGGGGTTGCAGCCACAACTGATTTTACAAAATAGTCATTCGATGAAGACATTATCTCAGATTAGGGTATTTGTTTCATAGAACTTTATGAATTCATGGATAAAATGAGTGACAAGGTCACCAATAAGTTCATCATAATATGCATGATATGTATTCAATCAGATATGCATGGGTAACACATTTTTCCTTTCTTATTCACAGTTTGGCCATTCATCTCACATGGACTTGTCACTATGAGGATGGAATTATTTCATGATAACCCTAAATAAATAGGATTGGATGATCATTTTCATCCTGTGAAAGGTTCATGTTAGGTTCCCCTATTTTTTCATAATATATTCAAAAAAAAGTCTGACACATTGTCAACTGGTCATTTTTTTATTTGAGAGATTCACATCGGGTTCACCAATTTTGTTTCACTAAGAGATGAGGATGAATGTTCCTACTGGTTTGATTATAGGGGGTTCAATTTCTTTTAAATCATTCAAATTAGGATCATTATTTTTATTTGTAATGTAAACTACCAACATCACCCACATCCATAACTGATTAGGGACCTTCTTTCCAAAGGTATCTGTTCATTTGGGGTTTTAGACCCATCGATGGTTAGGAACTCACATTGGTTGAGAGGATGGGAGGTCAGGTGAATCACACCCTTTTTGGGGGGAATTATTTCCCACTTTGGGACTCTCTTATATATTTAAATATGTTTGATAATTTCTTCCTAATCTTGATATGGGACTGTTTACCCTAACAAAATGATCATGTTTTCAACACTTTCACATGTAAATAGGGGGTCTATTAATGAGTCCATATATATGTATCTATGTTTCTTCATCCATTTCCAATTAATGCGTAGATTCTTATATTTTAAATACATATAACAAGGTACTTAGTGATTTAATATCATCCAAGGAGGCGTTTAATATTTTGAGGATGGGATTGAGCCATCATGAGGTATCCTAAGTATCCTATTTATAACAGGAATAAAAAACCCATGTATTTTGTTAAACCCATAAAGTTTATAATCATGCATAAAGGACATATATGAGGATAATTAGGTTTTAGACATTGATCTCTAACCTCAGAGAGGTATCCTACATATCCTGATTATAGAAAGCATCAAAGTTATCATAGTTTTATCCTGCCCTTGGGACTTACCCCATGGTACATTCCATTATACGGGGGAGTTATATCATTTTTTTGATCAAGAATTCCACATTGATATTTCTCTAGCTAGTGTAGATTCATTATGTGAATGATATGACCATTGAAAATCTCTAATACTATATGATTCATGCTCGGTGTGAGAATAAGGGACAATAAGTAATCAGTCTCACTACATATGGATGTGGGACTTCTGCACTTTGGGTGGCCCTTTGGATGGTTAATATGCATCCTAGCCCATATAAATGAATCCTGCATATCCTGGTTATGGAAATAATCAGATTTATCAAAGTTTAGTTTCCTTCTCAATCCGCTGGTTGATGAGGAAGAATGATCATCCCATGGGAGAGATTGGATCTCGATGGTTGGAATGTTAGAGACATGGGGGGACTTATATCGATTTGGATTCCTATTTAAGCCCAAGCCTTATAAAGGAATCCTATGTATCCTAGTTATAGAAATAATCATAGTTCATGTAGTTCAATTCTAATCAGGGTTTATACACTGAGGTAGCACTTTGGATATTTATTGTGGAACTCGAGCCTTAGAAAGGCCTCCTACATATCCTGGTTATGGAAGGAATCAGAGTTCTCATAGTTCAATATTATTGGATCTTACATACTGAAGTTTCCTTAATTTTTGGGCAGTCATATTAGGCCACTAATCAAGGATTACACACTGAGGACACCCTTATATGGGGGTAGTCATGTCGTTCCACTGATTAGGGATTACATAGTGAGGCCAACCTTATATAGGGGTGGTTGTATCATTCCACTGATCGGGGCTTACACACTGAGGTTTCTCTTATATGAGTAGGTCATATCATACCACTTATTCGGGATTAGACACTGAGGTCACCCTTATATATCTACTGGAAAAGGTTTCCATGTCCTGAGACAACTACTTGACATGGCATGATTGTCTGCATGACATGTTCTGATTGTATACATAACATGTTTGAGGATTTTTGGACATGTCATGATTACTCAATGAACATACCTAGAGACAATTTCATGATCCAATTGACTTTTTAAGAGGATTTCATATTTCTTGAATGACATTTCTGGATTCCATCACATGATCAAGGATTACATGTCTAGAGGGTGTCACAAGACCTAGCTAACTTGTCTGGAGGATGTTGTTTGACCCATGTTGACAAATCTGGAGACCATTGAATGATCATGGTTGACATGTCTAGAGGGAATCACATGATCTTTGATGACATGTACCAATGAAATCTCATGATCCAGGATAAAATGCCTTGGTGTCAAAGCAATACCAAGTTGACTGTCCTGGTGTCTGTGCATAATTTGGGTGATATGTCTGGAGGAAGTTCCAATACATGGATGGAAAGCCCAGAGGAATTCACAAGATTTGAATGGAAATCCCCATGGAATTATCAAGACTTTTGTGGGATACCCAGAGGGTGTCATGAAACTTTCTTTTTCATGTCCAAGGGAAATCACATGATCCAATTAGGATGTTGAGGGAGCGTCACATGACTTGGGAAACCTATCACGGTGTTGTCGCATGGTCTTGGTGAGTCATGAAAAGTGCATGGAGATTAGAATATATGTTATTCACATAAGTATACCATATTTTTATAGTCTTTTAATCTATATTTTATTATATATGTGACAGATATTTGTCCAGTGATAGATAATGTTAGGTTTCATGTGATCTAGCCAACATGCAGGACATTATTCGCATGACTCGGCTGACATGCTAGAAGTCCTCCGCATGATCTATGAGTGATCATAAAAAATTAATATACATTAAAAATTATTTATTAGGTCATTACATATATTTTTACCTGGTGGAAGACATTGAGATCACGTGATTGGGCACTCTGAGTAGTCTTCTCCTACGCTCCCATGTGCGATCGATCGATTATGTTTTTTTACTATAGGGGGGATTTTTTAGGCCTCAATGCCTCAATTATATGCCACCTTGTGTGGAGCGTATCTTATATATTTGAGAGGGATTTAGTGGAGGGATTTATTTTCTCTCACATCGTATTATCCTTTTGTTGGTCATTCATGGAATCATGTGATATTCAATGACTACAAGAACATTCATCCTTTTCCATTTTAATCGGACCTAGGGTAGTCAAAGGGATTTAACCTGAACATGTGTACATGTCAGGGGGATTCCAAAAGGTCAGTCCAAAATTTATAGGGGTCTCCATGAGATCATGATTCCTATGTAAATTATTTCACATGATTGAAGAAAACTTGTTTGGGGTCATCCATGAGACAAAGGTGGCTTTCTAGGGGGCTTTAATGTGATCAAGTTGATATGACTAAAGTCATTTTCATGATCATGTTGTCTTGTTGAGGGGGTCTTACATGACTAATTTTGATCACTCGGGGAAAATTACCCCTTTCATTGGAAGTCCAACTATCCTCACTTCACAATAAGCTTCTTCCTTTTCTACTTTTATTTCCTTCATTATTTTTCAAGGGATAGGGACCTCATGAGATTGTTCTAGTGTTAATGAAAAAAATCACTGTCTCTATATATGATGCATCATGTGACCAATAATGGATCTTATGGTGAGAAGTGAGAATTTTCATGGATACCCCATTGTTTGTATTTGGATTCTAACAGGCATTATATGACTCATGGAAATTTCTAAATCCATTCACGTGATGAATGTGACACCAGAATTCCTTCACATGAAAAGGAATTCCTCACCCATTGGTTCCCCATGATAACACCACATTATCAATATGGGATCTTACGATGGTTCACACACCTTATCAAAGTCAGTCTCTCTTCTTGTCCATGGTGCATCATGTAATCAATGTTGGATCTTGCACTGGCATGTGAGAATTGTTAGGAAAAATATCCTCTACTTATCTCTATAGAGTCATGTGAGTAGTGCACAATTGAGTGTAAATATTTTATACCCTTCTTATGATGAAGGTGACATGCCCACGTGCATCAACATGACAAGTTTTACATGATACCAAGTATCTATGGTTTCTTGAAAACCATATGAGTGTGTCACATGAATATCAATGACTGCAAGGAGGTTATACATTTTTTATATTTTCATCCTTTATTTTAAAAGGTTTTTAGATTATTATCTGGATAATGTTGGTTGAAAAATCATGTGACATAAAAGTAACTCATTTAAAAACTTTTTCATGATCAACGGGTGTCTTGGATATCTTCACAAGAATATGGGGGCCTGTAAAGAGGGGATCCACATGATCTCAAGAAAATCATGCATTGTGCATGACCCGTTCCAATTACATTCTGAAGGTAATGTGATCTCGTGTCTAGTTGTAGGTTATGTGATATACCTATCTTGTCCATTTCTCTTCCTTTTATTTATAGAGAAATAATACTCATACTTCAGGTATTTCTTTCCTTGTATATTTTTTTATGATCATTTTGCGGGAATTAAAACTAATGGAAAAACCCCTTTTTTCTCTAGTGTTTAGTGAATATTTCTACCAACTCATGTGTATCTCCTCCTCAATCAATTCAAAGTCACCTATCAACACATAATCCTTCATATAGGAGTGTATAAATAGTAACTTCATAGAAAAAAACATAATTTTTACTCTTTTAATGGGTTCTCCTCTTTCATATTATTTAAGTCACTACCTATAAACTATCTATCTAGTTCCACATAGGTATTTGATTCCACTTCCTATTAAATATAATTATCTTTAACTTCATCACTTTTCATTCACATGAATATTATCTCTTTCAATAGTCTAATTTAGATATGGTATACCAATGGAATCCATCAAGATAGGTATTTAATTGAATCTAGATCTTTATACTCTCTTACCCAATATGTGGGCAGCAACTCCAACCTCCAAGGAATGGGATAGATACATGCTCCATTTCCCATATCATCACCTTTTCATCATGTTAATGAAAGTTAAAACAAGAATAAGTTAAAAAACACAATCATTAACCCATGGGTACTTCAATCATTCTAGTGGATCCAATATCATCGTTGGGTTATGAGGACGATATCAATTATCCACATGTGGTGAAAGAAATAAGTAAAATAAAATTCCATGATATCTTACCCTGAGAAGTTTTTAAAATTTTATATTTTATATATAAAGAACATACCTTTTTCTATAAAGTTAAAACCTTGGATATTCTCTATTAAATATGTCAAGTAATATTGCATGAGCTTGAGTGAGGTCTCAAAGTGGAATCTAATTAAGCCCCTCTTTAATATTTTTCCACTAGATATTTGAATCACCAAGAATGCTTCATGTTATAATTAATCTCTTACCCAAGTCCTGTTAAAATATTAAGTTTAAAAATAATAAATAAATATTGAGATAAAACGTTGAGTTTCATAGTTAAATAGGGATATACACCATTCAAAGAACTCACCACCTTTTACAAGTATCAATAACACTTCTTGAAGTTACAACATAATATTGAATATTTCGAAAATGTTTGATTCAAGATACTTTTCATTATTCTAAATGTTTCAAAAAAATTAATAATGAAACATGTTATAAACACCTTTTAACATTTGATCATCCATTAATGAAAATGTTATAACACTTAAATTATAAAAATCCATTAAACATCATCACATTATGTTATAATTGACAAGTAATAAATTATATTAGAAGAATCAAGAATTCAATGAGTGATATCACATATCACAAGCCCATTACAGATAATTCCATCCCCACTATGTTGGCCGCATGGTGAGTACCACACACAACCACCTTTCTAACAACATTGAAATCACAACATATCCCACATCATTTTATTTAAAGTAAAAATCCATCAATTTTATATATCCATGAAACCCTAAAGTTGAATCTCTTTGCCTTTATCTTCTATCTTAACACCAAGGTTCTAGAAAGCTGTGAGAGGTAGATAAATGCTATCAATAAATGTTGTTGATGATTCACACATCCAGTGGATACCTCTAAAGGTTAAAATATATAGGATTACACATAGAAATGTCCACGAAACATAATAAATAATATTCAAATTCTTAAATAATAAGGTATATTATTCATGTTTTATATATTTATTTGAAATATCACATGGTATATCTTGTAGAATAAAGGTTTATTTTTTTATGGAATTTGTGTATAGAGATATCCCCACAACCACTATAAATTTTAAGGTAATAGATGGATTTGTGAGTTGATATAAAGTAGTTTGCATTGATCATTATTGACCACTAATGAAAATGATTCATTATATTAAATTCTTACAACCATGGCATTAAATATTTCACTCTTTAATTCTTTGTCATTCATTTCACATTTTTTGTTATGTAATTTCTTAGTTCTATTATTAGATTTCATAAAAAAACTTAAAATAACATATAATTTTTATAAAAATTAACTCATAAACCATATTTTTTAAAGACTTTTAAATAAGTATTGAAGAATTAAAAATATGTCATTTTTATTTAAGATGATGATTTTTTCTCATTAACCCGGCATCCAACACCACCTAACCTAATTAAGTAGAACATGAGTCATGATTAATCAAGTTGTATAAGATTGAGATAGTAAATTTAAAACCCAGTAAATATTAATGTAGAGTTAATAGAGGGGTATTAGTATACATTAAACTCGGACCTAGTTAACATAATTATTATTAATTTATTAAATATAAATTTTTATATAATTATAATATTATAATAGATATTTATGTTTTATATCAATTCATGTCCTATTTATAAATGAATTTAAATATGAATTTTATTAAAATAATTATTTTAAATTTTTTATCTATCTGTTTTCAAAATATAATGAAATTATAGAATTTATTTATTTATTTTTAAATAAATTCATTTTAAATATTAAAATGAAATTTGAAATTTTGAAAATTTTGAAATTATAAATTGATATTTAAATGTGTTAGGGTAGTTAAATAAATATTTAAAAATTTAATATGATACTGTTTTGTTAATTTATTTAAAAATAAAAATATTTATAAATGTTTTCAGAAATTATAAACCTAAACATGATACGATTTCAGTAGTATAAATTTCATAGTGTAAAGACTTAGAGAAAGAGGTATGTTTTGAATTTAATTTTTTTTTATTTTAAGATTTAATTTGATTGATTATAAATTGAAATTTTAAATGGTCAAAGGGGAAGAGGAATTTTAGATGGGTGGAGAAGTTGAGTGAAAAATAATTCACCACAGTATACCACCAAAACTCTAGTAAAATCCATCAGAAGTAAGATGTCCAAAAAATAGTTTCTAGGGGTTTTAATAAGTTTTAATTGACTAGAACTAGGATCTAGTGGTCCGTTGAAAGTTTGGAAAGGGTTCACCAAATTTTTGGTGTCTTGTTTGAGGTTTTCTCATGTAATTTATGTAAATTTATAGTTATGGGTTTTTTTATTAAATTTCTCATTTATTTATTCCATGAGATAATTAATATAGAAAAATGTCACTTTAATACCTATTTTTACCTATTTAATTTATTAGTGAAATAATCTTTCAATTATTAGTGGAATTATGAACTATTGGAGGTGATAGACTCATCTTATTTAGATATTAAAAATACCTATAACATTATGTGAATGTGTTTTGGATTTATTGTTTTTATGCTCTAATATTATTATATGCTTCTTGTTTGATGGAATTAAGTATTTTTTATGCTAATAGAAGGATTAATCCATATTTATTAATGATGTTTGTTTTCTAAGTGTGAGGTAGGTTACCTATTGAATTATTTAACATTTAATTGAGTAGTTATATATAAAATGTGAACTTATATTATGATTTAATGTTATGTGTGAGATTATTGTCCTTATAATTAAGTTCAAATTATTTAGAATTATTATACATGAATTGTAAGTTTTTATACATAATTTATAAACATGATACAAGGATAAAAATTTAATATTATATAAATTAAATAATTATTAAATGGGATACATGATTAAAAAATCTTGAATTTTATATTATACTTTTTAGATGAACTGAAAATGAATTTATGATACCTTTGATTGAAGTTTCGGTGTTACCTATTAATGTTAAAGTGTTGTTGATGAAACTTTAATTCATATTATTTTTATACTAATTTTAATTACTTAAAATGAATTAATTAACGGACATGATTGGATTTTGTCGTAGGCTTAGTGATAATATTAATGTGTTTTTATATGATGATTGATATGGATTAGATAAAACACTTGTTAGTGATATAAAAAAGTTACTAATTTTATTTAGTAAATTTTTAATGAACATTTTTGTATTTAAAGTGACTCAAATTTACTAAATATTATATTTTAATTAATATAATATAGTAATAAAAGTGAGAATATATTTTTAATGGTGTTTAAATGGATAATGTGGATTTTAGGGGTTTAAATTGGGTATTTTCTTTGAAAATTTCTTGCTATAATTTCTTTATAAAAACGTGAAATGTGTATTTGATTATTGAGTATTTTTATAAGTAATTTCAAATCAAATTATTTGTTTATATGGGATCAAAAGAAAATTAGTGATTGCTTGTTGTGCTGATATTAAATTTATATATGGGATATTATAACCTGACTCTTTTATTATAAATGTTTCATGAAGTATTATAATTTTTAGAGATCCTTAGGTTAGGGTATGACTTGAGATAATGATATATGGCCCAAGGGTTTTTCATAGGACTTGTTTTAATCCCTAGTTTATATTATATATCTTGCATTTGGTATAAAATTTTCTTGAGAAATGTGTTTGGATGCTTAATCTAGGCTTGGTGTTATAAACGTCTATATATGTTGTATAAAGTATGTATAAGGTTACTTGGATGTCATAGTTAACACCTAATACTTTAAATAGAATATTGTAAATGATATTATTAAATAATTTAATAATTTTACACCTTTTATATAGGATCATGTTAAGCTCAAAGGGATTTTTGAGGTTGTAATGGTTTCTACCAAGAAAGTTTTTATCACTTCCTATACATATATTCATTTTGTGTTTATATATTATATACATGATATTGTAGGTAAAGGAAATAGGTCTTGGTATTTGGGAGTTGATGTATAAGACATATTGGGATTGTTTTATTACACATTTCAAGTCACATATAAGAGATGTCTATATAAAGTACCACTATGGTGTGATCGTGCCACTGAGGCAATATGTATCATGTCCATAAGTTTTCTCCTCAGTTTCCAAAGGATGACAACTAGCATAGAGTGTCTAAGTATATGAATTGGGAATTTATTTTTCTTATAATGGTTCATCCCATCAAATACACTAAATATAAACATCAAAATAACAAGTAATAGTAGAAGACATCAATGTCAACTCAAAAAACTCAATGTAATACCCCAACAAGCCACAAAAGTAATAAAAGAAATCAAGACACCATAGTATGTCTCATAATCCAAAAATATAGATAGTACATCTAAAATATGCCATATAAATAAATATGGATAACTCGTACAAAATCACTCTAAAAACCTAAAATCATAACTAATTAGTGTATCTGGACACCAAATATCTACAATTCAGGTCTCTTGATTTTCCCTAAGACATCATGAACTTAATATATATACACACAAAATTTTTATATATAGTAAATGAGAATATAATACTCTATAGAAACCAATGAAACTCCTATAATATCACAGAGTCAATAATTGAATGAAACATATAGTTATAGTTAAAATTGATTCAACACTTTTCAATTTTAGCATGAAAAAATAATTGCTACAAATAATGCCAGATAAATAAACTAAACATGCTTCAACCAATGAATGTGTTTATAGATCAATGAATTTAATCCAATAGCTCTTCACATAATCACAACCTCACCTAAGGATAGCCATGTGTATAGTAAAAACATATATGGGCTTCTCCTGGCTATGTCATTCTATAATATCATGCACATATTCACAGCATAAAAGAGACTATATTCATTGATCATTCACAACAAAAAAATGGATTATGATAAACATATCATGAATCACTTAAATCCCTTCATAACATATCATTTTTAGAACATAACATTCCTTTTTAACTTTTTAACCACTTTTCATATCATAAGAAACAATAATAATTCTCGAGATCATTTCCAACATCTATGTAAATATATTTTAATGAAAAAATCCATAAATAAACACCATTTAGGTCCCTTATACTTAAACTTCGTCCCAAGGTTAATTTAATAACCTTTTACTAATTAATAATCCCCTTAACCAATTTAAATTTCATTTCCAACTTTTCACATACCTTTAAACGACTTATTAAACACACACGTTAGCCTTCCAATAATATGGTTAATTTAAAAGTAATCTTAGAACATTTTTATCATTTAATTCCTTATTTTTACATGTTATTATTCATATTATAGAAGTAAAATCACCCTTTAAACTCACATAACAATATCAAATACACCACAAAATCATAAAAATTCGTAATCTCGTGACATGAATTTATTAATCAAATGTTTAGGAATAAAAACATCTATTTTACCATTATATAATTATTTCCAACCCATTTTTATCCATATTAAACTACTAGACTAGTATACACTTAAGTTTTACATATCAAATGGGCCATTTATCTAACCAATTTATCATTTTAAACATGGAAAACCACAATTCCATCCCTTAGCCAATATTTTAAGTCTCAATTACCCCTTAATAATTTATCATAACATTATTTATTAAAAATTAAACCAATTTAAAAGTTAAGAAACACATAAAAGAAAATAAATAATAAAATAAATACACACTCCATATATAATCACATTCTAAATTCCATGACAGATTAACAGGTCACCTACCTTAATGAATTCAAGAAATCTACAAAACAAATTAGACCCTTGGTAACTCAAATAATATAATGATTGAATATTTTGATGGACTAAATGAAAAATAATGTGGATTAGAAACATATATTGAGAAAGATATGATTTAATTCACACAAAATTTTAATATTCAAGAACCAATTACTGAGATGAATCCAACCCCCCTATATAATCGCAAATCTTAGCTCAAATGGTGAATATATCGCACCTTGAAGCTAGGGGATGGAAAGATATTGTTAAGGAACCAAATATTCATTGAAAATTGTAAAAATTATACTTAAAAAAAGTTATTTATAAATTTATATCCAATTATTACAGCTATAAAAATACAAATTTATCCTTATTTAAAAAAAGTTCTAGAGTACATTGAGTACGTGGCCAAAACACACCGAAATCTGGATGCAATCCCACCAGCCACCTAAAGGATAGTTTAGTGGACCTACATCACTACCTATATGAATGGGATGATATTATAATATATATCCTCCCTCCACCACTAGTAACCTAGTGAACTTGTCTAGGTTAATCAAGAAAAATCCACATACATCTCCTCCCCCTACTCCTTCATTCACCTATAACTCTGAAAACTAGTTCAAAATATAATGAAATGAATAAACTTAAATAAGATACATACCTTAACTATTAAGGTTATTATGAAATCCCTTATATATGGATTATTATCTCTAAAAATAATTTAATATCACCAATGAACAACTCTAACCATTGGGAAATCATCTCAGCTTCTCAATCTCGGGTTTCCTCTTAGATATGTTCATGCTGCCATAGAATACATACACATGGCACAACCTTTACCAAAAAACCCTTCTCAATTAAGTCAATAATTTAAACACTTTTTCCTTAAAATAAGTATCTATATCTAACCCAATATCATCACACTGATCCACATATGTATCTAGTTCATACTTCCTGAACCAAGACACGTGAAATACATCATATATAGTGTCATAATTCATAGGTAGTTCCAACGAGTAGGTAATATTCTCTACCCTCTCCAAATTCCAAAACATCCCAAAATACCAAAAATCAAACATTATCTACTTTCCAATCATATGATTCCCCATTCGAGGTGAGATTCAATGGATGACGTGATCCTCGACAACTGATTCAATATGAAAATTCTTATAGTTGGCATAATACTTTTGTCTACTCTGCGTGGTAACCAATATCTTTCTAATTATATGAACATGCATAAAGGACACTTTCAAAAATATAGGCCCAAAAAAATTTTCTTCTTTATATTATATCAAACTCAAGAGACACTGAAACAACCTACCATACAATTATTCAAAGGGCACCATCTTAATAAATTCATAGTAGTTATTATTATAAAAAAATTACCAAAGGGATATAGTCCTATTACACACCACCCAAGTGAAGGAAACATGATAAGATAAAATTTTAGAGATCTTGAATCATGTTCTCAATCAATCCATCCATATATGGATGATAATTTGTACTCAATTTCACTTGAGAAACCAAATATTTATAAGATTCATGCCAAAATCATGATGTGAATCCCGCATCATAATACAACATGATGTTATGGGGAATACCATGAAGCCTCATAACCTTATATATATAAATACAACAAATATCTTCAACCATATTGGTCTCCTAGTTCATTAATAAGTTGGAAACTTTCACAAACTAATTCCTAATAAACCATAATACTTCATTCCCCTTTCTCAAATTCAAAACCCCTATCATGAATTACATGGTGATATTAACCTATTTAAATTATATAATGGTAATATAATGAAACTCACCTATCATATAGAAATTCTTAGATTTAAATCGCTAAAAATTGATACACCACAAGAAAAACCTAGAAATATTGATAGACCCAGTGGATCGTGTAGTTGCACTGAGAAGGGGGAAACTATGTAGGAAACTTTTTACTAAATAACATTAACTTAAATATATACCCCTTTATGTTTCTCAAACATATTCCATCAGTTATGATCTATTGATCTTTAGTATGTTATTTAAACACTTACTACCACGTGCAATGTATATGATGAAAGGAAACAACAACATATAGGGATTTTTACAAGGTTCGGCCCCAATGTGGGAAACCTACTCCTTTCTACATCTAGTTATTAACCTAAGGCATAGATTTTCACTATTATATCAAGTGATATAATGTGGAAAGTTGTTATCCTTTACACAAGAGAATATTTTTTATCCTATACTCTTATTACCAAAATATTTCATGTGTAATTAAGATATATCTTGAAAATCCTCTTCTACCTCTCAGTAGAAATGGTGGTGTTGTTTATAGTAGAGTCAAAAGTCTTTAAAGGTTATTTGTAAACATCCTCATGAAAAATTATTCAATTTATATATTTTTATTATATTGAACCATCATGAATGTTTTTCTTTACTCTACTTCTAATAAACATAATTTTTAAATTCATCAAACTTGATTGCTTGAATGTTAGGAAATAATAAAAGTTGTGTGAGATATTGTTCTTGACCTTCTTCACCTTCTAGAAATATAGTTTCTAGAGATCTCACTTATAATTTATTCAGTGACTAAAACTTCAATTTATTTTCACTGGATGCTAGCCTTTCTCATTTTATTCTAGTTTTCTAAATCCTTAACCATCTTCCTTACTTTGGAACTATAATTTCTGGACTTCTCAAATCCTTGATCCAAATAAACTTCAGATTGACTACTGGTCAGTTATTACCTTTATTATACTTTTCTTAAATTCTTATTCATAATTCAATACCATGTTATTTATGATATTGGCCTTTATAGACTAATCATTTCATAAAAATATTATTAATTAATAGTATTTTAATTTTTATTCTTTTTCACTTTTAAAGTTTTACCCAACATCCTTTATCACATCAAAGATCTCATCCATTTACTTAATCAAATACTACACATATCTAAACATCAACTATTCTTTGTTCTTCTGACAATTTCATCTTGATTAAAAAATTCCATTTGTAAATTTTAAAACTGTGAAAAACAAGCTCAACATTATCTTAATTGTTTTGACTTCAAAAATTTAATATGAAGTCACTCATCATCTTCTTCTCTCAACATAATTTCACATAATTCATTATGTATCTTTTGGTTTTACCTTTATCTCAGAAATATATTTACCCATACTCCCATAGTATATGAAACTTTGAATAAACTATAACATGAATTTTTTTCTTTTTATGATCTACATATTATTCACTAACATCAGGTTCAATCATTGTCTTGTGGTATATTAGAAACTCATCATGCCTTTGGATTGTTATATATTTTAATCAAATAGAAATATGAATTTTCTGATTTCTCCTAACATTTGATGAATTTATCTTATGATAAACTTAGAACTTATATTCTCATAACCTATATCAATCATTATATCTATTGACACATTGTTATTATCATTACCCAAAGTCATTATAATGTCTAATTAAATCATATTTGGGTGCTTCAACATGTGGTTGGTCTTCTAACATATGATCTGCCTCATATTAATTCTCATTAAGAATCACCTCATATTATAATTTTAAAGATTAGAATGATATAAAAAATAAATGATTCTTTAAGAGAATCCATAATTTCTTCTACTCTAGCCTTTATATAATTTCAGGTAGAATCACAATTGATCCTCATATCATGATGATTTATTTTATATTGAATTAATAACATATTAATTACATGACTTTTATTCTAATACTATAAATTATCTTAATCTTATCAATGTATTTAGTATATTTATCTTCTAGATATCTTATATCTAATTATTTCTAGTGTATCTTCTGGTAATTTTACTTCTACATGGGTAACTCAATTTTTAGTGCACTTCATGCCTTTTTATTTTTCATCCCATAGTCAAAATGACTCTTATGGGGGCCTCAAATGACTCATATAGAGTATCAAATGACTCATAAAAAGTAATAATAATAACTCATATGTACTCCTATAAAAACTATTATGAAGTCTCCACCTTATAGAAATATAACTTACAGACACCCTAGCTTCTTGTCTTCTTCCCTAAAAACTTATGATGGTTTCATCTGTTGAGCAATGTATTGTTTTTAAACAAATCAAAATAATGTTTTTTTTAAAGGGGGAGATTATTTCAAATAATACTCTGTCTCTTTATGATGATTTTGATGCTCACAAATACCCTTAATTATTTAATAATTATTTCGTTGAGTATTTTGCAGGAATTTATTTTATTTATTTATTTCATACAACGAGAGTTTATACTTCATTTATTCCGAGATCAATTTTAGCGTATTCTGGAATCACTGTAGCGCGAGATCAGTTTTAGCGCGTACTGGAATCACTGTTCATACCCTACGTTGATGAACGTAACGTATGGATGAAAAGTTTACTTTTTATGTTAAAAGAAACGTATGGTTATGGAACCTTACGTTATTTTGAAACGTATGGTTAATGAACCTTACGTTGTTGAAAAGTATGAAAGAAGAACATTACGTTTGGAAGGAATCTTACGTTTTTGTTGTTGGACAAGTATGGAAGAGAATATGTACGTTAGTTTTCAGTGTTGAGTTTGTTTCTCAAAAGTATGGATCATCAACCTTACTTTTATAATCAACCGTACGTTCTTTGGAGAGTTGAAGCAAGACAAAGTATGGATGATCAACCCTACGTTTGAATGCTGAAGAGAAAGGGAGTTACAACGGCTCTGTTATTTCATTTAATATCGCGAATCTAAAGGAGATTTTCATGGATCTATTTATGCGGAAGATTTTCTCATATTTGAATATATATGTTCTATCTTGGAAACTTCGGATATATATATGTGCACAGGAAAGTGTATGATACACAGATTGATCTTTTGACGAGCAAGAAACAGAGACTGTGTGAAAGCGTTCTTTTCTGGTGATCGAGAAGAAGTGTAAAACCTTTATTACCGAAGGAAGATCTTGATAGCAGATTCACGTGTTCTACATCGACTATCTGTTGTGAATCTACTGCTGCTGAAGTTGTGAAGTTTCTTATAATATCTATTGCAACTGGATCGACTCAGAACTGTTTTGATTACATATCTTTATTTTCTGAAGACGACGATCTATCTACTGTCAATTGCATTCTGTTGCAATTGTGAAGAACAACTGGAGAAGTGTTTCTTTATCGAAACCCTTTTATTTCTTTTGAGTGATCAGCTTCTCGTTCTAAGCTGTGTGGGTTCGTGTTTGAACCAGGAAGGCTGTGTTTGCCTGAATCTTGTAAAGGTGTCAACTGCCTGTACTCAGTTGTGGACGGGTCTGTGGAAACGAGGACCAGATAGTGAAAATCGCCAAGCTCGTGGATTTGAGCGTTAGTGGAGTGGACTAGGGGCCTTCTGTTCCCCGAACCACTATACATCCGTGTGTTCATGCTTTTACTTTTTCCGCTGCATATTTAACGTGCAAAAGCATAGTGGACAGAATTTGTCTAAATTGAAGAGATTGTAATAATTTTGAAAAGACACAATTCACCCCCCTCTTGTGTATAATCCGTAGATTCAGATCCAACAATTGGTATCAAAGGAGGAGCTTCTTATTTTTAAAGTCTTATCAAGCTAGAAGTATTTAAAGATTATACATAGTGTATCATGGCTGATATGAGAGAGGGAATTTCAATGGTCAGAGCACCTTACTTTAATGGAGATAATTATGGCTGCTGGAAATCACGTATGATTATTTATCTAAAAAATCTTGGTTACAAAGTCTATTCAAAGATTCTGACTCCCTATGAAATTCCTGAAAATCCCGATACATGGAGTGCTGCTACAGAGGCTGAGTATGACATAAATTCAAAAGCTATGAATGCAATCATCTGTGGTCTAGGACCAGATGAATTTAACAGAGTATCTCAATGCCCGACTGCATATGAAATGTGGCAAACAATAGCTGTTGCTTATGAAGGAACAGATAATGTAAGACAGATGAGATATGCAACTGCTAAGTTAAAATTCGATACTTTCAGAATGATTGAAGGAGAGAGCATCACTCAGATGAATGGAAGATTGACAGAAATTGTCAATAATATAACAGCTCTAGGAGAACCAATCAAGCAGGCTGATCAAGCGTTGAAGGTACTGAGAGTACTTCCTACTCGATGGAATGGAATCTCTGCAGCAATCAGACAATCGACTTCTGTTAAAGATCTAACTATGAGAAAACTGATTGGTACACTGATGATGTACGAAGCTGAAATGCAATATGAGGTAAATGAGCATAAAGTCTACATAAAAAGGGAAAATACTGCTTTGAAAGTGACTTCTCAACAAAAAGACAGAAAGATGAAGAGCAGAGAAGTAAGTGCTAAATCAGAAAGCTCTGATTCTTCAAATTCGGATGAAGAACTGGCTCAGCTAGCCAGAAAATTCAGAAAGTTCTATAGTAAGAAGAAAGACTTCAAGAAATCCTTCAAAAAGGATAGCAAGGAAGTGAGATGTTATGAATGCAAAAAGATGGGACATATCAGACCGGATTGCCCAAAATTGAAAGATGCAAAGAAGAAGAAATTCTTCAAATGAGATGATTATGAGCAGAAAGACAAGAAAGCTATGAAAGCTACTTGGAGTGTTTCTGAAGACTCAAGTAATTTTTCTAAATCATGCTCAGATAAGGAGGAAGCCAATTTAAAAGCAAATATGTGTTTCATGGCTGAAACTGATGAGGTACACTCATACTATTCCTCTGACTCAAATAATGAATCAAACTCTGAAACAAGCTTCTCAAATAAAAAACTTGCAGCTTACTGCAATATGCTTGAAGAAAGGTATGACTCATTATTTAACAAATATAAATCTATAAAGAACTTGCACAAAGCTATTTCAGATGAGAGAAATACTTTGCTAAAACAACATGAGGAATTAATTGACAAATACAATTCTGCTGACTCAAATAAAATTAATTTTGAATCAAAAATAAAAACTCTACAGGATGAAGTAGAATCTTATAAAACGGCTGCATTAGTTTTTACAAAAGGAGAAAACACCTTAAATGAGATACTTGGAAAAACTTTAATTAAAAAGGAAAGGTTTGGAATTGGAAGTAAAGGAGAAAAACCTAAGTTATACAAAAATTATTTTGTTCCTAGCACTAAACAGGTTATTTGTAACTTCTGTGGAACAAGAGGTCATATAGCTAAAAACTGTTTTCTAAGACAACCTCAAATATGTGGAATTAAGAAAGCTTATATTTCCAACGATCTATATGATTCAATCAATTTTAAGAAAACAAAGCAAATCTGGATACCCAGATCACTGCTTGCTAACACTCCTAGACCCAACAAAATATGGGTACCAAAGCAATTTGTTTGAATGTCTTTACAGGTAGCAGGTCACCAAAGAAAGAAAGAAATATGGTATATAGACAGTGGCTGCTCAAGACACATGAGTGGAACTTCAGCTAATTTCTCTTCTCTTACTCGAAAGGAAGGAGGACTTGTCACCTTTGGTGATAATGCCAAAGGAAAGATTATTGGTATTGGAACAGTTGGAGATCCAGAGACAGTCTCAATCAACAAAGTACTTTATGTACAAGGGTTAAAACACAATCTGATAAGTATCTCTCAACTCTGTGATGATGGATACACTGTTGATTTTACTAACAATAGTTGCACTGTTTCTAAAGATAAACTGTTTAAGTTTAGAGCACCCAGAACTGATAATGTTTATACTTTGAATTTTTATTCCTTGTGTAAACAACAAGTAAACTGCTTAACTGCTAATATAAGTGAATCCTGGATCTGGCATAGAAGACTTGGTCATTGCAATATATATGCTTTACATAAATTATCTAAGAAACATCTAGTTTCTGATTTGCCTAGTCTCAAATTTGAAAATGACAGATTCTGTGATGCATGTCATCTTGGCAAGCAACACAAATCATCATTCAAATCTGTTAATAAAGTTGCTACAACTAAACCTCTAGAACTTATCCATATGGATTTGTTTGGACCTTCAAGAGTAGCAAGTTTAGCTGGTAAATTATATGTTTATGTATTAGTTGATGATTACTCTAGATTTACTTGGATTTTCTTTTTGAAATTTAAAAGTGAAGCTTTTAGTTTATTTGAAGGTTTTTGTAAATCTGTTCAAAATGAAAAAGGTTTTAATATAATCTCATTGAGAAGTGATCATGGTGGAGAATTTGAGAACCAGGAATTTAATTCCTTTTGCTCAAACATGGGTATTAAACACACCTTTTCTGCTCCAAGAACACCTCAACAGAATGGGATTGTAGAAAGAAGAAATAGAACTATTCAAGAAATGGCTAGAACTATGTTAAATGAATATAGCCTACCTATATATTTCTGGGCAGAAGCTGTTAATACAGCTTGTTATATAATGAATAGAATTTTAATAAGACCTATTTTGAAAAAGACACCCTATGAACTATGGAATAACAGAAAACCTAAAGTAAATTACTTTAAAGTTTTTGGATGCAAGGTTTACATCTTGAATACCAAAGATAATCTTGGTAAATTTGATCCAAAATCTGATAAAGGTATTTTCTTAGGATATTCTGCAACCTCCAAAGCTTATAGAGTCTATAATAAAAAGTCAAGGATTGTTGAAGAATCAGTTCATGTGAAATTTGATGAATCTGATCCTTTTGAGAAAAGGATAGAACAAATAGATGAACCTGATTCTAATGAAAACATGAGACCTGAGAATTTAAAGAATGATTTTGAAAATGATATAAAAGAAATTCAGTCCAGTTCAGAAGAACATGATACTGAAGAACCTTTGAATGTAATGCCTAGACAGTCTAGAACCTTAAAGAATCACCCTTTAGAATCTGTGATAGGTGACTTAGAGACTGGTATTCAAACTAGAAGAAACCTTGGAAACATAGTTGAATTCTCTACTTTCCTATCCCAACAAGAACCTAAGACCATAGAAGAATCCTTAGATGATGAGAGCTGGGTAATAGCAATGCAGGATGAATTGAACCAGTTCAAGAGAAATAAGGTTTGGGAATTAGTTGAAAGACCACATGATTATCCAGTAATAGGAACTAAATGGGTCTTTAGGAATAAACAGGATGATCAAGGGATAATAACAAGAAATAAAGCAAGATTAGTAGCTAAAGGATATAATCAAGAAGAAGGAATAGATTATGATGAGACCTTTGCACCTGTATCCAGGTTAGAAGCCATTAGAATCCTTTTAGCCTATGCATCTTATATGAATTTTAAATTATTTCAGATGGATGTTAAATCTGCCTTTTTAAATGGTTATTTAATGGAGGAAGTTTATGTTGAGCAACCTCCTGGTTTTGAAAATTCTCAAAAACCAGATTCTGTTTTCAAACTTACTAAAGCTCTTTATGGCCTTAAACAAGCACCTAGAGCTTGGTATGAAAGACTAAGTTCTTTTCTTTTGAAAAATGATTTTACTGTTGGACTAGCAGATCCAACACTCTTTAAGAAAACTGTGAAAAATAATGTTTTGTTGGTTCAAATTTATGTTGATGATGTAATTTTTGGATCAACCAATAAAATTCTTTGTCATGAATTTTCATAATTAATGCAAAAAGAATTTGAAATGAGTATGATGGGAGAATTAAATTTCTTTTTGGGTCTTCAAATATTTCAAAAAGATTTTGGAAATATTTTAAATCAATGCAAATACATTACTGATTTACTTAAGAAATTTGGACTTGAAAACAGCAAGACATTTACAACTCCTATGTGTACTAATATAAAACTTGATTTGGATGAAACTGGAAAATCAGTGGACAACAAGTTATATAGAGGTATGATTGGTAGTTTGTTATATCTTACTGCTAGTAGACCAGATATAATGTATTCAGTATGTCTTTGTGCTCGATTTCAATCAAATCCCAAAGATTCCCATTTAACTGCTGTTAAAAGAATTTTAAGATATTTAAAAGGTACTATTTATCAATCTCTGCTTTATCCAAAAACCTCTGATTTTAATTTAATTTCATATTCAGATGCTGACTTTGGAAGCTGTAGATTAGATAGGAAGAGTACTTCAGGAACATGTCACTTTTTAGGAAAGTCTTTAGTATGATGGTCTAGTAAGAAACAACACTCAGTTGCCCTGTCAACAGCCGAGGCAGAATATGTGTCTGCAGGTAGTTGTTGTGCACAGGTGTTGTGGATGAAAAACACTCTTATGGACTTTGGATTAAATTTCAATAATACACCTATTTTATGTGATAATACTAGTGCAATTAATATTTCAAAAAATCCTATTAGTCATTCTAGAACTAAGCACATTGATATAAGACATCACTTTTTAAGAGATCATGTGTTTAAAAAGGATATATTTTTAGAATTTGTAAATACAGAAAATCAATTAGCAGATATTTTTACTAAACCACTTCCCACGGCAAGGTTTGAATTTATTAAGGGGGAGTTAGGTTTATTTAATTTTAAATAATTTTTAATTTTAATCTTATTCTATTTTCGAATTCTGCTTAATTTCTGTTTCCCGCTATAAGTAATTTTATTTTGATTTAAATAAAAGTAATGATTAGTGATTACACGGGAATCAAGGCTGTCAGAACCGTTTAACCTTCTAAACTGTTTTCACCTTTTTCGGAAACCCTTTCGAAAACCTAAAACCGCACATCTGCTCCAAAACCCTTTTCTGAATCTTCAAACCCTAAACTTACGAACCTTCAGAAATCGTTGTTGAAATGGCAAAGACTAAGCGTCCAGATGAAGCTGAGAGCAGTGCTGCAAAGAAATCTAAAGTAGTCGGTCGGAAAATACTGCAAGGTAAAGTCATAGATTTAGAATGGCTGTTTGAAACTAATTTACTGTTGAAGCAAGCGTTGTCGTTTCAAAGCCTTGAGCAAGCTTTTAATAGTGAAAACTCTGAGTTTCTATATGAGGCAGAAATGAGACATTTCTTTAGAACTGTTCAGTTTAGCCTTGGGGATACGGAGGATAGTTTATTGGCTCAAATAGAGGATAAGGACTTTTCCATATCATCTGTAGAGATAAGTCAAATTCTTAACTGCCCTCATGAAGGAGTTTTTCATTTCGATTTACGGAATATTGGAGATTCTGTACATAAGTCTGAAGACATTATGTCTTTTCTGTTTGGAACCAAAGTGATAAAGAAGATGTTTATTAAAGATTTGGAGCCCGATCAGAAAATCTTGGTAAAATTTGTTCAGACTGGTTTAGCACCAAGGATGGCTGAGATGGAGAAAATTCTATACCCTGACATGTACATAATTTATCTTCTGATGAGTGATATTAAGTTTAATTTTCCTCGGTTTATGATAAGATATCTGAGATACTGCAGTTAGAGTGAAGCAAGAATGACCTTTTTCCCTTATGGAAGGTTCATTTCTTTGTTTTTATATAAGAGAGGAATGATCAGATTGGTAAGTGCTGGGGTGAAATGTCACCACAGTAATGTTTTTAATGCTGGAACTTTGAGGAAAGTGGGATACTTCTGGAGCACAATTAAAGGAAAACTCTTACCTGTTGGAGCTGAGGAAGACTCGGAGAGTGCTCAGGCTCAACCGGTTAAGTCCAAGGAGGGACAAGCAGAATCAAGGGTTAGTACAGTGGCAAGAAGAATTCGCTTTGAGATGGAGGAAGTTGAGGAAGAGAGAAGTCAAGAAGGACTTCAATCTAGAAGGAAGAGGTCAATTGATGAAGAAATTATCTCTCCTGTCTTGAAATCTTCTGAACCGGTAATTTCTTATTCATCTGTGAGAGAAGCTGTTGTGGAGTGGACTGCACCGATAGAGGAATCAGTAGCTCAACCGGAAATTCAACTAGAACCTCAAACTGCTGCTGTGGCTGTTGAAGAAGTAATTCAACAAGAACAACTTATGGAGGCAGTGCCTGGTGAAGAAGTGGCCCGACCTCAAGAGTTTCATGAAAATATTGTTCTTGATCATTCAGTAGAAGTCAGAGAGACTACTGTTCGTGATGAACATACTTCTGAAGTTAATACAGAGGTACTTCAGGAAGATTTTTCAGTAGAAGAGTTTCAGGCTTCAAAGGATAGTTCAGTGGATCAACCTTGTCAGGACAAAGAACAGTCAGATGCAGATTCTTTACCACTTGTCCTGCTTCATCAATCTGATTCTGGACATGAGAATCAAGCACAGGGTGCCCCTGATTCGAGAAAAGAAGAAGTTGTTGAGTTATACAAGCGTATCTCTCAGTTAGAATCTGAGAATGTTAGTCTCAGAAATTCTCTGAACTTAGAGCAGTTGAAGTTTCAGAAGCTGAAAGAATCTACTGTTTCAAGACAGGAAGTAGATTTGTTTAAGACTGATATGTTGCATGCTGTTGATCAGTTGAAATCAGAGATGGTAAAGAAAGATGATTTGTCTGAGATGAAGATTTACATTGAGAATAAATTTGAGTCTGTTGCAAATAGTGCTGTGAGTGGATCAGGTTCTTCACCTGATTTGATTCGAAGATTTCAAGCAATTACTGGAGCACTGAGCAATATGAGTGACAGATTACACGATCTTCAGTGTAATAGTGCCCCTTTGTCAGTTTTGCTAGATAATCAGAAATTTTTAGTGGATCAGTTGACATCTGGAGAGCAACCGATTAGGATTCTTTTGAATCAGTTATCAGAAAAACTGGATCTTTTTATTGAAAAAGAAGAAAGAATGCATGAGTTTTTCAGAGTTAATTTGATTTAAGATATTCATATGACTCAGGAGAACAGAGATCTTATCATCAAGTTAGGAGATGGGATGATGAAGAGGCTCAGAGAACAGTTTACAGAGATCAAGACCGCGATTCAAAGGAGATAGACACATTTTTTTTTCTTCCCTGTCTTATCCATGAACCTTGATTCCTCTGTATATCACAATCATTTTTATATATTAGCTTGTGAATGAAAATTCTTTTCTTACTTTTTTTTTTGTTATTTATTGATTTATGATTAAGTTAGCCAGTATAACAAATTCACTTATTCATACACAGTTTATTATAGCATTTACTTATAGTTAAGTGCAATATTGAATGTGTTCAAATCCGTAATTTTTCATTCTTTTTGATATCACAAAAAGGGGGAGAATTTGGATAAACACAACATTTAAATTCATTTGGATATATGGGAGAATTTGGATTTATACGACATTTATCTTTTATCTATTTTTAGCTGAAAATTTATTTTTATGGGGGAGAAATTTTATAGTTAAATATTGTTTTAATCCTTTCAGAATTCTAAAATTTTATAAAACTAATTTTTCAATAAAGATTGCAATTAAATTAGTTCTATTATTTTATGGGTTTTGTGATCATCAAAAAGGGGGAGATTGTTGAGCAATGTATTGTTTTTAAACAAATCAAAATAATGTTTTTTTAAAGGGGGAGATTATTTTAAATAATACTCTGTCTCTTTATGATGATTTTGATGCTCACAAATACCCTTAATTATTTACTAATTATTTCGTTGAGTATTTTGCAGGAATTTATTTTATTTATTTATTTCATACAACGAGAGTTTATACTTCATTTATTCCGAGATCAATTTTAGCGTATTCTGGAATCACTGTAGCGCGAGATCAGTTTTAGCGCGTACTGGAATCACTGTTCATACCCTACGTTGATGAACGTAACGTATGGATGAAAAGTTTACTTTTTATGTTAAAAGAAACGTATGGTTATGGAACCTTACGTTATTTTGAAACGTATGGTTAATGAACCTTACGTTGTTGAAAAGTATGAAAGAAGAACATTACGTTTGGAAGGAATCTTACGTTTTTGTTGTTGGACAAGTATGGAAGAGAATCTGTACGTTAGTTTTCATTGTTGAGTTTGTTTCTCAAAAGTATGGATCATCAACCTTACTTTTATAATCAACCGTACGTTCTTTGGAGAGTTGAAGCAAGAAAAAGTATGGATGATCAACCCTACGTTTGAATGCTGAAGAGAAAGGGAGTTACAACGGCTCTGTTATTTCATTTAATATCGCGAATCTAAAGGAGATTTTCATGGATCTATTTATGCGGAAGATTTTCTCATATTTGAATATATATGTTCTATCTTGGAAACTTTGGATATATATATGTGCACAGGAAAGTGTATGATACACAGATTGATCTTTTGACGAGCAAGAAACAGAGACTGTGTGAAAGCGTTCTTTTCTGGTGATCGAGAAGAAGTGTAAAACCTTTATTACCGAAGGAAGATCTTGATAGCAGATTCACATGTTCTACATCGACTATCTGTTGTGAATCTACTGCTGCTGAAGTTGTGAAGTTTCTTATAATATCTATTGCAACTGGATCGACTCAGAACTGTTTTGATTACAGATCTTTATTTTCTGAAGACGACGATCTATCTACTGTCAATTGCATTCTGTTGCAATTGTGAAGAACAACTGGAGAAGTGTTTCTTTATCGAAACCCTTTTATTTCTTTTGAGTGATCAGCTTCTCGTTCTAAGCTGTGTGGGTTCGTGTTTGAACCAGGAAGGCTGTGTTTGCCTGAATCTTGTAAAGGTGTCAACTGCCTGTACTCAGTTGTGGACGGGTCTGTGGAAACGAGGACCAGATAGTGAAAATCGCCAAGCTCGTGGATTTGAGCGTTGGTGGAGTGGACTAGGGGCCTTCTGTTCCCCGAACCACTATACATCCGTGTGTTCATGCTTTTACTTTTTCCGCTGCATATTTAACGTGCAAAAGCATAGTGGACAGAATTTGTCTAAATTGAAGAGATTGTAATAATTTTGAAAAGACACAATTCACCCCCCTCTTGTGTATAATCCGTAGATTCAGATCCAACATCATCTTTAAGATAATATCCTTTATAAGATCATATTGTAACTTAAGATTGTGTATCTTTCAATGAAACATCATCTATATGAACTTAAAATTCACATTTGAAAATAATAATCTAGTTTCTCATATAATTAGATAATTATATCTAGGAACATGTTTTCTAAGATCCCTTATTGTTACTTTTGTGAAAATAAAAAATTATCTAATAAAAAACATCATGATCCTTCAGAACCTCAATATCCCCTTTCGATATCTCTTAAAACTCTACTTACATAGAATTTTTTTTATAAAATTCTTCCTTCAACATTATAATTTCTCATTTAATCTTATAAATATAAGTTCATCAATCACCAGATGTATATATAGATTCTAGTTACTTAGATGAATTTCTCTAAAACCATCAGTAGAATTTACTCCCATGATTTTCATTACTAATAGTGAAATAATCCATTCTAATTTTAGAGAAATAATCTCACACTTCTTCAGTATCATCATCCATTCTAGGACTAAAATATACTTGTGTTATAACCTCTAATACACCTCATATTCATATTGTTGTGTACTTCTAGAACGCCCTTAGGCAGCACCAACTTCTTCAATCTCCTTCAAATTACTCATTGAATTTTCTATTCATTAACACTAACCATTGGAAAAAAAATATGACACTTCAACATCATACCAATATTGACACCTTATAGTGACCCATACTTTTTATACATAAATATTACACCATTTTATATGAATAGTCAATACATTTATCAATAATAGATGTCTGAGGACCCTAGAGATTTAGTGTATTTGGAAATGTGGATATATAAAAAACTTTTATAAAAAAGTTCTACATCACTTCTCTTTTAGTTCTTCACAACTATCACCCTTATTAGATATAACATACTTAAAACCTTTCTTCATAACCTGTGGAAGAGAAACATAAGAAAGAGTGAGCTCATATGCTTAATAATAGTAAACATAAGATTTGTAAATAAATGATTATAAGTGATAATATGATAAGTACAATGGTATTATAACATGTGATAAACATTAGAAAATCATTCCCATAAATTCATATATCATAATCATGAAACCTGGCATAAATATTTATCCATCATTATACATAAGACATAAGAGTGTGAAATATTCAATAATCGACCATGATCCATAAAATCATATCATAAGAAAAAAAAGCATGTGGAATGTAAAAAATCATAGAAAATAATTTCATTAGTTAAGGCTCACCCCCAATACTATCATACTGGATTGGATTGACTCTCTATTCCATCATTTCTGTAGTCAAGGTTTACTCCTAAGACTATCTTGTTGGACAAAGTAACTTATTAAACTTGGTTCACTCCCCATTAAATTCCTTATTGACCCATGAGATATCCTTATTTAACCAATGATATGAAGGGATATATAATTTTGGTCCCACCCATCACATAATTAAAACCATATATATGTGTTCCATAATATCATAAAACAATCATAATATCATGATATCATAACTCATGGAAAGGATACATATTTCATAAAAATTTATTAATCATAATAATAAGGCATATATATAAAGAATAAATATAGTAATATTGGATCATATCCCTTGTAAATCATAAGAATCATCAAAGGATGTTATTATATGAGAATACCTTTAAATGATTACTAAGACATTTTGTGAGGAAAATACCCATTTCTTTTTTAAATCACTTATTTAAAATCTAAAAACATAAAAAAAATTTAAGGAAACATTTTCATTGAAGAGAACCAAAGAAAAATTTTATGTAATCTTTAAATAAAATATTAATCATGATTTTATTTAAATTATTTCTTGTGGTTTATGTTAAAACGAAGACTCCTTTTACATTTTCAGTAAAAATTTAGAAGTACCACATTAATAAAATGATAAAAATGTTCCATTTAAACATTGGTAGGGAAAGTAAAATATGGTAAAAAATTAATCTAAATAATATTTTTAGAATATTAAAAACATTATTGAAACAATTTTAATGAAAAATATGGGCATGGAAGAAAATATTCTCGACTTAAGGGGAAAACAAGGTTAGTTTTCCTTAAAAACATTCTTATGGTATTTTGAGTAATTAAAGAGAGGAAAATGAAATTAAAACATTAAATATCCAAAAATAACAATAGGATAATAAAATAAATAATATATTTGAGATATGTTTCATATAATTTCGTCATTGTAAAATTTAAGCATAAAAAATCTTAGAAGAAATAATATTGTAACATAAAACTCTTACTTCAAGTTCGTCTTACTTAATAAGTGCTCTAAAATCATGTAAAATAAATTTAAATTTATTATAATTATATAAAATAATCATAATAATACCTATAATACCATTAATGTTTTAATTATAACATATTATTACCCATTCATTAAAAATATTTCATTATCATAATCATTTATAGTGTTAACTGCTTCATTTTTCATGTATATTTTGGATCAATAGTTGTGGTGAATGAAATTTGATCATGGTTAATTAATTATTAGAATTTTAATAATGATATAAATATAATATATATTCATTATATATATATATATATAACAAATCATTTTAGGTGGTTATGAAAATTGAATTACATCACTACGTAGAGACGGTAGTCCGTACGTACACATGAGTGATGTTTTCCATTTTTCAATGGATGGAAAAAATAAAGGTAAATATTAATTAATAATTAAAAAATAATTATTAAAAAATAATTATCTTATATAAACATTAAATATATTATAACAACCAACCATGAATGATGGTGGTGGAAAATGAGTTGTATCGCTATGTGGATGTTGTAGTCCACGCGTACACGTGAGTGAGACTTTCATCTCCCATTAGATTGAGAAGAGGTGGTAAATGGTTTTTACCTCATAATAATAATATCCAAGTATAATTATGATACTTTATTCATTATTTTTATATATAAATAAAATATTTATATGGGTTAGAAGAAGAAATTGAATTTAAAGAGCTTGGTTAAGATCTATACCTCTTCCTTGAGAGACCACATTTGGATTACTCCTTAATCCTTCAAGGATTTCTCTTAAGAGAAGATAAAAAGGTATAATATGAAGGGAATAATCCTAGTAATAGTTTTTAGTATTAATTTTATGATATATAAGGATCAAATGGTGTGAATAAGGGAGGATAATAGGTACCCTTTAATAAGTGATGGGAGGGGCGAACATGGAATTTCTTAAAATATTTTAATGACTTTAGGTCACTTTCATTGGAAAGTGGAACAAAATGACTAAGGATTTTTTGTTAGGATATAATAATGTTTAAATATATTCAAAAAATAATAATTTTATAGGTTTTGATGGAAATCCTACCCTTATCTCATGGTTTAACCCCCAGATAAATCGTTTTTAACCTTAACAGTGGTAATAAAATTTTACTAATTTTACTAATCAATATCCCCAAAAATTAAATTTAAACTATTAAATTATATTAATTATGATTATTAAAAATAAATAATTCATTTTATTGTATTAAATTTTTATAAGTGGAAGAATTTAATTTTAATTAATCGTGAAAACTACAATGAAAATGTTTTTTCAAAAAATGAATTTTTAACTATAAATATTAATTTACTTTTATTCGTTTCCTTTTAAAAAATTAAATAAATTTTAAAATATTATATTGAATATATAATCTATAAATATCATTAAAACAATTAATAAATATATATTCAATTAATTTATTAGGTTAAAAAACACATTACGTGCATAAAATAGTTTTTTAGAAAGATATGTTTTTAAGCCCAAAAATTATCTTATATAAAAATAAAATATAATGATGATTCCTATGTAATTAAATATATTATTTATAATTAAATGATAATTAGGTTAATTTAATATAAAATTCAAAACATAATGGCATATTTACTTGAAAATAAATGATAATTTGGAAAAAAATATGGTATTATTCACTATTCACTGAAAAATAAAGCTTTTTAGACAAATCCTAAAAATTTACCCTAAGATAATATCAAAATGATGATTTTAGAAATGAAATTAATTTCTAGAATAAATTATTTTGAAATGGTAAAAATTAATTATAAATTTTATGTGAAAAAATGTGATAAAAACCATTTTTGAAGGATATGTATTTTGAAGAATAAAATGACTTTATTTGAAAATGGGTAATTATTTATTATGACTTAATAAATACATTTTAATTAATAAAAAAATTACACATTTTTCAGAAATCATTTATTACTATTCATACATGCTAATTTAATGGCTATGTTATCATAGTTTACTATATCATGGTTCATATAGACTCAGGGTTGTGTGTAAGGGTATCTATCGCATATTTAAAGTTTTATTTAAAATTAAATACATATAAAATCTTGGGGTTTACACTCATTATACATATTTCTTTATACCTATATACAAAAAATTTCATCGTATGATATGGTGAATCTTAGTCAAACTAGGATGAATTACCCTCCATGATATATAAAAAACCCTCATCACTTATTCTAATAGAGATAATGAAACATATATATTACCATGATAATATTAGAGAGATTCATCTCTAAGAACCCATTTGAGAATCTTATCACCACAATATAGATTTCCCTTAAAATATGGCACTCAAAATCAAATCTTGGGCCCTCCAACGCCCGTTCCATTAATGAGGAAGAGTTAAAAATGAACAAGAATGAAACAGACCTCCTTCTCATCCATATAAAGTCGTATCTATCAGAAGAGAGTCATAAGAAACCACCCCACATTAAATCTTAAACAACATCCATCTGGGACTTCTAGATCAAGGAATTAGAGACAATATTCACTTTGATGGTGTAAATTTCATCTAAAAGTCAAATTAATAAAGGTATTAAACTCCACTTATGATTAGAAGATTAAAATAATTCTAATAAATTATATACTTCAAACTCTCATAGTTGGATAACACCAAAATATTTTCCCAAAATATATAATTTCACTAATTCTTAAGATCATGAATAGCTATATCCAACTCAAGATCATGAGTGGGATAATTCTTCTCATGTATCCTAGGTTTTTGAGATTCATATTCCACTACCCAAACGTCCTATATTAACACAAAACCCAATACCACAAAAAATCATCACAATATATTTCATTAACTTTTATATCTTTAGCAAAGTTATAATTGACTATGACACCAATATCTTCTTTAACTTATAGAAAGTAGCATCACACCAAACATGACACTAGAACTTCACTCCCTTTTTTGTTAGTATCATTATCAGTGTAGCTAGTTGAGAGAATAAATTATTTAGGATTTATTAATAAATCATAAAATAAATATTCTTTTACTCCACTAATATCCCTAATTAAAAAAACATTCCTTGAAAAAGTTTTCTTCTCAAATACAGGACTAACATTTTGAAATATTTTCATACAAGAAACAAGCCCAAAATATATACATGTCATGTTTAAAATTCTATCCATCTCCTAAAAGGATCATAAATAAATAAAAATATCATTGATAAGCATGATTGTAAAGGAATCTAGCTAAGGGTAGAAGGTGTGATTCATTAAATCCATAATCACCATTGGCATATTTTCTACCCCAAACAGCATCTCTAGAAATTCATAATTACCATATCATATCTGAAAGGCTATCTTAGGAACATCATTATGTCACACCCTCTTAAAATTATAACCCATTAAGAGATCAATATTAGATAACCACTTATATCCCCTCAAGTAATTAAAAAACCATCGATCTAGGGGAAAGGATACTAATTATTTATGGTTACCAAGTTTAACATGTGTTAATAAATACAAAACTATAAAATCTCATCATCCTTCTTAGTGAAGAGCACTAGATAACTCTATTGAGATACACACTTTTTAATGAATCCCTTCTATTAATTATCCTCTAAAAGAGTATTTAACTCCAAAATCTGATCTCATGTCATACAATATAAAGGAATATGTAACACCCCAAGATTTCATAGTGTGTTATTTCTTCAAAATAATTCAATAACTTGCACTACACGCAACACCGAGTTAAATCACACCATGACTTACCAAAAAAAGGCCATTAAAAAGAGGTTATGAATAGTATTAACTAAATTTTAAACTTTATATAATCCTTATCATTTTATAATCCATATTATGAGTTTCTTAGACATAATGCAAGAACAGATTCATTTTCAGTATTGCACTTTTATCAACTTTTAATAGTGAAACATTTTTAAATACAATATTTTAAACTTTTTGACTAAATGAGGACATCAAAAAATTTAAAATGAAACATCCCAAGATTCCACGGTACGCTTTCCTTTGAATAATACAGTAGCGTGTGTTGTACGCAACTTCGAGTTCTAACACACCATAACCAATCAAACTAGCCGTTATGAATAGTAATACCTACTTTTCGAAATTATATATATTTTATATTTTAAAATGGACTTCATTTCTGGATTCGGAATATCGAATTTAGCCTAAGGTGAAATTTTGGTACTTTTCGGATAACTTTCATATTTTGATGAATAGTGAAAATTACAAAATTTTAATTAAAAACAAATTTTTTTAATCAAAATAATTAATAGTGATAAATTAGGAATTTGAGTGGTTTTAAAGTATATTTAGAATATATTTTTACCATTTAATATAATTTTGGTCATTGGACATAATTTTACAATTAAACCGAACATAAACAAGTGTCAATCTTTTGATAGTTATTATCTCTTAAAAACACGCTTTTTGTTTTGACAACGGGAATTAATTTTAAATTAATTTCTGCCACTTCTGTGTTTTGAATTTAGAAAAATGGATTCCATATTTGGAATCAGTATGTCCAAATTGTGTAAATAGGTAACTTTTATTTTTAGACATTTTGAATAATTACTGTGGTAAATATTTTATTTACCTTGGTTAAGGGTAAATCTGGTAAATAAGGGTTAAAAAATAATATTATAATAATAATAAAGTACCCTAAAATGTGTCCTAGACTTATTGGTTGATACATGTTCGACCATAGTCATCTTTGGGTCGATTTGGGGACCCCATGGTGCCACTTGTAGGTGATAGGGACACTTTATTTTAATTAAGTTAAAATGAATACAAAAATGACACAAGCATATATCTTTTAGCAAAACAATTTTTAAATAGGGTTATATATGTTGGATTTTAGATTATAAATATTCCTTAGAACTATAAAATGATTTACTACATAATGATATTTTATTTATAATTTTTAAACATTAAATAATTTAATTTATTTATGACACAATGATGATGTAGTAATTACTATAATAGTGAAAAATCAAAATAATTGATATTATAAATACCCAAATAAATATAATATGAAACTTTTAATGAATTAAACTAATTTTCAAGGATAATATGACATATTAGGATTGATTTAATTAACTTTTTTCGAAGTAATCATTCTGTTGTGAGATTCACAAAAATCAACTATTGAATAGTGTCAAAATTTACATAAAAGAGTTCTTAAAACAAATATTATATTATTAATTGATATTAAATTCCTAAAAATATAATGTTCGGCCAAGAGACTTATATCATGATAGTTTCATCATTAATGGACCACTTGGGGGTCTCTTGGATGTATATAGTAATTTTATTAACCATATTATATAAAAATAAAAAGAGACATTGTAAAAGTGAAACTAATTAAATTAGAGTTAATACTTAAAGATAAGGTTAATATAAGTACCCAAACCTGTCTAAATTCTATTGGTTGAGTTGTTTTCGACCCATCCCCACCTTAAAATTTAAATAATCAACTTTGGAGCCATTAGAAACTGAATATGAATTTATTATAAATTAATATTTCTAGCTTTTCCAAAGGTGCCCCTCACCCCTCTTATAAAAGGGCACTCCTCCTTCTCATTTCTTCACACCTTCAAAGCCTTTTGGTTCGGCCAAACTCTGCCCAAATACTCTCACAAATTCCCTCACTACAACCTAGAGGCCTTAGTTTGATCAGAAATCCAACCTAAAAAACCCTTTTGTTCAAATCAAAAGGAAGAACCCGAAGAAGAGGTAATGATTTCACCACCCTTTTTCCAAGTTCATTACTTCTTCCACTTCTTCTTCCTTTGTTGTTACCATTCTAAAATAATAACTCCAGTATCATATATATACTGTAATGTTATTATAAATATGGTACAACCATATTCAGTATTCTATCCACCCTTTGAATAACATGTCACCATACGTGCGTACGTACGGCTTACCGTCTCTACGTCGTGGTGTAATTGTTATTCAATATAATATTATTTGGATGGGTATAATAATGATGTGTAACTCATGTAAATAATACATATGACATGTTAATTATTTAGTATATATGACATACCATCCATTTATATATTATTTTAATATCAAAAGAATGATATTGTCGCTCGTGTGTACGTACGGACTACCGTCTCCACGAACGCGATGAGATTCATTCTCCATCGTATCCATTCAAGTATAATTATCATTTGATGATTTAAAAAATGATTTTTAAGGACTTTATATCATTCTGGATATGAATAATATACAACCTATCCTTTACAAACATGTCTTGCGTAACAAAACATATAAAAGAAAACAAGTAAGTTAACACCCGAAACAATGATAATACTAAGATATTATTATCAAATCAATATTAAAAGATCATATATGATATCATATTAATGTATATGATTCTTGTATAATTTAATAACAATTATTTCACCATTATACAGGAGGTTAACCTACCTGAACCAAGGAAAAGTACAAGGTAAGGGGTTTTCATCTCACTCCTTATTCCCGTGAGATTCATGCCATATTGCCACTATCACCTTTTGTGTGGTGAATGTACTGCCCATAATTATATTCTTTGTGTAATACACTCTAATTTATGTGTATTTACATATTCATTGTATGATACCTCTTTCATGGGCTGTATGTTTCATAAGTTACCAAATTGGTAAGGGTTATTTCACAATCTCTTCATTATCCGAGGTTGTTTATATGTAATAATCTACTGGGATCTCTTTATCATCCACATCCATGTTTCTTCAAAATGTATTTCAAAACATTTTTATTATTTACAAGAATATGGGTTAAAGTCATTTATACCCTTGTTTGACTTTTTATAAGAGGAATATTTCCATCGTTTTCAAAACAAGGTCCTTTTTAACCTTTTCGACAGAATTAAGGTAAGAATGTTTTTTTAACTTATACGGCGAGTGCGGTTATTTTCTGCCGTTATAAAATCTTCAAAGTTTTCCTTACAAGCTTATAAGAATATTTTCAAGAAAATGTTTTATTTTATATGGCTCTTAAATGATTTCAAAAATCGAAAGAAATATTTCTCCAAAAAGTGTTTTGATTTCATCTATGTCAACATCCTTTGATGGATTTTACGCTAATTTGAAGTTGATTTATTATGATACAAAACTTCTATATTGTATTGAAGGTTTTGTGATATGTTTGACTATGGATGTGGTATTTTTATAACATTCATAGTTTATGGTGAAATTATTGACATTTCGTATTCTATTTTTAATACGAATGTTTATGTTATGTTTAAACCTTATCATATGGGAATGCATTGGACTTAATATGTGACGGGTGGAGCCCGCAATAGCTCCTCGATGCATCGGTAGGTCTCATGAGACAAACTAGTGTCTTGGCACAAGGCCTTGGCAAAATATTATTTGTAGTCTTGGCACGAGTCCTTGGCTATGTGGTTATGATAGTCTGGCATTATGCATTCCAACATTATGAAAGTGGTTATTCATATTGCATGTAATTATTCGATTAGTAGAATTTCCATGTGAACAAGTAAATGGCATTATTTCATTTTACTTTTGTCATACTATGTTGAAGTTCAAGTTTAAAAGGCTTTTGTTTTAGTTATACATAGCCTTAAATGTTTATTCTTATTTATGAAAGTTTCCGGTATATCGTTATCCTTACTGGGCATTTGAGCTCACCCCTTTTCTATGTTTTATTCTTCCCAGGAAGTGAAGAAGTAAATTATGAATGACCTGCAGGGATATTATGTGGGGATATGACTGTGGTTTATGGAGACAATATGTTGTTATAGTAGTTTTTCATTTTATGATGTAATGTAAGACTTATGAATATATCTAGTGTTTCCAAGGCTACTAAACCAATCGGTCTTTCGAGATTTGATCTTTCTTGTGATCATGCCAATGTTATGTAATAATGCACCGACTCTGGGTAACTAGGTTCGAGTCGTTACAGTTGGTATCAGAGGAAGTTTAGTACAAACCTTGGAAGCTAGATTTAGATAAAATCTGATTAGAGCACGTAGACCTAAGATGAACTTTGAGGATTAGTATAGAAGAACTTCCTAGAATTTTGGTATTGTAGAGATTTTGTGATTTTTCCGAGCAATACATCCCTGTCTGGATACGAGCAGGTAGAGGTGGCTCTGGCACAGATGTACCAAGGGGTAAAACCCGAAAACACCGCTTTGAGCTAGACTCGAACGGGAACTGGTGCATGACAACGGGCCTTGCTGCACTCTTGGTTACGACACTCCCGGGGGATATGCTTAGGATAATTCTCATTTTCTTTACAAACCATTGTAAGGGTTTATGAGTATATACATCCTCAAAGGAAACATTTTTATGATTATGGATTATATCCATAAATAGTTCAATTTATGTTAAGTGTTTTATAAGTATGGGATTATGTATTTTGATTCATAAACTGATCTAGTTTATGACATTGTTTAGAAATGGCGCCTAGTAGAAGGAATGAGAACTCCAGAAATGCACATGATACAAAGAGAAAGAAGGATCATATATTTCATGGTCTTAAGCCAGAATTTATAAGAGAAATAGTCTCGCATGTATTATCATCATATGAAGAAATAATATCATGTGTTGATAAGATAAGTAAAGAGTTTACTGAGTCCTATGGATTTGAAGGGAAGAAATAGAAGAAAAGGATGGAAGAGAGAAATATGGATAAGGGGAAGAGGAAAAAGATGAATTTTCCCATATGTGATAACTGTGGGAAGAAACACCCTGGAACTTGCCTGAAAGGAATGAGAGTTTTTTATAAGTGTGGAGGAAAAGGGAACAAAGTACGTGACTGAAAGGGTAAGAAAATGGTTTCAAATGTACAATGCTTCATTTGAAAGGAGTTTGGACACTACACGAACTTATGTCCCAGTAATCAGACTATGCCGCAAATGATGCTATTGGATAATAATCAAGTTATGATACTACCACAGATGAAGAGGAATGATTAGAGTTCTTATGTTGATTATGTCAATTGAGTGTTGTATCAACAATGTACTTGTTATAATAATTATGGAGTATATAAGGATTGTACTGCAGTAATATTTCATTAAGGACTTGAGATTGTGTGGAACAAAGAAAAGTGACTCAATAGCAGGATAAATTTTTGTAAAATATATGGTTGAGAGAATGATAAACCATAATATAGTTCTGATACCGAGGTAGTGATTTTGGAATAACACATGATTGTTTTGGATAAATTATATTGTATATTCTTGAATACCTTGGAACTGATTAATGATTTGTATATTCCATCATTGTTGGGGTTTAAAACATTTTTGGATTGATGAAGTATATCCAGCATTCTATATGGAATAAGGGAGCATGAATGTAATCAATAATGAATATGGTAATTCAGGATGTTTCAGTGTATTAAAAGAATACATGATGAAGGTATTCATATGCTATTACGGGGTAAAAAGGATCTAAATTATGTTTACCTTTTTTATAAATGTTGGACTGTGAGTTTGGAAAGAAGTATTTTGGATAGTTCTAGTTTGGATTATTTTGGATTGCCATAAAAGGACAACTCGGAGGTCGGGCGGCAACCCGTCGCGACCGGCAAGGCCGCGAGACTTGAACCTGCAACCGAAGGGCGACAAGGGTGTATCACCTACCACTGGCCCACGAGATTTCATGGATTAAATAATGTAGTTTTTTTAAAAAAATATGGTAGATGAATTATAAATTCATTTATTTTGGAACCCTGTACGAATAGTATAAATAGAAATTTTTTTACGTTCTATTATCTTTTAGAGTGAAAGATGAGTTTGTGGTAGAAATTTATTAATGGATAAAACTCTAATTATAAAGTAAGTATATCTCCTTATGATCTTAGCCAATCTCATAAATAAATTCCTCAACATTAATAAAAGGAACTTAGAACAAAAATGTTGTCCTAGATGGTACCTTAAATCATCACTAATTTATGGCTTTGGGATTGTTGGCCTTTTCATAGCCATGTTCTCTACCACTCTCCATCAGATAATTGATGGTTAGATTTCTCTTCCATATCCATATTTTCCTACATGGAACCCTAGTATGTGTTATTTTCGGTAATCTTCATACTTTCCACTCTTTATTTTAAATAGAGGCCTCATTAATTCATTTTTCGATGTGGGATTTCAACTAAGATATTTTGAAACGTCAAAAATGTGTTATCCCAATACCCTATGTTTTGTTGAACTGATGGTATTTCAAATCATCATAGATTGATGAGTTTAAGGACCTTAATTTTATACATGTTTGTGATTGATGACCTCAATCACTACCTATAAATATTTACATTTTCCCTCCAATTATATGTCTCTAATTTCCACCAATGTTCTCCTAATCGAGATCATAATTTGGTGGTGACCCTTTCATTTCTATTTTCCTCCTATTAAGACTATATTTTAGTAACCCAATTTCCGATGTGAGTTTTCCCACAAATATATTTTCTATTTTCAACCTTTTATTTTCGAAAAACAATTTCAAATTGCGAGGACGCAATTTATTGAAGGAGGGGAGAATGTAACACCCCAAGATTTCATAGTGTGTTATTTCTTCAAAATAATTCAATAACTTGCACTACACGCAACACCGAGTACAATCACACCATGACTTACCAAAAAAAGGCCATTAAAAAGAGGTTATGAATAGTATTAACTAAATTTTAAACTTTATATAATCCTTATAATTTTAGAATCCATATTAAGAGTTTCTTAGACATAATGCAAGAACAGATTCATTTTCAGTATTGCACTTTTATCAACTTTTAATAGTGAAAAATTTTTAAATACAATATTTTAAACTTTTTGACTAAATGAGGACATCAAAAAATTTAAAATGAAACATCCCAAGCTTCCATGGTACACTTTCCTTTGAATAATACAGTAGCGTGTGTTGTACGCAACTTCGAGTTCTATTACACCATAACCAATCAAACCAGCCGTTATGAATAGTAATACCTACTTTTAGAAATTATATATATTTTATATTTTAAAATGGACTTCATTTCTGGATTCGGAATATCGAATTTAGCCTATGGTGAAATTTTGGTACTTTTCGGATAACTTTCATATTTTGATGAATAGTGAAAATTACTAAATTTTAATTAAAAACAACATTTTTTAATCAAAATAATTAATAGTGATAAATTAGGAATTTGAGTGGTTTTAAAGTATATTTAGAATATATTTTTACCATTTAATATAATGTTGGTCATTGGACATAATTTTACAATTAAACCGAACATAAACAAGTGTCAATCTTTTGATAGTTGTTATCTCTTAAAAACACGCTTTTTGTTTTGACAGCGGGAATTAATTTTAAATTAATTTCTGCCACTTCTGTGTTTTGAATTTAGAAAAATGGATTCCATATTTGGAATCAGGATGTCCAAATTGTGTAAATAGGTAACTTTTATTTTTAGACATTTTGAATAATTACTGTGGTAAATATTTTATTTACCATGGTTAAGGGTAAATCTGGTAAATATGGGTTAAAAAATAATATTATAATAATACTAAATTACCCTAAAACGTGTCCTAGACTTATTGGTTGATACATGTTCGACCATAGGTTTCTTTGGGTCGATTTGGGGACCCCATGGGGCCACTTGTAGGTGATAGGGACACTTTATTTTAATTAAGTTAAAATGAATACAAAAATGACACAAGCATATATCTTTTAGCAAAACAATTTGTACATAGGGTTATATATGTTGGATTTTAGATTATAAATATTCCTTAGAAATATAAAAATATTTCCTACATAATGATATTTTATTTATCATTTTTAGACATTAAATAACTTAATTTATTTTTGACACAATGATGATGCAGTAATTCTATAATAGTGAAAAATAAAAATAATTGATATTATAAATACCCAAATAAATATAATATGAAACTTTTAATGAATTACACTAATTTTATAGGATAATATGACATATTAGGATTGATTTAATTAACTTTTTTCGAAGTAATCATTCTGTTGTGAGTTTCACAAAAATCAACTATTGAATAGTGTCAAAATTGACATAAAAGAGTTCTTAAAACAAATATTATATTATTAATTGATATTAAATTCCTAAAAATCTAATGTTCGGCCAAGAGACTTATATCATGATAGTTTCATCATTAATGGACCACTTGGGGGTCTCTTGGATGTATATAGTAAGTTTATTAACCATATTATATAAAAATACAAAGAGACATTGTAAAAGTGAAACTAATTAACTTAGAGTTAATACTTAAAGATAAGGTTAATATAAGTACCGAAACCTGTCTAAATTATATTGGTTGAGTTGTTTTCTACCCCTCCCCACCTTAAAATTTAAATAATCAACTTTGGAGCCATTAGAAACCGAATATGAATTTATTATAAATTAATATTTCTATCTTTTCCAAAGGTGCCCCTCACCCTTCTTATAAAAGGGCACTCCTCCTTCTCATTTCTTCACACCTTCAAAGCATTTTGGTTTGGCCAAACTCTGCCCAAATACTCTCCCAACTTCCCTCAATACAACATAGAGGCCTTAGTTTGATCAGAAAGCCAACCTAAACAACCCTTTTGATCAAATCAAAAGGAAGAACCCGAAGAAGAGGTAATGATTTCACCACCCTTTTTCCAAGTTCATTACTTCTTCCACTTCTTCTTCCTTTGTTGTTACCATTCTAAAATAATAACTCCAGTATCATATATATACTGTTATGTTATTATAAATATGGTACAACCATATTCAGTATTCTATCCACCCTTTGAATAACATGTCACCATACGTGCGTACGTACGGCTTACCGTCTCTACGTCGTGGTGTAATTGTTATTCAATATAATATTATTTGGATGGGTATAATAATGATGTGTAACTCATGTAAATAATAAATATAACATGTTAATGATTCATTATATATGATATACCATCCATTTATATATTATTTTAATATCAAAAGAATGATATTGTCGCTCGTGCGTACGTACGGACTACCGTCTCCACGAACGCGACGAGATTCATTCTCCATCGTATCCATTCAAGTATAATTATCATTTGATGATTTAAAAAATGATGTTTAAGGACTTGATATCATTCTGGATATGAATAATATACAACCTATCCTTTACAAACATGTCTTACGTAACAAAACATATAAAAGAAAACAAGTAAGTTAACACCCGAAACAATGATAATACTAAGATATTATTATCAAATCAATATTAAAAGATCATATATGATATCATATTAATGTATATGATTCTTGTATAATTTAATAACAATTATTTCACCATTATACAGGAGGTTAACCTACCCCAACCAAGGAAAAGTACAAGGTAAGGGGTTTTCATCTCACTCCTTATTCCCGTGAGATTCATGCCATATTGCCACTATCACCTTTTGTGTGGTGAATGTACTGCCCATAATTATATTCCTTGTGTAATACACTCTAATTTATGTGTATTTACATATTCATTGTATGATACCTCTTTCATGGGTTGTATGTTTCATAAGTTACCAAATTGGTAAGGGTTATTTCACAATCTCTTCATTATCCGAGGTTGTTTATATGTAATAATCTACTGGGATCTCTTTATCATCCACATCCATGTTTCTTCAAAATGTATTTCAAAAAATTTTTATTATTTACAAGAATATGGGTTAAAGTCATTTATACCCTTTTTTGACTTTTTATAGGAGGAATCTTTCCGTCGTTTTCAAAACAAGGTCCGTTTTAACCTTTTCGACAGAATTAAGGTAAGAATGTTTTTTTTAACTTATACAGCGAGTGCGGTTATTTTCTGTCGTTATAAAATCTTCAAAGTTTTCCTTACAAGATTATAAGAATATTTTCAAGAAAATGTTTTATTTTATATGGCTCTTAAATTATTTCAAAAATAGAAAGAGATATTTCTCCAAAAAGTGTTTTGATTTCATCTATGTCAACATCCTTTGATGGATTTTACGCTTATTTGAAGTTGATTTATTATGATACAAAACTTCTATATTGTATTGAAGGTTTTGTGATATGTTTGACTGTGGATGTGCTATTTTTATACCATTCATAGTTTATGGTGAAATTATTGACATTTCGTATGCTATTTTAAATACGAATGTTTATGTTATGTTTAAACCTTTTCATATGGGAATGCATTGAACTTAATATGTGACGGGTGGAGCCCGATATAGCTCCTCGATGCATCGGTAGGTCTCATGAGACAAACCAGTGTCTTGGCACAAGGCCTTGGAAAAATCTTATTTGTAGTCTTGGCACGAGGCCTTGGCTATGTGGTTATGATAGTCTGGCATTATGCATTCCAACATTATGAAAGTGGTTATTGATATTGCATGTGATTATTCGATTAGTAGAATATCCATGTGAACAAGTAAATGGCATTATTTAATTTTACTTTTTCCATACTATGTTGAAGTTCAAGTTTAAAATGCTTGTGTTTTAGTTATACATAGCCTTAAATGTTTATTCTTATTTATGAAAGTTTCATGTATATTGTTATCCTTATTGGGCGTTTGAGCTCACCCCTTTTCTATGTTTTTTTTTCAAGGAAGTGAAGAAGTAAATTATGAATGACCTGTAGGGATATTATGTGGGGATATGAGTATGGTTTATGGAGACAATATGTTTTTGTCGTAGTTTTTCATTTTATGATGTAATGTAAGACTTATGAATATATCTAGTGTTTCCAAGGCTACTAAACCAATCGGTCTTTCGAGATTTGATCTTTCTTGTGATCATGCCAATGTTATGTAATAATGCACCGACTCTGGGTAACTAGGGTCGGGGCGTTACAGTTAGTATCAGATGAAGTTTAGTACAAACCTTGGAAGCTAGATTTAGATAAACTCTGATTAGAGCACGTAGACCTAAGATGAACTTTGAGGATTAGTATAGAAGAACTTCCTAGAATTTTGGTATTGTAGAGATTTTGTGAGTTTTCCGAGCAATACATCCCTGTATGGATACGAGCAGGTAGAGGCGGCTCTAGCACAGATGTACCTAGGGGTAAAACCCGAAAACACCGCTTTGAGCTAGACTCGAACGGGAACTGGTGCACGACAACGGGCCTCACTGCACTCTTGGTTACGACACTCCCGGGGGATATGCTTAGGATAATTCTCATTTTCTTTACAAACCATTGTGAAGGGTTTATGAGTATATACATCCTCAAAGGAAACATTTTTATGATTATGGATTATATCCATAAATAGTTCAATTTATGTTAAGTGTTTTATAAGTATGGGATTATGTATTTTGATTCATAAACTGATCTAGTTTATGCCATTGTTTAGAAATGGCGCCTAGTAGAAGGAATGAAAACTCCAGAAATGCACATGATACAAATAGAAAGAAGGATCATATATTTCATGGTCTTAAGAAAGAATTTATAAGATAAATAGTCTCGCATGTATTTTCATCATATGAAGAAATAATATCATGTGTTGATAAGATAAGTAAAGAGTTTACTGAGTCCTATGGATTTGAAGGGACGCACGAGAAGAAAAGGATGGAAGAGAGAAAGATGGATAAAGGGAAGAGGAAAAAGATGAATTTTCTCATATGTGATAACTGTGGGAAGAAACACCCTAGAACTTGCCTGAAAGGAATGATAGTTTGTTACAAGTGTGGAGGAAAATGGCACAAAGTACGTGACTGCAAGGGTAATAAAATGGTTTCAAATGTACAATGCTTCATTTGCAAGGAGTTTGGACACTACGCAAACTTATGTCCCAGTCATCAGACTATGCCGCAAATGATGCTATTAGATAATAATCAAGTTATGATACTACCACAGATGAAGAGGAATTATTAGAGTTCTTATGTTGATTATGTCAATTGAGTGTTGTATCAAAAATGTACTTGTTATAATAATTATGGAGTATATAAGGATTGTACTGCAGTAATATTTCATTAAGGACTTGAGATTGTGTGGAACAAAGAAAAGTGACTCAATAGCAGGATAAATTTTTGGAAAATATATGGTTGAGAGAATGATAAACCATAATATAGTTCTGATACCGAGGTAGTGATTTTGGAATAATACATGATTGTTTTGGATAAATTATATTGGATATTCTTGACTACCTTGGAACTGATTAATGATTTGTATATTCCATCATTGTTGGGGTTTAAAACATTTTTGGATTGATGAAGTATATCCAGCATTCTATATGGAATAAGGGAGCATGAATGTAATCAATAAAGAATATGGTAATTCGGGATGTTTCAGTGTATTAAAAGAATACATGATGAAGGTATTCATATGCTATTACGGGGTAAAAAGGATCTAAATTATGTTTACCTTCCTTATAAATGTTGGACTGTGAGTTTGGACAGAAGTATTTTGGATAGTTCTAGTTTGGATTATTTTGGATTTCCATAAAAGGAAAACCCGGAGGTCGGGCGGCAACCCGTCGCGACCGGCAAGGCCGCGAGACTTGAACCTGCAACCGAAGGGCGACAAGGGTGTATCACCTACCACTGGCCCACGAGATGTCCTGGATTAAATAATTTAGTTTCTTTTAAAAATATCTGGTAGATGAATTATAAATTCATTTATTTTTGAACCATGTACGAATAGTATAAATAGAAATTTTTTTACGTTCTATTATCTTTTAGAGTGAAAGATGAGTTTGTGGTAGAAATTTATTAATGGATAAAACTCTAATTATAAAGTAAGTATATCTCCTTATGATCTTATCCAATCTCATAAATAAATTCCTCAACATTAATAAAAAGAACTTAGAACAAAAATGTTGTCCTAGATGGTACCTTAAATCATCACTAATTTATGGCTTTGGGATTGTTGGCCTTTTCATAGCCATGTTCTCTACCACTCTCCATCAGATAATTGATGGTTAGATTTCTCTTCCATATCCATATTTTCCTACATGGAACCCTAGTATGTGTTATTTTCGGTAATCTTCATACTTTCCACTCTTTATTTTAAATAGAGGCCTCATTAATTCATTTTTCGATGTGGGATTTCAACTAAGATATTTTGAAACGTCAAAAATGTGTTATCCCAATACCCTATGTTTTGTTGAACTGATGGTATTTCAAATCATCATAGATTGATGAGTTTAAGGACCTCAATTTTATACTTGTTTGTGATTGATGACCTCAATCACTACCTATAAATATTTACGTTTTCCCTCCAATTATATGTCTATAATTTCCAACAATGTTCTCCTAATCAAGATCATAATTTGGTGGTGACCCTTTCATTTCTCTTTTCCTCGTATTAAGACTATATTTTAGTAAACCAATTTCCGATGTGGGTTTTCCCACAAATATATTTTCTATTTTCAACCTTTTATTTTCGAAGAACAATTTCAAATTGCGAGGATGCAATTTATTGAAGGAGGGGAGAATGTAACACCCCAAGATTTCATAGTGTGTTATTTCTTCAAAATAATTCAATAACTTGCACTACACGCCACACCGAGTTCAATCACACCATGACTTTCCAAAAAAAGGCCATTAAAAAGAGGTTATGAATAGTATTAACTAAATTTTAAACTTTATATAATCCTTATAATTTTAGAATCCATATTATGAGTTTCTTAGACATAATGCAAGAACAGATTCATTTTCAGTATTGCACTTTTATCAACTTTTAATAGTGAAACATTTTTAAATAAAATATTTTAATCTTTTTGACTAAATGAGGACATCAAAAAATTTAAAATGAAACATCCCAAGCTTCCACGGTACGCTTTCCTTTGAATAATACAGTAGTGTGTGTTGTACGCAACTTCGAGTTCTAACACACCATAACCAATCAAATTAGCCGTTATGAATAGTAATACCTACTTTTAGAAATTATATATATTTTATATTTTAAAATGGACTTCATTTCTGGATTCGGAATATCGAATTTAGCCTAAGGTGAAATTTTGGTACTTTTCGGATAACTTTCATATTTTGATGAATAGTGAAAATTACTAAATTTTAATTAAAAACAACTTTTTTTAATCAAAATAATTAATAGTGATAAATTAGGAATTTGAGTGGTTTTAAAGTATATTTAGAATATAGTTTTACAATTTAATATAATTTTGGTCATTGGACATAATTTTACAATTAAACCGAACATAAACAAGTGTCAATCTTTTGATAGTTATTATCTCTTAAAAACACGCTTTTTGTTTTGACAGCGGGAATTAATTTTAAATTAATTTCTGCCACTTCTGTGTTTTGAATTTAGAAAAATGGATTCCATATTTGGAATCAGGATTTCCAAATTGTGTAAATAGGTAACTTTTATTTTTAGGCATTTTGAATAATTACTGTGGTAAATATTTTATTTACCATGGTTAAGGGTAAATCTGGTAAATAAGGGTTACAATATAATATAATGATAATACTAAATTACCCTAAAACGTGTCCTAGCCTTATTGTTTGATACATGTTCGACCATAGGCATCTTTGGGTCGATTTGGGGACCTCATGGTGCCACTTGTAGGTGATAGGGACACTTTATTTTAATTAAGTTAAAATGAATTCAAAAATGACTCAAGCATATATCTTTTAGCAAAACAATTTTTACATAGGGTTATATATGTTGGATTTTAGATTATAAATATTCCTTAGAAAGATACAAAGATTTCCTACATAATTATATTTTATTTATAATTTTTAGACATTAAATAATTTAATTTATTTATGACACAATGATGATGCAGTAATTACTATAATAGTAAAAAATAAAAATAATTGATATTATAAATACCCAAATAAATATAATATGAAACTTTTAATGAATTACACTAATTTTCTAGGATAATATGACATTTTAGGATTGATTTAATTAACGTTTTTCGAAGTAATCATTCTGTTGTGAGTTTCACAAAAATCAACTATTGAATAGTGTCAAAATTGACATAAAAGAGTTCTTAAAACAAATATTATATTATTAATTGATATTAAATTCCTAAAAATTTAATGTTCGGCCAAGAGACTTATATAATGATATTTTCATCATTAATGGACCACTTGGGGGTCTCTTGGATGTATATAGTAAGTTTATTAACCATATTATAAAAAAATACAAAGAGACATTGTAAAAGTGAAACTAATTAACTTAGAGTTAATACTTAAAGATAAGGTTAATATAAGTACCCAAACCTGTCTAAATTCTATTGGTTGAGTTGTTTTCGACCCATCACCACCTTAAAATTTAAATAATCAACTTTGGAGCCATTAGAAACCGAATATAAATTTATTATAAATTAATATTTCTAGCTTTTCCAAAGGTGCCCCTCACCCCTCTTATAAAAGGGCACTCCTCCTTCTCATTTCATCACACCTTCAAAGCCTTTTGGTTCGTCCAAACTCTGCCCAAATACTCTCCCAACTTCCCCCACTATAACCTAGAGGCCTTAGTTTGATCATAAAGCCAATCTAAGCAGCCCTTTTGATCAAATCAAAAGGAAGAACCCGAAGAAGAGGTAATGATTTCACCACCCTTTTTCCAAGTTCATTACTTCTTCCACTTCTTCTTCCTTTGTTGTTGCCATTCTAAAATAATAACTCCAGTATCATATATATACTGTGATGTTATTATATATATGGTACAACCATATTCAGTATTCTATCCACCCTTTGAATAACATGTCACCATACGTGCGTACGTACAGCTTACCGTCTCTACGTCGTGGTGTAATTATTATTCAATATAATATTATTTGGATGGGTATAATAATTATGTGTAACTCATGTAAATAATAAATATAACATGTTAATGATTCATTATATATGATATACCATCCATTTATATATTATTTTAATATCAAAAGAATGATATTGTCGCTCGTGCGTACGTACGGACTACCGTCTCCACGAACGCGATGAGATTAATTCTCCATCGTATCCATTCAAGTATAATTATCATTTGATGATTTAAAAAATGATGTTTAAGGACTTGATATCATTCTGGATATGAATAATATACAACCTATCCTTTACAAACATGTCTTACGTAACAAAACATATAAAAGAAAACAAGTAAGTTAACACCTGAAACAATGATAATACTAAGATATTATTATCAAATCAATATTAAAAGATCATATATGATATCATATTAATGTAAATGATTATTGTATAATTTAATAACAATTATTTCACCATTATACAGGAGGTTAACCTACCCCAACCAAGGAAAAGTACAAGGTAAGGGGTTTTCATCTCACTCCTTATTCCCGTGAGATTCATGCCATATTGCCACTATCACCTTTTGTGTGGTGAATGTACTGCCCATAATTATATTCTTTGTGTAATACACTCTAATTTATGTGTATTTACATATTCATTGTATGATACTTCTTTCATGGGTTTTATGTTTCATAAGTTACCAAATTGGTAAGGGTTATTTCACAATCTCTTCATTATCCGAGGTTGTTTATATGTAATAATCTACTGGGATCTCTTTATCATCCACATCCATGTTTCTTCAAAATGTATTTCAAAACATTTTTATTATTGACAAAAATATGGGTCAAAGTCATTTATACCCTTGTTTGACTTTTTATAAGAGGAATCTTTCCGTCGTTTTCAAAACAAGGACCTTTTTAACCTTTTCGACAGAATTAAGGTAAGAATGTTTTTTTTAACTTATACGGCGAGTGCGGTTATTTTCTGCCGTTATAAAATCTTCAAAGTTTTCCTTACAAGCTTATAATAATATTTTCAAGAAAATGTTTTATTTTATATGGCTCTTAAATGATTTCAAAAATAGAAAGAGATATTTCTCCAAAAAGTGTTTTGATTTCATCTATGCCAACATCCTTTGATGGATTTTACGCTTATTTGAAGTTGATTTATTATGATACAAAACTTCTATATTGTATTGAAGGTTTTGTGATATGTTCGACTGTGGATGTGCTATTTTTATACCATTCATAGTTTATGGTGAAATTATTGACATTTCGTATGCTATTTTTATTACGAATGTTTATGTTATGTTTAAACCTTTTCATATGGGAATGCATTGGACTTAATATGTGACGGGTGGAGCCCGCTATAGCTCCTCGATGCATCGGTAGGTCTCATGAGACAAACTAGTGTCTTGGCACAAGGCCTTGGAAAAATCTTATTTGTAGTCTTGGCACGAGGCCTTGGCTATGTGGTTATGATAGTCTATCATTATGCATTCCAACATTATGAAAGTGGTTATTGATATTTCATGTGATTATTCGATTAGTAGAATATCCATGTGAACAAGTAAATGGCATTATTTCATTTTACTTTTGCCATACTATGTTGAAGTTCAAGTTTAAAAGGCTTTTGTTTTAGTTATACATAGCCTTAAATGTTTATTCTTATTTATGAAAGTTTCCGGTATATTGTTATCCTTACTGGGCGTTTCAGCTCACCCCTTTTCTATGTTTTATTTTTCCCAGGAAGTGAAGAAGTAAATTATGAATGACCTGCAGGGATATTATGTGGGGATATGAGTGTGGTTTATGGAGACAATATGTTGTTGTAGTAGTTTTTCATTTTATGATGTAATGTAAGACTTATGAATATATCTAGTGTTTCCAAGGCTACTAAACCAATCGGTCTTTCGAGATTTGATCTTTCTTGTGATCATGCCAATGTTATGTAATAATGCACCGACTCTGGGTAACTAGGGTCGGGGCGTTACAGAATATAAATATGCTTGGTACTTGGTTCCAAGAAAATTATAAACTACACCTCCCACCCAGATGGTAATTGTAACATTCATGACCTAGAAGCCCTATTAGTACATAGATCACATGCACTAATAGACCATAAATTCTCCCCAGTATTAATAGGTTAGAAACCAGTATTTAAGGTCTAAATATACATTTGGGGAATGATTTACCCACCTTTTTATAGAGATAATACATGACCAGACACTATTATAAATCTAATATGACTCATATGTAATTTATATTTTCCAATAATAAGACTCAAACCAAACATTCCCTAATAAATAAATAATAAATAAAAAAACTAACATTGTGACTTCCCAACCTGGGTTCCACACAACGGTTCCTCAAGCTAGTGGGCCACATGACCTCAAGCGCGCATCCCCATAGGCTAGAGGATTCCAACTAGCAGTGAGGGCCTAGGGTTTGATAGTGGGGAGACTATTCTCTCTTATCAAAGTGGATCACATTGGACATATATATATATATATAACATATAGATAAGAATAGCAGAAGCATAATAATTAATATATAAAACTTGAAGTAAAAGATAAGAATATAAATCCATTAATAATAATCAACTCAAAAGTTTAACAGTATCATATAAAAGATATGAGATGTAATTATATGTCTCTAAAAATAGGAAAATAAGTATATATAGAAGTATGTAATCAGTATAGTACATTTTATTCAAAAGTAAAAAAGACCAAAAACTATCCAAGGAACTCGAGAACTGATATGGTCATCTTCTACCAAGCTCTACCCTAAGATATAAAGTAAGAAGGTCAGGTGACCAAGGTGGGACACTTTCCCTTTTCAAAACCTGTGATCATATAATCTACCCAGGTACCAACGACGACCTGTATAGTGTGTGAGATAAATCTTAGTAGACCACCACCAATTGCGTCTATACAAAACAGTCTATGAATATAAACTAAGTAGTGTGGATGTATATATAAATGTAAAGTGATCCTATAATGATAAGTCATACTTGCTTCAGCCTCAGCTGGTAATGTCTCTAAACATGAGGTCATTAAATTAATTCATCTAAGTATATTTTATATAGATAAATCATTTTAAGGTGTCATAAACACTGAATATATCATAATAATAATAAAAGAGGTTCCAATGTGTAACAAAGGCATCCTTGACCTCTGGGGTTGGTCAAATCATAGTAGTAACCCATATAGTCTAGAAATAAAGGGTCTAAGTGTAATCTAATGGGATCACCCAAGGCATTCCACTATAAAATATTCTAAGTCCAAGGATCTCATCCAAGGTAATCATGGGCTAACAATCACTGGTCCCAATGGTGTTAATCAATGGTACCGCATGTCCGAAGACATCAATCTAGATCCAAGGTGTGTATCTGAGGCATCCTAATATTCATAGAGATACTAAAGGGATCCTACTGATTCATGTTGGGAATACTCTAGTAAACAAGGACCATGTTCCTTGTTTGGTATCTCCCTTGGAAACCTTCTCTTTGAATCAAAATGGAATCCCTTAATTTCTCAAGGTATTTCCTTAGGAATCCAAAGATGGATCAAGTCTACCCCTTCCTATAAAGATAAAATGGTTTGTATGAAATAGGTACCTTATATATAAATTATTATTTAATTTTTACATTTAATAGTCATTTAATTTAATTGTTATTTGGTTTATTTTGTTACCTTTAATTATCGCAACATGTTATATCAAGGAAATGAAACCATTTATCAATTTATTTACATAATGGTTCATTAAGTTCATTTTTTCCATATAAATAATTGTGATAATGTGAATATGGACATGAAACCATTTAACATTAAATTAAATTTAACTAGGACAAGTTGTATATATATATACTTTCCATTAAAACATTTAAGATTCATTTATTAAATTGTAACACTTACCATATAAGGGTTATGTAATAATTTTATACAATATACATGTGTTATCCATTTTAAATTCATAATTAATTTAATTAAAAAGGGATTACCCTTAGTAGGGTAAAACCAACACACATGAATGGTGTCTCAAATAATTATAACAAGGGACATAAAGGCCTAATAAGGGAATCACCCTACTAGGGGTGGTTGGCATTGAGGCCAAAACTTCTAATGGTATGAAGGGAATATATAATTTGGGCTCTAGAATACAAGAAAAACAATTATAATTAAAGTGTATCAATTTTAAAAATCAACACCTAGTGAAACCGTCGAGAACACATTGAAGACAATTTATAAATGATGATACTTTTAGGTAAAAGTCATAAACCACCTCAATTATTCCTATAACACTCTCCTAATTTAGTATTGGACCTTAGATTAGCATGGATCAAAATAAAGCTAAAAAACTAATCAATGCCATGAAAATAGGGCATATGAGACTATATAAAAATGAATTTGTTTTAGTATAATAGAAATGGATAAACAAGTTGTTGTACTGAAGAACTTATTGAGAGGAATCCAACATGATAATTGGATCTCGAATCGGAGGTCGAAAAAAGAATTGGGAGAAAATCCTTGCTAATGGAGTCTTGATAGCTTCTTAAGAGAGGAAAAAGAGAACTATTGTCACTAGAATTAGAAAATGAGAGGTGGGGTTTAAATTCATAACTCATTAAGGAAATTTTGGTAATTTTACCTAAAATCACTAGGTCTCACAGTCTGGCCAAAAGATTGTTCAAACTATATTCCAACCATGCTTAGGTCACTGTCCATGGATGGGTGTAACATGGTTCATGAGCATAGTTTAGGAAACCATGAGAAAACTTTTCTTTTCCCCTATGGTAAAAATTGAAGACATCAGGCATGGGCATGCCTCCCTAGGAACATGATTAGGAAAAATTTTACTCCCTTCTTTTCCCTTTGAAATACCATGTATAGTTAGGAGGAACTACGTCGGCTAGGCTACATGGTTTCTATTAACCATTTGTTCCTTCTCTTTCTTCCACCATTTGGGGTTCTGAGCTCTAAACAAGCCCCAAACTCCCATGAATTTGATTTTCATTCCCAGATAATAATGGTTCATACACTTTATAACTAAAAGTGATACCCATTTAATTTCAAATTAGATATCTTACATTCGATCTCAAAATGTAATGGGTAAAAATTAAGATGGATCAATTACTTTAATTACCCTTTACAATTCATAATAGACCATACACCTTAAAATGAAATTGGTAATCATGTGATCACAGCCGAAGCCCTGCTCATGAACCAAGGACATATAGCTGGCATGGGTAGAAACTATCTATTTAAGATTCCACCATCAACCTATATAAAACAAACTATTTTTATTTATGGAAACATTTTAAATAACCAATTACATTCCCTTCCAGAATATATTATAATCACAATAATTTATAACAACCATAACTAACTCAACAATCACAAGAAACATGTGAAATGTAAGCAATGAAATGCACCTATATGGCATGTGAATTCTAGGTGCCTAAAATGATGCATGAAAAAATGATCCTCATCTTACCAGGAAAGGTAAAATCACTAAAAATTATATAAAAATATCAAAACTCATGTACATCACACAACGGTGAAAATATTCCAACTGTAATAAGAAAAAGTAAAAAACAACAATCTCCTATTTCCCATTAAACTTGGTTTTTACCCCGAATGTGAGTTAGATACCCCCAGGAACGACTTCTAACCATGTTCCAATATGTACCTAATCTCTTATATAATTTACCAAATAATAAGAAAAAATAAAAGAAAATATTTTGATGCCAATTTGTGAAATCCCAACCTGGGTACCACTCAAAGGTTCCTCAAGATGGGGGGCCACATGGCCTCAAGTGTGATTCCCTATAAGCTAGAGGCTACCAACTAGAAGTGGGGTCCTAGGTTGTGAAAGTCAGGAGACAATGCCCTCTGGCCATATTAGAGTGCAATGGACATATATATAGAACATATGGATAAAAATAATAGAATCATAATAATGAATAAATAAAAAAAGTAGTAGAAGATAAGCATGGAAATCCATCAATAATTATCAACTCTAAAGATGAACAACATCATATACAAAATATGATGATGTAATTCCATGTCTCTGCAAAATAGGTTAATAGGTATACATGGTAGTAGTAAATCAGTATAATACATGTTATACAAATGTAAAAAAATACCAAAAACTATCCAATCATCTCGAGTAAAGGCCCAGTGATTTGCTACCAAGCTCCATTGTAAGAAACAAGTAAGAAAATTAGGTTTCCAAGGAAAGACACTTCCCCTTTTCCATACCTGCGGTCATATAATCTTCTCGGGTACCAACATTGACCCAGATAGGGTGTGAGATAAATCTATGTAATCCACCACCAATAGCATCTATATAATCCATTATTTGAATATAAATTGAATAGTGTGCATGTATATATAAAGGTGAATCAATTCTATAATGATAACTCATACTTGATTCAGCCTCATATGGTATGGTCTCTAAACATGGTAACATTCAATTAATTTCATTTAAGTTTATTTTATATAGATAAATCATTTAAATGTTTCATCAACACTAAATAAAGTATAATAATAATATAATAGGATTCAAGGTGTAACCAAGGTATCCTTGACCTCAGGGGTCATCCAACTCATAATAGTAACTCATGCATTCAGGAAATAATGGGTCTGAGTTTAATCCAATGGAATCACCCAAGGTATTCCACTATAAAATATTTTAACTAAGTATAAATATCTCGACCAAGGTAATCACAGGATAATAATGACTATGCCCAATGGGGTGAATCCATGGAACTATGTGTTTTAAGACATCAAGCTAGATCCAAGGATTGTATCTAAGGCGTCCTAATATCCAAAGAGATTACTAAGGGGCCATATGGTATCATATAAGTAATCCACTAGTAGAAAAGGACCATGTTTTAAGGTCAATATCTCTCTTGGTAATTGGCTCCTTGAATTGGAATGGCTTCCGCTGAGTGCTCAAGGCATTCCCTTTGGAATCCAAGGATGGATCAATTTTTATCATTATTATAAAGATAAAAAGGTTTATATTCAATAAAAATATTATATATAAATTAATATTTAATTTTTCCATCTAATACTCATGGAATTTAATTAGTCATTACGTTCATTTCATTACCTTTCATTAACGTGAAACGGTATATCAAGGACATGAAACCATTAATCAATTTAATTACTTAAGCATTCATTAGTTTCATTCCATTACCTTTAAATAATCATCAGAAAGGTGAATATGGACATGGAACCATTTACCATTCAACTAAATTAAACTAGTACATGTGATATATATATATATATACCTTCTATTAAACCATTTAGGATTCGTTTATTAAATTATGACAATAACCTTAAAAGTTTCAAGTGATAATTGAATACAATATACATGTGCTATACATTATCAATTCATACATTATTTCATTAAAAAATAATTACCCTTATTAGAGTCAATCCAACACACCTGAACAATATCTTAAATAATTATAATAGGGTGCATAAAGTCTTAACAAGGGAAGCACCCTACTAGGGTTGGTCGGCGTTGAATGAACAACCTTCAATGGAATAAAGATTGTGTATAAGTTGGTCTCTATAATATGATAACAACAATTTTAATTATGTTATATGAATTTTAAGATTAATTATCAGTGAAACCAGCATGTGCACATCAACAACAATTTATAAATGATGGTACTTTTAGGAAAAATGTATAAACCACCTACCTTATGCCTATATCACCCTCCTCATCCAGTATCATCCATTAGTTTATCTTAGATCAGAAGAGAATTGAAGACTGTATCAATACACTAAAAATAATTCATATGAGCTCGCATCAAAATAACTCCATTTAAGAGAATAAAAATAATGAAATTAGCCTAATGACTTAATCACATACTCAGAGGAATCCAATGTGATTATCAGATCTCTAATCGAAGGTCGGACGACAAATTGGTAGAAAAGCCTAGGTGATGGATACTTGAGAGATTCTTGAGAGAGGAAGTAGAGTATTATTGTCACTATAATAATAAAAAATAGTAGGGGTTGAAACACATAACTCATTAAGGACATTTTGGTCATTTTACCCAAAAATCATTGGGCCACATGGTTTCGATGAACTATTTGATGAACAAAGTGCCAATCATGCTTAGGCCACTATCCATGGAGGGGTGTCTCATAGCTTAGGAAACCATGTGAAAAATAAGATTTTAACCTCTGGTAAAAAATTATACATTATTAATGGGTGTAAATCCCTGGGTGCATTGTTACGGAAAATCATATGCCCTTCTTTTCCATTTAAAATACCCGGTGTGGTTAGGAGAAACTTTTGCGGGTTGTGCTACATGATTTCTAATTACTATGTGACCCAATTAGTTCTTCCAGTAGTTGGGGTTTCAAACTCTTAACAAGCCTTGGTCATCCTTGAAGCTATTGTAACCCCATTAGGAATCCATAATAATTCCAATATAAAGAATTAGACTGAAATTTAAAAGATCTTTGCCTTATAGAAAAATAGGTTCTTACAAACATCTCTCAAAATGAATTCATATAAAACCAATAAATTTATAGTCCAAATCATAAAAAACAAGTTCATAATGAATGTGAAATCCAACCATAGAATAAGTTAGGTGAAACTAAAATAAGAATATGTGGTTATCTAAATAAGACTTTACACCACCTCCAATAGCTCTAACTCCAAAGTGGCAAATGATCCCACTTCTAGGTCCAACATGAGAAGTTATTTGGGGTGATCCAATATCTATTAGAATAAGTATATGTCCCTATAATAAATTAAAGAAGATTTTTCATGTCTATCATGGTGTCCATGAAAGGTGTGATCATAAAATACTTAGTAAGGAACCACCAATGGTGTCTTAAAACACAATTGAGAGACAGGTGTATACATAAACAAATATACTCATTTTTATATCTATATCCTAAAATAGTGTTATTAACACACAATAAACATAACATGGTAAAGGTATTAAACTTATTGTAGATAGATGTATTTATAATTTATATTGGGAAACTCTTTACATCGGGTGGGTCTATACCATACAAACCTACTTGGAGATTAAATCAAGGTCTGATATGAACTATATAGTGAATTTAGGTTTCAACACCCATACCATCATAATGAATTCACAATGAAACATTTATCTTTTCTTGGGGGGAAATGTGATCATGTATAACAAAGACTTGTAAGTCATGTCAACCTTCCCATTCAATGATAGGGGGAAGAGTTTTAAAAATGTCATGTTAAAAAACCCATACCATTAAATCATGTATGTAAATGGATAATGGACCTACTTTAATATTTTATAATAATAATAATAATAATAATAATAATAATATACCCCTACTAGCATGCATCTCAATTATCAAAGTCATAGGCATGCTCAAGGTAACAAAACTGGTTACATCAAAAAACATGTTTTCTAGTAAATGAAACAGCATTCTCAAGATAGTAAAACTATAGGAATTATCAAGAATCACTATTAATCAAATCACTCATCATTCTTTGTATAAAAAGTTAATATCATGTTTATCAAAGCATATTATAGTTATTCATGCTCAATTAAACTAAATATAAATTTACAGAAGCAGGGAAGCAACTATCATAGGTATCAAGAATAGAAATAAAACATATTAATACATAAATATAAATAATATATAATTAGTAAAATGATTCTAGTTTTAATATAAATGGAACCATGTGGTTTTAACATACTTGACATCCAAGATATATTAATAATGTTTCAATTAAGGAAAGAGATAGTTCATTACCTTAACTTGGATAAGGTATACCTAACTAAAACATCAAACTAGACGAAGGCATGCTAATGGTATTTCTCATAATCACGTGGGAAAGGTATATTTTAGAACCACTTCAGGGTAAAAGATATATCACTAATAGGGGGCTTAATCAATGGTCAATACCTTTTCAGGTTTCTTCAGAAATAACCTTCACCGCCTTTTAAGATATAATGTTGATTGTTGAAACACACCCAAACACACATCAACCCAATGGAACATAGTATATTTACAAAGTTCACCTATAAATGTTATAATTCTAGTCCTTAGTGTGATATATATTTCTTAAGAATCACACTACCCACAAGAATCATCATGTGAGTACAAAAATCAGGTTACAGCCTTTAAATTTTCATTTTCATGTCTCCCAAAAATGCTTCAATGCATCCCACACACAAGTGTTTCCTATAGTTAGCAATGATAAATGTTTGGGAAAAAACAGAAAAGTATTCAATCAAATAGAATTGCTCTAATTTTTTGAGTGTGCTAAAATATTCCACTTACACTTTACTTGAATTTCAATAAACAAGTATAAATTATTCATCAAAATTTCATAGAAACAAGATTCTTATTCACTTTGTATACACAAAACATACACACAACAAATTCAATATACTTCTTATATTTGTTCTATTATACTTAATATAATCACATAATCTTCCATGTATTGAACATATCCAAAACTTCTCCATCTTCTATCTATATACACTCCTCTTTCTTTGGAAAAAACCACTTACTTCAAGTGTACATAGAAGTCCCTTCTTCACGAAATTAATATTTGAATTTGAAATCAAAATTCAAATCCCCTTATTGAATCATAAACCTTAGACCATATCTCATCTAAATCATGACTATTAAATTATAATTGGTAGTTAAAATTGGTTATAATAACTATCAAACATGAAATATGAATCCCATTATACACTTTTATTTGAATCTATCCAGAATAGAGAATTATGGTGTGGGAACCTCCATTGCTTCGTAGAAAAGTGGTTCAAATCAGTTATCTATTAACAACCAAAACACTTTGTGGAATACCATAAATATATGAAGTGGAGGTCCCAAATTCTCAATAAAAATAAAATTCCAATCTATCCAATTCTATGGTGTGATCCATATATTGTGGTGCAGTCCTCCACATTTTCTCTTGACTATGGAATAAAATTTGATTTGTGGTGTGGAGGTCTCAAATTATCTATATCCACTGAATTCTAGTTATGGTGTGGATGTTTATATCGGCCTAAAGGTCCTAAATTTTCTATATCCACTAAAAATTGACCCAATATCCTCTTTTATTTGGTCCTCCTTCTATGGCATGTAGAACTCTGATTGATTCTCCTCCATGGAAGTGATAATTATATTGTAGCATGTGGTCCAGAAGACAATTCTCTATCCCACTTCCAATTTCAATATCCCCATAGCATGGATACCTCTTCTATGGAATATCCCAACTTTATGCCATTTGGTTGTTTCATGGACATAAGTTGTAGTGCATAACATTTTCTTTGATCCACTTATATAACACAACACCATTCTTTACTATGTGTAACTCCTTCTACTTCTATTTCTAATTTTCTTGTACTATAAACTTCATTAATGATACAAAAACACTTACAACCAATTAAGAATCATATGAATTTATCACCTAGCATCTTCTCATTGATAAAATTGTGAGTTTTTATATAATTTATGCATTGACATCAAAATCCAACACAAATGATCATATATACTTCAATCCCTTTCACCAAATCATCATAAAAAATATCAACACCTCTTAGTCTAAATATATTTTCAATATTGAAGGCCTAAGTTACCATAATATTATCTATTATAGTTTTATAGTTTCAAAGTCCCATACCAAATTTCAAAAAATAACTTGATATATCTAATTTTTATTTAAGTGACTAAGTTTTAAAATAGTGAAGTGAGTATCATTGAAAATAAATTTCGAGAAAACTTTTAGAAGAAATACATAAAGGAAGAAATAGAAGAAACTACCTAAAAGTATATACAGAAGTTAAAAATTTTAAATCTATGTTTCATATAAAAATTACTATACTTTAAAATTGTTAAAACCATGTTAATTTTCAAGTGTTGGGTTGGGTAAATGTTAAACTATTAATTTTTTATTATTGAATCATGTCCTCCAACCTCATAAACCCATCCACCACATCACCTTCAATGCAATCTCTCAACCATAGGTTATGTGTGGTTTTTTGACTTATATATAATTTTGATTTAAATGGAAATATTTGATTCATATTATAGAATATAATTGGGACCCTGGTATGTGTACCTTAGTTATGAATTAAAAAACAAGAGTGTTTATAACAAAGAGATACTCTTTACTTACAAGTTATCCCCAAATTATTTTAGGATATCAATACACCAAGTATCTTTATTTGAGTCCATGATTAAGACTAAAGGGAGTTCCCAACACATTGATACAATAGAGTTCAATAACTTTTTATAATAAAGTGTTACCTGACATACATATCTAGTAAAAAACAATAACAAGGATCAAGACTTTCAAGCATTTCGCAAGGAAAAAAGTGGTTAATTTAAGTTTACAATGAATTCAAAGGGAAAGTTTGTTTTCACTACATAGTCATAAAAAACCTTAATAAAAACATTTAACTCATCATATAAAAATAAGGTTGAAAACTATTCATTTATTCCTTCTAAATATAACTAGGATTATTTATTAATTTAGAATAATTGAAGGTGGACATGTTATAGGAATGGACTGAGAATAACTTAGTGATTTGATACCACCTACCAATATTAATGGAATTATTATACAAATCCCAAAATCCTCTAACATCTCATAATAAATTGCCAATATTAATTCATGACTAATAGAACCCAATACGTGATCACTATAAATTAATAATAAATTAAAATCCTTGAATAACCTATACTTAAAACTTCAAAAAAATACTATAACATAACAACCCTAACCCCAAAATAATATCCAAGAAATCAACCATAAATTTCACCCAAAAAACTGGAAAATTCTAGAAAAAATCACACCTAAATTTCCTTCCATAAAAAAAAGAGATTAATAGATAGATCAACCCATATGGGACTCCTTAAAGAAAAATAATAAGAATCCCCATGATCTAGGCTTAATTCCACCATGATCCAATAAGAAAAAAAATAAAAAATAAGGGAAGGGGAGGGGAGGGGAGAGGAAAGGGGGATAGAGGATTACCATTGGTTTTTCATGGATATCTCCCATGAATTCACTTTGAAATAATGATTAAGGAGATATAGAAAGAAGGAATCAAGAGAGATCCAAAGGGGTCCTCCCGTGTGACTGGATAAGAGTGAGATCATTGGTGAAAAGGGGAGAAGTAAATAAATTTGAAGGGGAAATTAAAAAAATCCACCACTAAAAAATATGCATCAAGTTCGTTGATTACCCAATATGGGTCCATCGGATACTTGGTGGAACCCCCAGGCCGCCCTAACCTCTAAAAAATCCAACAGATACCTAGTATCACATGTAATTATAAACTGTAGGTTGCACCCCTTCATAGGTACCCCAAATATCTAATTCACCAGTTGAACCTAAAACCCCCCAAAATACCTAGTAACTCACCCTAAAACCTATAAAGAAATTTGAAACCTCAAATGGGAAATTACCCCTTAACGTAAACCATAAAATCAAATAGAATCGCGCTTTATACTTTCTAATTCCATGATTATGACCATAATAACACCTTAATCAAGGTAATTGGGACACAACTGTTACACCCTCCCTGCCATATGACTTATCATCCCCAATAAGTCATAGGGGACATTTACATAAAGTCTCACATGTCTTAAGTCTCCAAATCAGAAGTAATGCATTTACTAAACCCATGAGACACAACATTCAAATCCATCATATGTCACCCAAGAAATCCAATTATAATTCCCAAATCCCCAAATGGTGATCATATCACATATACATGTCACAAAATTCACCTTAAAACATATCTTAAACATATATCTCATATATAATCCATAACATCCAAAACAAGTCCAAATCACTAAACACTAATAAGTTTCACATCTATAACCATCGAAATCTACTAAATTATAATAGCTAAAATCATATCAACCATTATAAATCTAAAACATCATTAAATTATGCATCACACTTTTGATGTGTAACTTATAAAACTGGAATAATACATCAAGCTACCGCAATAGATCAATTCCAAAGTTTCCACCAACTATATAAATGGAAACTAAGGCACACTCCATAATAGGGTTCTACTAGGATATCTATTCTTCACCTTTCATTCAATTCTAGTTTAATAAGAGATAAATTTTATAAAGAGTTTTAAATAAAACTGTTTTTCATTTTAAAAATCACAAACCAATTAATTTTTCAAAGTATCACATTTATATAACAAACCCATTATAAAATCGACTCCCTTTAAAATTTAAATTAAACTATATTTCAAAGTCACCCTACCTTTTCACATTCAAAATTTACTTTCACCTAACTTAAAACTTAGTTAAAGATAAATAGTTTTCACTAATCTCCATTACATTTAAAAAATTTTGAAACTAAGATTTCAAATTTAGAAACATTAGATTTTTCTCAACACTAACCAATATTAAAAAATTAATTTTAAAAGAAATTTTACCCTCCAATTTTTAAAATATACCTTCATCTAAAACACATTTAAATTAAATCAAATTCCCCAATTTTTAAAACATAAAATCATAAAGTATTTTCATTTTCTTGATGACACTAATAGACTCATCATAGTTACTCATATATGACAAAACATGTTCCTTTTGGAAATGACCCCCATGTTTGACGACTTTATATCACTACTATGTTTGACATATTTATTTTAAAACAATTGATAGTTTTTCAATACATTGAAAATAAATAACCTGCTCACTGGAAGTATATCAACATGCTTGTAAATATAATGAACTTTTGAAATAGATAACATTTTTAGTTTTAAGTCATTAATAGAAAGAAAATAGTTACATTCTTGGAATTTAAATATATATTGCAACTAAAATAATTCTTAGGAGATAACACAAATCAAAATACTAGTGACATTATTATCAATTAAATTTAGATAGAAATAGTGAGTATACCCAATAGTGAAACTTTAAATAAGAAAGAAAATCTATCAATAGTAATAAGAAGAGTTATCCCAATTATGGAATCAAGAGTTGTTTTATATTGACCTAATCATCACCAGTATATAAATAGGAAAACACTATTTATATATACTGTTGAGGTTTCAGATAATACAAACCTTAGTTGGTTCCAACTATAATATAGTAGTCAAATATAGGCATAGAATATGTAATGGAATCATATTTGTGCCTATCTATCAACACGTAGTATGATTCATGAACTTAAAGTAAATTTTAACTCTTCGTTGAGTCTTATATGCACGTATGGAGTTTCGTTACATCCTAAATAATACTTGTAAAAAATCATCTCTCTAACCTATAGTGCCTAATGATTACCTAGATACCCCTAAGTTACATGGGCTTCCATAATGAAGAGGTTCATGATGCATTTTTATAGGTTATTTCTCAAGTCTCGACATTCCAAACTCATATATAAAAAAATAAAAAAATCATTTCAATCTCAACAATCCTCTAGTTCAACTTTACAATGTATATGGCCTAGACACCTAGTCCATACCCATATTATATGTGCTACTACCTCAAGGTTTCTCTTTGATACACAATGAATGGAGGTAAGTGATGGGGTTCTAGATATAGGTTTGGGGAATGTTTTTCTACTGTTTTTTAGAGATAAGTTATGTATGGTCTCTATAATAAATCCAGTATGACTCAGGTGTAAGTTGGACTTTACAAGAATAAGGCATAAACCAAATATCTCTAAAAACTAAATAATAGATTAAAAGATCCTAGGATTATCTAAATGAATGAATACAAAACCAAGAAACCTACAGTACATCTCATTCAAACAAGTCTATAGTGAATCTATAACACAATTGTGGAATAAGTCCAGTGGTACTATAAAAAGACCAGGTGATAAGGTAAACAAGATCTCTAATCACATATAATAGTTTTAACTCTAAATAGGTCAATGATCCATATTCCTTTTCTAACATGATAATCCATTCAGGGTGATAAATCAACTACCAATGTTCCTATAAGTACATAAAACATAGAAAAGAATAGGTCACATGTACATTGAAGTGTTCATGTAGGGTTTGATCATAAAATACTCAGTAGGGAACCACCAATAGTGTCTCACTGCAAGAGTAAAATATGGGTGTATAGATAAACATGTCAACTCATTTACATACATGTACCATAAAATGGTGTTATTAATAGACAATAAACATAACATGGAAAAGGAAAACAAAAAATATAGAAAGATTAATTTATAATCTTTATCCAGAAACTCCCTATACCAAGAGGTTTTTTACCTAACAAACATTCTTCAGGCTTAACCAAGAGTCTGAGATGAACCACATAGTGAATTTGGGGTTAAACACGCATACCATCATAATGAAGTTAATGTAAGACACTCATTCCATATAGGTAAAGCAGACCAGGTATAATAGAGTTAGGTCAATTGAGTTAACCTTCCCATTCAGGGATAGGAGAATGGGTATAATCGAGTTAGGGTCAAATCCTATCCCATTAAATCTTATATTGCAATATATGAAAGGCCTACTTTAACAGTTTATAATAAAATCAATATACCCCTTCTAACATGAACATCAATTATCAAAGTAGTATACATAATTTTGGTATCAAGACTAATTACATCAAAAAACATACTTACCTATTAATGAAACAATATACATAAGATAGTAAAACTATAATCATGATTAAGAAACACGATATGAAACATCACTCATCATTTTTTGTATAAAAATGTAACATAGAACATATAGACATGCTCAGTTTACCTATCTAAAAATTTTCATTATAATGTTATAAACTGTCATATGTATCGCGAATCAAAATAAAACATGTTATTTGAAAAATATAAATAATATGTAAGTAATAAAACAATGGTGATTTCAATCCAAATGGAAGCATAAGGGTTTAATATATTCAACTACCAAGACATACTATGAAAGTTGCAATAAAATCAATACATATTCCATTACAATAACTCCAACAAGGTATACCCAACTTAGTCATGGATCTAGAATAGGGAATACTAACGGTAGTTCCCTAAATTATATGGGTAAGGGAGATCCTATACCAAAGGCCTAAGTAAAATATTATCTATCATATCATTATAGGTTTAAGATCCCATAACAAAAGTTCAAACCAATAATTAACCAAATTTTATTTAGGTAGAATATTTTAAAAAGGGGGAAGTAGAGTATCATTGAAAATATATTTTAGGAAAACATTGAGAGAAATATGGGAAAAAATACAGATAGGAAACTAATAATGATGTATTTAAAAAGGATAAAAATTTGAAATAAAGGTTCTCCATAGAAATTCAAATACTCTAAAAATTTATAAAACCATGGTACTTTTAAAGTTTCAAGTTTGATAAATGCTAAACTGTTAAAATTTTCAGAGTGAACCATATCCTCCCTCTTCATAATACCAACCACTACATCGCCACTAAAGAAATCTCTTAACTACATGTTAAGTGTATTTTGTTAACTTATAGATCATTTCAGTTTATGTGAAATTAGGTGATTCAAATTATAAAATATAGGTGTGACCCAATAAAGTATTCTATATTTATAAATTAACAAACCAATAATGTTTAGGCTAAAGGGATACTCTTTACTTAGAAGTTTTCCTAAAAAATTATAAGACTAGTGACATGAAATGAATCTCTATTACAGTCCATGATTAAAACCAAGGGAAGTTCCTAACATATATAAACAATAAAGTTTTTTAACCCACCTTAAACATGGGTTACCAAACTTATATATCAAGTAAAACACAATAGAAAGGGTCTTGGGTTGCAAGAATTACTTGAGAAAGTTGAATTATATGGTTTCCTAGTATAATAAGAAATGAAAATAATAATGTTTAGGGGGATTTGAAGCTAGTTTTTCTTCATATTATTTTGATCAAATATCATAGTAAGGATAAAAAAATATGAAAGGCATGATTATTATAGTATATAGATTATATATATATATATATAATAACATAGCATATTTCATATTACGATGAAGCTTAAGAAATGATTTATCAATAATTTAATCGATTTTAGGTTATACCATAATTGTAGGAGTGTTAAAATTATTATGATAATCTACTATGGTATTATCTAATATTTCATATTTATGAAAAGGGAATAATAAGTGGATACTTAGTGATATCACTACTTGATGGATTTTCTCAAGGTAGTGATATCACATTAAGTATATTAACCATAAAGACTTGTATAAATTCCAACCCTAATCAAAAAATATGGTCGGACCAACAATGATAGTTATACCTAGTAGAAGCATGTTTAACATGTGATAACTACCCAATCATTATAATTCTACTCAAGTGAAAGTGGGAGTATATTAGAGTGTGTTCCCTTGAATAAACTACTTATTGATTTAGATTACCTATATATTCATAGATTTAAATATCAAAAATACATTATCATATATTGAGTGTTCTTATATGTGACTTTAATGTGGTAATCTCATACTAGTGTACCTATCACATGGAAAAGGTTTTAGAAATTCCCATATATGATGAAAATATTGAAGTTCTATGAATATATTCTTAAATATATATTATATGGTTAGGATAACATTCTATAATGGGACATATATCATGTTTACAGTCATGTGCGAGTACTCATCAACTAATGAGACTTCATATCATGAAATTCAAACATGGTAACCCCCAAGAGAGGGTATTAAGAGGATAGAAATCCCATTTGGAATTCCACATGTTTTTTTCATTGGATATTCCTATCTGAAAACATTTGTAATAATCCTTAAACATTATTATTATTATTATTACATATCAAGATTCATGTACTTTTATGTTCTAACCAAAACTGTGACAACATATGTTTATGGGAAGTAGGGTACATTGAGTGGATCACAAATAGTATATTATTAAGGTATAAATCGAGGAAGGATATATCCCTTCTATATTTATGAAAGTCTATATCTTAGACATTTGATTATAAAGGAACTGTTGAACTAAATTCCATGATCATGGTGTATTGATGGGTTCATTTCAGGAAGTCAAATAAATATGAATCATGCGTATAGGTTGATGACACCACTATGTAACCTTCATCATGAAATATCTATAAAAATGGATTATATTACACAATGATAATTCATATTTGGTTGTTGTCCTTTGTAAATTAACTTATTATTCTTGATTTTCATTACATATTGTTATATGGTAATATTATACTTTAGTCAAACCTGCCTAATGCCACTGAGGGAGAATCCTAGATGGTTACACACTTAATCTTTCCATTTATCTAAATTAAGTACAATTTAAATTTAATTATTTTAATAAATATCATTCTCTAAATTGAGGATTAATATTTATTCAGTATTTGTTGATCACATATATTTTTTTCACTATTTTAGGTGAGTTGAATATTAAAATAAATATATATTTTTTTAATTGTAAAAATTATTTATTTATTTATAAGATGGATAATATTAATTATTCAAGTTTTGGTAAATGCTGAGGAAGTTGGATGGACTAAGGAATCCAATAATGGAAATGATATTCAAAATATCATTTAAATAGGTATTTTTTATTTATTGATATTTATATTATCCATGACTCATGTGTGTGTCAAATAAATAATAGTATTATTATTATTAGACATGGGGTTTGATAAGGATTAAAATATTTTCTAAAAGAATTTGTGCAGTTACTAATCCTCTAACCCTATCTCTATATTTTACCAGTGTGTGAGAATCTTTTTTTGTGCACAACATTTGTATCTTATCTAGATAATTCAATCCTTAAAGAACTTATCTAGAGTTTTCTCTCAAAATTGAGAGAATATATTTCACATTCATCATCCTTCTCAAGAATGAAAAACCAAGAATATTTCCTTTTACCCTGGAGGATTGTGTGGAATTCAAAAAAAGGGAGGTTATATGATCAGTATCATCACACTAGAAACCAAAGTACCATTGATCGCATAGCGATTAACTATTCAATTCCACCATTAAATCGTTGTTTTAAACTAGTTTGGTAATGAATGTTACAAAGATAATAATAAATTTCACTTCATGTTTTATTCAATTAATTAATGTTTATCACTATTGAAAAGGGAAATTATAATTTTTTTTATATTTTCATTGAAGTTGGAGGTGATTTGGAGGCCCCAGAGGTGATCTAGAAGGAAAATGGGCCAAAACTGCATGAGTTCCACGAACACCTATCAACTGTTGGGTATAATATTAAAACTCCATATATCCAAATGGTATGAGATTTCGTGTCCTAGTCCAAAGATCAATTTTCTACAACTCTTATGAAGACACCCAATAACCATTCTTCTATTAAGAGGCCCAACCGAAGTGATCTATCCAGGCCATCGAATTTGCACAGAGACAAAAGTTGTGTGTTTTGTTTTGTCCATATCTCGAGCTGTAGGTGTCAAAATGAATCCAAAAATTTGTTGGAGATAGAAACAACATGGGGGAACAACTTTATAGTTTTTTCAAAAGTGATTGAAGACTTTACAGAGGCCAAAAAATGGTACAAGTGGTTTTACACAATCTCTGTGCCCAAAATCACTCCCCATTTTTGCTATAAAAGAGAACCATGGGTACCTCATTTGGGAGTTCGAAACAGAAGTGAAGATCAGACATTTTGGATTCCTAGAGGAGTCTCCTCCTCATCATAGAAGTCCTGGAGGCCCCTATCCTCATAGGGGGATCAAATATGAAGGCGAAGTTCCACCCGAGCCTCCTCCTCCTCTTGATGGCGAGCTAAACAGTGGACGATCATTTTGAGGGAACTACACACACTTGGGAGGGAGTTCCAGAACTCTTAATTCTACTTTTTTTGTATAATTTTTGTGTAAATATTTCACTTATTTCTTATCTTGACATTATTTTCCTCTGAATGCATTTCTTTTGATATAATTAAAGGAAAGACTTTTTATTTTAACATCGATTAGGTTGAAATTTCATGTAGGAATCTTGGGTTGTTTCGATTGGACAAAACAAGTGTTCTTTCTCTCTCAAGCATATATGAGATTTAATTTTGATTTGGTATCCCTTGTTTTATAATTTAGAACCAAACCGTGACAATGTGATTGTTTTTTCAAGGGTTGCTTCTTTGTGCATCGTTTTAAGGGTTAAGAGGGTAGTCAAGATCTTGACAACATTCAACCAAAGAATTAAACAAAACCAGATGAAATATTTAGAGAAATGAACTATCCAAGATGTGTAGTGAACTTGAAATGATCTCCTTATCTCATAATTCTAAAACATCACTTTTATTTATCAATTATTAAACTCTTTAATTAAGTCATTTTATTTTTAAAACTGTTTTCAAAACCACCCCCTCTTTAAATAAATTTTATTAAAATTACACACTCAAAACCTATTACTGCTCCTTGAGAGACGACCTAGGGTATTCACTAGACTATAAATCAATCTTAAAGTCATAATAAATTTGATGTGTCATGACAATGCGGTCAACCATCAGTGACACTTTGAGATTAAAGGATCTTGTGTGGATTACCCCTAAAAGGATTCTATTTTGGATCCTCTTGATAAAATTATGGTACAACCCAAATGGATATTTTAATGATCAAAATATTCCCACAAGAAATAACCCAAGACTGATGTATTTTCTTATTACTAATTAATTACAAATTTAACTTGAAATATCCCCTCTATAGTTCTAGGATGATTTTATTATGATTATTCAGATATAATCATGAGGCATGATATTAATTGTCATATTATTATTATTTATTCATAGGATTCAATGAAAAAACCATCATTTGGCATAGTTTTTACCAAGTTCTACTATTCCTATAACATTCAATGTTGACAAAAAATCTAACACCAATGCATTACTTTAGTATCTAAAAAAACTATTAATGTGTTTCTAATAAATCCAAAAATTAAAATTCTCCTTGGAGATTATAACAATATACTCATTTGGATTTATTAACAACGCTATTATAAATAAAAAATTCCTCTATAATTTCCATGATGCTGTCTACTGCCTCAAAATTCTTCTTACAACCTCTTTGAGGGCCGGGCAGATTTTTGGATTCATGATTCTCCCTTTCCCCTTTTCACATAAAACACAAGGCATGGAATTTTATATGAGGAACTACCATTATTTTTAATGATAACCATATCATTTGGATGTCAAAAAACATGATCCTTTATTAATATTCCACTTTTATTCTTCTTCAGGGATGCCACTTTCTACCACTATCTACATGAACATATTATATTCTTTTTCTAATGAGCGTAAGGGGATCATCAATAGATCTCCCCATGCTAGTATAGTATTTGAACTATATCAAGAGAGACTAATCTCTAACACTTTTAATATACTTAAATACTTCTATAATTTCCATATATTTCTTCACTTTATCACAACTTAATAACCAGAATTCTAGATTTTTCTTTTAGGACTAAAAAATCCTATAATTGTGGATGTTTTCCCAAATAATTTCAATGATTGATCTTTCCACCTATAAATGAGCTATCAAAAAACATTTAAGACTGATAATCTAAATCTTAGTGTAGGAGATGAGATATTTATATAATAACATCCATATTATCTATTTCACTTCACTCACTTCCATAAGATACATGTAGCCACAATTCTCAGTTTCTTCCAAGGAACTCTTCCTATAAACCTAACCATATTTTCACAAAAACATTAGTTAATAAAAAGAAATTACATAGTTTGTAAGTTATACTATATTTATTATATTAATATTCCATAAATACAATATTTTAGGTGATATATTTTTTGTAATTATAGCTTTAAAGTTATGTTACTGTAAGCATAATATAGTTGGTGAATGCATTGTGAACATATGGAATGAATGAGATTCATGGATATAGAACCTGGTCCTCCCACATGCTTGGTTATAATTAAATAATAATTAAATGATATGTAACATAAATGGGATTATTACCGTCATGCATGTGATGCATTCACTATCTAAGTCATTACCTCATCTATTATAACACATTATTTAATGCAGACATTGTGAAGGAGAATCCTCATAGATATATAAATACCATTTTCATGTGATGGTAGTGGTGTGTGTGGATGCTAATCCAAAACACCCTAAAATATATTATATCTTTCCTCTACCTCATTTCCATCATTAAATGCTTGCACAAAATGGAGGATAGTGAGTCTTGCATGTATGATGTGTGATCCAGTGGGCCCATGGATACCTCAAAAGGTGGTATGATTTCAACTTCCACTTATGTGATCATCATCAAACATATTAGAAGGTGTTCAAAGATTATTTGGTGACACTTCATTTCCAATTATACACGTTTTACAATAGTTCTTCATTTCTTATTTTTGCATGGTTTCTCATATTATTACATGGAGATCTTGGGAATGGGATTTTAGTTGCTTCTTTACATTCTGATAATCATTATTAGACTCATTCATATCCCAATAGTGGTATCACATCCATCCATGTTTTTATATCTTTGAAATCATGAGTGAAATAAATATCATATTACTAATAGAGAACCACATTTTGTCTATCACCAAATTGAAGCCAAGACAAAACCATGGTACATAGAGTCTCTCAAAAACCTAAAAATGGCCACCAAACTTACACCGTGACATAGAAAAAATAGTTTTAGTACAATGAAACATTATGTGTTAACATGTATCAAATAGGTTGGTACATTTTACTATTGTATGATTCAAGGAATGGTGATTATTCACTTTAAATCCTCTAAGAACCATATCATAAACCGCACTAAAAGGTTTAGTGTTTTCCTCTTTATGGTCCTGTTAATATATACACCGTGGGGGGAAACAACCACAGCATGCTCCACACCATGGTGCTAACCATGGTCTAATTAAAATACCTAATGCATTTGGATGAGGAATTTTAGACTTTTAGGTGTTCTATATCATGGTGGGTGTTGTTTTGAAAGGATCATCATGATATTCACACAATAGAGCAGGTCATTGTCACATGAAAATGATATTTTCAATATGTTGGGACCAAGTTGGTTGGATTTTGTTTTTGGATACTGAATGAAGTTTCTGGTGATTTTTTTTATTTTGTTTTCTTTAAGAAAAATAAATTTACTTTGTAATTATTGATTATCAAATGAAAGGTGTCGTATACATAGAAGATCAGACACATTATTGATAAGAATATCAATCAGTTAAGGTTTTATATTCTAAATAATTTTTTGGGTGAAGTGTTTTTTGGACTCACATTGTGTTTATAGTGATGTTTTTTATTATACTATGAAATTATATTATATTTTGGATGTTATTAAAGATATCTTCTATCAAATATGATGATTCTTCATGAGTTTTTAATTTTTCAATATCACAAGATGTCTAAAAAACTTATGATCCAACCATTGTGAAATAAAGGACAATAAAAGGTTTTTTAATTTACATATTTCTTTTCAAATACCCATTTTCTTAACATCTTGAGGAATCCATGATACAATAAAGAGTTTGTGGAAGAAAATACTTTACAAAGTCAAAGTCCTTCAGTCGCAGTTCATCGGTGTGAGAATCACCAAACACACAATTTTTCTAAAGGGTGGCAAGTTTGAAGTTTCCATTGTTAAGAGTTTTGAAAAATTATTGATTAACCAATCCATTATATTGTTCAATTCATCATATATTCTAATCCATCGAACAAACCAATCCATCAGATGGTCTATCAGTTGAATATAATCTAGAACAAATAAATTGTTGTTGAAACCGATCTATAGGACATTGTGTTCCACTAATCCATCATGTGAGTTTTACCACTAATCCATCATACATATTTTTGGTATAAATAGGTCATCAGATATAGATTTATTTTAGAGTAAGATCGTCAATTTTTGTGAGGATAAGTAGATAATATATTGACACTGATAAGTTGGGGGTTTTTGGAACCGATGAATGTGAGAAACTTCAGATATTGATCCATCAGATGGGATGAATGATCAATCAGAAGAAAAAAAAATTAGTTAACCATTTTTATTAAATAAAAAAAATTTCTTCAATTAGGTCAATACTCATCAGATATGTGCTGAAACCAATACATCATATGAGAAACAGAGAGCAATCCATCATATGAATTTTGACACCAATAAGTCATCGGATGCTAGACTTCATCAAATGTAATCTTCATCATACTGGTAACTTGTTGAATATATAATAAAAATTTTGAAATGTTTTGAAGCTACAGATTACGTTTTGTCGATGGATTTCAAAGTCTAAAGAATTTGTAATAATTTTTATAGAAAAATAGGTTCAGTTGGAACATCAGAATGGAAGTATTTTGTTTTACATGTGTTTCATCATAATGAAAAATAGTATTAGATTGAAAATTTGTAATTTACTAAAGAATGTTTTATAATTTTGAAGTGGGATAAAGTTGTGGGAAGTTTCAAGAAGCTTTGGGAAGAACCAAGAATAGTTTATAAGTGCTGAAGTGGTAAAATATTAAACTTAAATTAAATTAAAAGTCAATTTTCTATAAATTCAGTAGAGAGGTAAAGTAAAATTCATTTCCCACCCATTCAATTTCTAGTGTACCTATAAATAGATGTTAAAGTAAAATGTAATATAAAAATTTTCACATGAAAGATAGTGAAATAGCACTAAAGGTTTTGTGCTAGAGTTTGGAGAATAAAAGTTATGAATATATTTTTCTTCAAGAAAGTTTTCAATATAGAATAATATTAAAGAAGAAGTTGTGATCAGGATTTCCAAATCATACTAAGAAATAAAACTAAAATTTCCTGGGAAATGTAGAAGTGATTCAAATTTTTTTTGGGGGGGTATCCTATCTTACATGTTTTCTAGATTGGAGAATCAAATTGAAAAATCAAAATGATCAATTAGATTGAGTTTCATACAAAGTTCAGAGAGGTTGTTTCCACCTGATGCTTGGTAGAAAAGTGAATAATTTTGTTTTGAAGAATTGATAAAGTTGATGTTTTTAAAGAAGCATGGTGACATGTTTTTAACCAACATGTGAAGGTTTCTAAACTTGTTAAAAAACTTATTTTACATCATTCTTTATAGAATAATCATACATACTTTATTATTGATGACAGTGCTACATAACAGTAAGGGTATTTCCTACTTGTTGTATCCACACAAAAGGATTTTTTTCTTGTGGATTGTGTGGTATTGATTTATTTACACACCATGAAAAGGACTAGATACTCTTATTGAATTATGTACCTTGTAACTACTTGTGTTATTTTGGATGTGTAAATGTTTTGTTTTCATAAAAGTGATAATCATTTAATATGAAGTGAAGTTTATTATACAAGAAAGATATCATAAAAGAAAAATATATCACTAATTTATCCCCTCCCCATCTAAATGATACATTGATCCTAGTTGGGCCTTTTCAATTGGTATCAGAGGAAAGGTTCCCTTTATTTACTATTTACTAAAGTCTTTGAGGATAAGTTGTTGTGGAGAATTTGAATTGTATGAATTGTAAGGGGATTCCATTATTGATGGAGATAACTATCATATATAGAACTAAAAAATGTTTCTATATATTATTTATCTTGGGTATCATGTTTTGGAAGCTGTTACAGATAGATTTCCTCTTCTTGTTGAAAATTTTACTCTTACATCTATGGATAGGAAGAATCTAAAAGAATGATATAAGAATAAGAGTGTTTTAATATCACAACTTTCTGAAATTGAATCCCTTATAGGGAAGGGAGTTTCTACTAATAAAGTTATATTGGATAATTTGAAAAAAAAATATGAAGGAAATACAAAGGTAATCAAATCCGAGTTACAAATCTGGAGTTTGAAGTACGAAGATCTCAGAATGGGTCAGTATAAATCTAATGGTGACTTCTTTATAAGGGTGAATGATATTTTTAGCAATCTAATATGTCTTAGTGATAAGATGAAAGAATAAACTATTGTTGAAAAGATATTGACAATTATTTCTGACAATTTTGATGCCAAAATTTCAGCTTTTAAAGATAAAGATCCTAAAAATCTCTCTTTGGTTGACTGATGAAGCGTTGTCCTACGTGCTCTCAAAAATATTTATAACCAAGTGTAGCACAGGGGCTGATCTAGGTCATTGTCTTGAGGAGATTTTGTGGTTAATCAATCACTACATCTAATTTAGTTTTTTTTATAATAAAAAATTAAATGAAATTGTGGTTTTAGAAATTAGAATTCAATATAAAGGAAAGTAAACATGTAATGCATAATGCAGATAGAATTAATAGAGGCAAAATGATGTTAGAGAGAAAAGAGATATTCTCGAGAGAATAACCCAGATTGAACCTTCGTCATCTCATTATTAGTTTCAAATTTAATTAATAAACACACTCTATAGTATGTCTGAATATCATCTTCTATATGTGGTTGTGAATATACAATTCTCTCAACGATCATTGAGAGACCACCCATCCACCTCCTCGATCAAGGGAAAATATTATAGAAGAGAAAGTTAAGCCTCGGGTGGGAAGTGGAGACACAAAGGTGCCTTACCCACTAATATCCCCCTTGACCTAACTATAATAGTATAAGAAATAATAAAATTTAATGTGCAATGACTTGGGTTCTACAATAGATTGATCCCAAAAGAACTTCCTCTCGTTAGTTACTCATGATCACGAGTACAAGAGATCTCAGTGGAGAATGACGTGGTGGAAAACAAAAGATAAAAAATGATAATGAGATTAAGAAGAAGAAAAATATATTAAAAATTCATAATACTATTTCAATGGAATGAAACTAAAAAACAATATCAAATGGCCACATAGAAGTTACAATGCTTTGATAAGGGGTGAGGATACATATTTATAGGGAGAGGAGGTGATATAATTCTCTCCAAAATCATCATCCAAATGTTTCCACGTGTATGTCCTATTAAATGGACTAATTTGTAACATTTTGATTCATTAAAGTTGTTCCATAATATCTCCTCCGTTCACCCTCAAAATATGATCTTTATTCTCCATCTTATGTAGGAGTTATGGATGATTTAATCCAATACATTTAATCTGTCCATTTGACTGGCCAAATTTCAATTCTTTAACTTCCCTGGCCATTATGACGTTTTAACTTGTTGATTCACTCCATCAATACTTAATAAATGTTTTTCCACTTCTAATTTATCATCCCTCCACAAAATATGTGACATTTTGGATGCATTTTCATGATGTTATGAATTAATTACGCAATAAAATTGTTTCTTCCTGTTGAGACGTTTCATCTTTCACATGTTTAGAGCATTCAAATATTGCCTTAATGAGATTATTTTACTTGAAATTCATCATGTATGCGGTTCATTGAATCATTTGTCATCTCCAACTAGAATCAATGCATTTGGAGGTTTGTGCACCGAGTTATGATTCTGTTACGTTGGTGAGTCCCATTCTGTCTACCCGGAAAATTTTCCAAATGAAATGATTTATTCGGGACTTTAAATGCTCAAATCGGCATTTACTCCTAAAGATAAAGTTATATAAGATAAATCAGGGATTTCAACAAAAAAATATTCACATAATTTTGAATAATAATATAAATTTTATGCCTAAAATACCCTTATAATAAAAATATGTCAAAATTCCAGTTTTGACCACTTTTTGCATTTAAGCTCAAATTACCACTAAAACCTAAAAAGGTGACAATTACCCCTAAAATAACACTATGGTGGGATTACGAACAGTTATTTATAGTATAATATGTATGAAAATATGAGATTCATCACTCTCTCACACTTAAACATTGCACTCATGGGCAATCATCTTACACTCAAATCAAAACCCACACAACAATCAAAAATAAGAAAATATCAATGATCTTATCAAAAATAGAATTCCATCATTTATCATCTATGAAAACAATTCTCTATAATTTTTATTTCAATCATTAAAATTTTATTAACCTCATAAATCAATCCATGGTCTAATCACAACCTACCTCACATTGAATTTTATGTCACTCTTTACTCAAGAGAAATTGAATATAGAGTTATGCTCATACTTGCAAATTGCATATATCACCATAGGCTTATAAAAATTCTCATTTATCCACAAATTCGAATATAAAAATGAATTAAATCATGAGTTATTTAATTAATGGTTCAAATAAATCTATGGATTAGGGTTGGTGGGAAAATGATTGAAAAATTTCAGGCTAGAAATAGGAGGTTGAACTCTTAAGTACAGTGCATTAATAATCAAGTGAAAACACAGGATGAACCTCACTCAAATACCCTTGAGAATTTAAAACACAACACCACTAATTTATGACATTGTACATGATCCAATCAGTGATTATAATGAATGATATCATCTGTGTTCTCTCTCTTTTTTTAAAGCTCCAAAAATGCAGAGCTTTTTTTTATTTTTTCTTTTCTTTTTTTTATATTTTCTTTTTCATGGAGGATGAGCATAAAATTTAATACAATGAATGAATGAAAATTCTTTATTTTTGAGATTTAAATGAGTTATAAAATAATTTTCAATGAGTAATTCATGCTTATCTCCATTTTTTCATTTTTTTTAAGGAGAAATGGATGAAACAAATAAAGCACAATGAAATGATGACACATTCCCAATTATCTTAGTATCCACTACCCAAAATATTGGCACACACCTCGCACCACCCATAAATGATACAAATATTAATGGACACACACTAAAGGCCCTTCCCCCACACTCAAAATTGAAATATCCATGCAAAAATACTAAGAGTGTGGGTAGATAAGGAAAAATCGGCTTGTAATGTGGATTAAACCTATAAGGAAATTCTTGGCTTATAAGGGCTTTACAAAGGATAAATGAAAAGGTGGGTATCAATATAAAATGTGGATAGACAAAGAGATAACTCAATCATTTTAAATACATTCCATGAAATCCAAAGCTTCAGAAGAGAAAAATCACAAATTCTGGTTCTCACACAAAATTCATGTTTCCCTCAAGCAAGTGTGGGTATTGGGAAGAATATGTCAAAGTGGTTTAGAATACCTCACAGTACTAGAAAAATATTTTGAGTCAGTGTTTCATGGAAATGGATTTCAAAAATCAATCAAACTCATAAAAATTATTAAAAATCCATTTCAAGGAAAAATAATTCACATCAAAAATCATTTAAAATCCATTATTTCAAAAATAATTTCAACTCTTTCAAAATAAATTGATGTGTGAAAAGTGATAAGAATATTCACAAAAGCTCAAAAAATCCTAAAAATATGATAAAACAATGAAAAACACACAAGAATAACTAAGCAGGTTGACACTCCCCAAACTTAAATTTTACTACCCCTCATTTCAACTCAACAAAATATAAATATAAATGTAGAAAAACCAAGGGAAGGAAAGATACAACCTGAAATTATTTTTTAATTGGATGCCTTGAGTTAAGCTTCTAGAAGCTACCACTTTAAGACTACAAAAAAGTAATGAAAATACATAAGAAAAATAAATAAAAAAATGATAAAGGGAAAATAAAAGAGATAATGCTTGGTTTAGACTCCCAAGCAGGTGATAGGTTTTTACTGTCCCTAGTTAGGTAGTTTCAGTGGATTATATCCAATCAGAAGGTGGGTGTGGTTTCTTTGAGATGAACCACCACATGTGATTTTTCCCAATATCCATGAGTAAAACCTGAAAGTAGAGAACCCCAAGGAATATAACATAGTTCCAAAGCTTGAATAAATAATAAAGTGAGAAATTAAGGTCTAGAGTGTGAGGGAAAAGAATATAGGGGTGTCCCCTGTTGACTTCTGTGGTATCCTCCTCCATATGGTATGCAAATTGTTGTTGAGGAGATAGTCAAGCCACCACATTCTTGTCCAACTCTTCTTCAATCACCAACACTTGGGTATTCTTTTCGTTAACATCCAAGGTCTACTCCATTTGTGATGTATCATAAATTTCAAAGAAATTGTAATCAGAAAACAATTCATATTGAATAAGATTAAAACATGAAGAATTAATAAAGAAATATTCCCTTTCAAGTAATTTAACTTAGTAATTGGTCTCTTCATGCAGGACCACTGGCAACTCAATCTGAGAAGGTGCATCTTCTTCCTTATCTTAAAAATCAATAGAGAGGTAGAAAGTGTTGGATGTTTCATTATCAAGGATGGTAAGATCATATTTCAAGTTATCTTCAACAAATCTATTCGAAGATTTTTCCAAAAAATGTTAATCTCCCATTAGTGCATCAGCTAGAATGTGTACTTTTGGGACCTCCTCGAGAAATGGTTGAGTGTGAGATGATGTAATTAGTTCTTTTAGAAGTTTTTTTTCACCTGCCATAGGTTCTTTAACATAAAAAATTATTGGTGAAATCTCTTCCACCACTCGTTCTGGTTCCGGTTCTGGCTCAGGTTCGGGATGCTCTTGGGATGTGCATACATATTCAGCAATCCATTCTATTTGGCTCTCTATGTTTGGAACATTATCACTAATCCTATGAAAATGAGCATCAAGTTCATTGTAAACATTTTCTTGCACTTGATATTGCTCATTCCATGCATAATAATCACAATTTTATTACATCATGAACAAAGAAGATTTTGATTAAAGTTTTTTTTAAATTTATGATTTTTTTTTGTTTTTTTAATGAAAATCTATCTAGAAAGTGAAAATATAAAAAGATAAGTAAAATAATGATTATATCCCCAGAAATATACCAATTTGATGAATCTTTTTCGTGCGTGCTCTCAAAATTATTTATAACTAAGTGTAGCGCATGGGTTGATCTAGGTCGTTCTCTTGATGAGGTTTTGTGGTTAATCAACCACTAATTATAATTCAATTTTCTATATTTTTATTATTTATAACACAAAATCAAATGAAATTGTTGTTTTATAAATGATAATTCAAGATAAAAGAAAGTAAACATGCAATGGATAATGCAGATAGAATGAATGGAGACAAAATGATGTTAGTGAGAAAGAGGATTTTCCCGAGAGAATCACCCAGATTAAACCTTCATCGTATCATTATTAGTTTCAAATTTAATTAATAAACACACTCCATAGTATGTGTTGATATCCTATTTTATATATTGTTTTGAATATACGTTGCTCTCAACGATCGCCGAGAGACCGCACATCCACCTCCTCGATCGAGGGAAAATATTGTAGAAGAAAATGTTATGTCTCAAGTGGAAAGTGGAGACACAAAGGCACCATACCCACTAATATCCCCCTTCAACTAACTATAAAAAAATATGAAACAATAAACTTGAATGTTTAATGACTTCTTTTCAACACTGGATTGATCCCATGGGAACTTCCTTGGGTTAGTTACTCGTGATCACAAGTACAAGAGATCGTAGTGGAGAAGGATGAAGTGGAAAACAAAAGATAAAAAATGAGAATGAGATTAAGAAGAATAAAAATATATTAAAAATACATAATACTATTAAAATGTAAGTAAAATACAAAACAACATAAAATAGCAACACGTAAGTTCCAATTATTTGAGAAGGGGTGAGGATACATATTTATAGGAAGAGGTGGTGAAATAATTCTCTCCAAAATCATCCTCTAAATGTTTCCATGTGGATGTACCATTAAATGGCCTAATTTTTAATAGGTTGGTTCATGAAATATGTTCCATAATGTATACTATGTTAAACCTCAATATATGAGATTTATTATCCATCATATGTAGGAGTTATGGACGATTTAATCTGAGACATTTAATATGTCCATTTGACTGACAAATTTCAATTCTTCAACTTCCCTGGCCATTGTGACTTTGAAACCTATTGATTCACTCCATAAATCCTTAATAAATGTTGTTAAAAATGTAATTTCTTATCCCTCCACAAAATATATGGAATTTTGGATGCATGGTCACAATGTTAGGACTTAATTACACAATCAAACTGTTTCTGCCTGTTGAGAATTTTCATCTTCCACAGGTTTGGAGCGTTAAAATAATTCTTTAATGAGAATATTTTGACTTGAAATTCATCCTAGACGTGGTTAATTGAATCCTCTGTCACCTCCAGCTGGAATAAATGCATTTTTATGTGTTTTCTCCATGTTTTGATTCCATTACATCGGTGGGTCCCATTCTGTCTTCCCGGAAAATGTTCCAAATGAAATGATTTTTTTGGGACTTTAAATGCTCGAATCAGCCTTTATTCATGAAGATAAAGTTATAGAAAATAAATCATTGATTAAAAAATGATTCACATAAATAGGAATATTAACGTAAATTTTATGCACAAAATACCCCTACAATAAAAATATGTCAAAATTCCAGATTTAACCACTTTTGCATTTAAGCTCAAATTACCACTAAAACCTAAAAAGTTGACAATTACACATAAAATAACACTATGGTGGGATTATAAAAAATTATTTATAGTATAAAATGTATGAAAATGTGAGATTCATCAATGACCTTCATAGTACTCTCATAACTTATGAAATGATAAGGGAGAAATTTATAAAAATTGAAGAAAACGTTGATCAAGAAATGTCCTTTAAGGCTTCCAAGCATGTAAAATCTTAGAATATTGTTGACAATGAACATGTTTGTGATTATAAATCTAAAAATGAGTTTAGTAACAATCTTGATGAATTTTTATCCTCGTTTCATAAAAATGTGGAAAGAGGTATGGGAAAGTAAAAAAGGTAAGCTACACCTAAAATGATTTGAATTTGGATCCATTCGGCACTTTTTTGTGATTTTCCCTTGAAAAGGGAATTAATAGGATATTGCTGAAGATTATAAGAGGACAAAATTTCTTGCAAGAAACATTTTGATAATTTAAAATATTATTCCAAGTAAAAAGGATAAAAAGTTATCCAGATCCAAAAGTATAATATTTTTTCTAAAGATAATAAAGATGAAGATATGAAAGTTGAAGCTAAAAATTTTACTGAAGTTTCTAGAGAAAATATGTTTATAGTAATAGATGATGTTGAATAGTTTGGAATCAGTATTTCTAAAGAAGAAGAGACTCAGCTAGATTTTCACTATAATAAATAATTGAAAGAATCTCTTAGAATGATAGTAAGACTTGAAGGAGAAATCAAGAAGTTGAAGAAGAAAATTCCTACAAAAAAAACAATCAGGAATGTCTTACTAAAGAGAAATATACTTTTTTGGAAGATTTTTATTGTATAAATAAGTATGATTATAAATAAAATAATCGAATTGAAAATATTTAAGTAAATTTTATAGAAAAGAAGTAGGTATTGTAACTTGTTAAAAAATAAGCTTTTTAAATCTGATTAGGGAGTTACAAGTTTTAATTACTCTATCTCTAAATTTGGTAAAAGTATTGAAAAGGGATAATCTGATAAATATCCACAAAAGTTTACTTAAAATTTTGTAAATAAAATTAAAAAAATTCATAATAAGAAGATGCCTGAGAAAATCATGCATGTGACCAAAACTAACAAAGTTGGTAGGTTATAAGTTTCTAGAATTTTTTGAGTCTGGAACAAAAGTTCCCAGTAAAACTAATTATAATAAATTTGGAAAGAAATCTGAATTGAAGAATAAAATTTTAATTAATAATATAAATTTTAGGGTTAAACAAAGTTATTATGGGAAATATAAGAAATTTGTTGAAAAACATGTTCAAAGATCTGGGAAGTATGGAAGTTCCAGAGGTAAATATTATTTCTATGGTTACTACTAGAATTGTAGTGGATTTGGGAATACGGAAAATATGTGTTTGTTTAATCAACAATATTAAAATTATTCCAAGAGTTAATAAAGGAAAAGTTTTAGGGTGATTCAATCCTCTCAAAATATGAATTCTCATAAAGATGTTTAGAAAGATAAAAATAGGTTCCAAACATTGGAAACTATTTGTGAAAGATGTAAACAACGTGGACATCTGTTGAAAGGATTTCTTGGTTTGTTACCATCATAACAATATGTTTATAACAATTCTAAAAAGTCGGATTTGAAGTGAGATAAAGATAATGAGAAGGATCATGTTTTAGAAACTAATCTGAAGGCTATAAAAGGATAATGACCTGGGATTTTGGATAGTGCGTGTTCTTCTCATATGAGAGGATATATAAAATTTTTGAAGAATGTAAAATATTTCAATTAAGGAATTGTGATCTTTGGAAATGATGAATCTCTCTGAATTAAAGGATTTGTATCTTCTATTATTTGGGAAGAAAATTTAAAATCTGTGAATGCTTTGTTTATTTATGGGATTAAACACAATTTTTTGATTGTTTTATAACTTTTTAATAAATGAAATAGAGTTTTTTTAGTAAATATGATTTTATTATGAAAATAGTGGAATATGGAAAAGTTGTTATAAAAGTACAGTGTTCAAAAGGAAACTTGTTCCAAGTTGGTGAAGTATATAATTAATGTTATCTAAACATTATGGAAGAAAATTAGATGTGGAATAAAATGTTGGTACATATGTTTCATATAAATAAGAGAAATTTATCAAATTGATAAGAATAAGAGTTCGGTGTTGTTCAATATTTCATAAAGGCAAGATTGAAAACTCTATGCATAATAAAGTTGATATCCATTCAACTCTTCCTCTATAACTAATTCATTTTGATATTTGTGGGACAAAGAAAAAATAATAAAAATTCATAGATAAGTAATTAATTTATATCATTGATTATTTTACTCTCATTAATTTTATTGTGTATTTAAAACATAAATTGGAAGCTCAAAAATGTTTAAGAGTTTCAGGAAAATATATGAGAAGGAATGTGGGTATTCTATGAAAAATTTGAAAATTGATCATGGAAGTGAATATAGGAATGAAGGGTTTATAATTTATCTTGAAAACATAGAATTTGGAATTAGTTCAATACACCATACACCCCATAACAAAATGGTGTTACTAAAAGATATAATATAATTTTAGTTGATATAGGGAATAAAATGTTGATTTATCAGGGTATTCCTCACTACTTATAGAGGCATGCAATGGGAACATAAATTTATATTCAAAATTGGTGTTTCTATAGGCCAAGTTATGATACTACTCCCTATGAAATGATTTATGATCAAACTCCAAGTTTGAAACACATAATAGTTATTTGGGAGTCCCTACATCATAAAAAACATAGGTGCAAATGTTGGAAAGTTTGATGAAAGAGGAGAATATGGAATATTTCTTGGTTATGCTTTAGATGTAAGAGGATATAGTAGTTTCAATAAATAAATAGGAAGAATATTTGATTCTATTTATATGAAAGTTCTTGAAAATGATGAGGAATGTGTTTCAAAAACACATGAATATTAAGAAGATGAAGATGATAAAAGAATTATCGTTAAGAAACATGAAAATAATTCTAACAATGGTAATTCCATGCATATGAAAGAAAACAATTCAACAATCTGTAGTTATGATTAATAACATCAACATCTCATCCCATGCTGAGAAAACAAGTGGAATTTAGAAACACTGTTGGTTATAAATATCAAAAGGTTCAGACAAGAAGAAAATCAAAGTTCTTTACACATACTTCTTTATATTTAAAATTTGAATTGAAATATGTTAATGAGTGTTTTTAGCATCAAAAGTGGATTCATTCTATCAATGAAGTGTTGAATCAAATTGATATGAATTATACCTGGGATCTTGTACCCAAAATAAATGATAAAAATGTTATTTGTAAAAAGTGGGTGTTCCGGAACAAGTTGAATGAATATAATGAAACTATAAGAAACAAAGAAATATTGGTTTAAAAAGTTCACTAAAAAATAACCCTCCTTGGATTGTTACTTGTATCATTAGAAGATCCAGGAACTACATTGGTCAAGCTAATCTGAACCACACTTGGGGTTAAGGGAATTTTATTGAGGATTTTCTTTCCTCTAAGGGTGACAAAAGAAACCCTCTTATTATTTTTTTCTAATTTGGGTTCCCTTCCTCCCAAATGTGATTCTTTTGTTAGGTCAGATGCCCTTGTTATCCACTATTTTAGGAATCTATGATTTTTCTGTTTTCTTTTCTTTTCTTAATAAAAATTACTTACTTTGACCTTGACCTAAATTAATCATCGAGGGTGTGGTATTCAAAATTGGATATATGTATAAGAAAGTATAACTTTAAGAAAGAAAGAGTAGATATTAATCTCTACATAAAATAGATTCAATAGATTTGGCACATTGTTATTGTATATATTGATGATGTTATATTTTATAGAATGTTGAAAGAACTTATGAAAAAATTTATTTAAAAATGAAAAATTGTTTGAAATTTCCAGGCTTGGTGAAATGAAATACCTTTTTAGGTTACAAATATAAGGAATTGGCCTTAAACATTACATAATATTGAATTAAATTAATAATTCACATTGAGGATCTTTTTTGGTTTAGTGTTTTATTGAATTAGGACATAACTATTACATCTCAAAAGATTACAAAGTAGACACTTCTACACAGTTTCCATTTTTTCATAAAATAAAAACTCTTGAAAAAAAGCGTCATGTCTAGTTCCATGTTTTAGACAGCATGACTTTTCCTTGATCCCATCCTTGACCCTATTCATCTTTAAATCCTGTGAAAACATTTAAAAACTTGGGATGAGCATAAAAATCTCAGTAAGGGTTATAAAACAAAGAAAGAAAACATTTATTCATAAATACATACAAAACATGAAATCTTTTACTTGCCTTATGAAATCATAAGATTTTATGAATAACACATAGAAATCATAAATCATAAAGGTAACTTGTGGCATGCATATCATAATTACATTGTAGCTATCACAGATACATAGGGAGTTACTTTGGAATACCCATCATAATATATTCCCTAAATCTCTTAGGAGAAACATTCACGTTTACCTCCATCCCATTACCCAATGCATTGGAGAGCTATCTCGGGCTCACCTGCCCTAGGTTTATCACGGAACCACCCGTATACGTAAATAATGCCCAAGAACCATAACATGATCATAATACATAACATAAGCATAAAGGAAAGATAATATTTCCGCATTGCAATAACAAAATATCATTTCAAGATATTGAAGTAATAAATCCATTCTCAAAATCATTTTCAATACCAAAAAATGTAAAAAGAGTATATGGTATTTATTTTTCCTTTTAAAAACATTCTGGCATGTTATGGAAGCCAAAGATAAAATAATACTCGTGGCGGCAGAAAGGTCGTTGTCACCGCTTATGTTAAAAAAACATTAATTTATTTTGTTTAGTAAAACGCTTAGTATAAAAGGATTCCCTTTTAATGAAATGAAAATTCAAAGGTGTTTATACAACGTATAAAAGAAAATCATGTATTAAAACAAAATATGCCCCAATGAAAGGAGATTGAGACGAAGTCCCTTACCTCATGTCCGACTTGACCTGTTCGTTCTTTAATATCCTGAATAATAAACTAAAGTTAATTTATACTTTCTTAAGAAACTTTTTCAAGTTTATTATTCATTTTATATTACTTATTACCATGTTATAAACATTATGTAATCATTCAAGTTAATAATGTTCATTTTGTCGATATTTGGTACTTGAGTCAAAAATGAACACCTTATATTTACAAGTTGTCCATGTGGTCAATAGTCCATTATATCCAGAATGATATTAATGATTTATATATCATATATATCCATTATATACATATATTTATAATAGTACATTACATTTGGAGGTAAGAAATGAAATGCACCGTTCATGGAGACGGTAAGTCGTACGTACGCATGAACACTACTTTCATTTCTATTTCTTATTTTAATGGAATTAAAACTTAATGATACATATTTATATTTTAATTCTAGTATAATATAATATATAATATCATTAACTCCATCCTTTATACATCCCATATATGGCATTAACGAGTCATATCACTTTGAGGGGGCGGTAGTCCCCACTTCCTAAAATGAAATTATCGGTTTACCCATAATGGAAACCAAAAAGGTATGCTATAAAATAAAAATACAGAAGCATGAAGAAAACATAAACATAATATATATCATATATAAATATAGTGTCATCTTAATGGCCACCAGGATAGACGGTAGGAGATAATCAAACAATCATCGTTTCGTGAGACGTTAGTTTTCCATCCACTGAAACATTATGTTCTTCACCCATTAGATGGAGGTGTGTGTAAGTGTAGTTCGAATAATTATCATTACAACATCATAGTATATTGAGGATACTTATGTTTTTATAAAATAAAGTAATAAAAAGAGTATAGGGGTTGTTAAAGTAAAATAAAAGAAAATAAGTTAATAGAAACTGTTACCTTTAATTTGGGTAACTTCCTTTGGTTTGAACCAAAAGGAATTCTTGAAGTGACTTCTGCCTAAAGTAAGGCTTCTAGGAGGAAGAGAGTGATGTAGGGAGATTAATTGGATAGATGTTGGATGATCCAAAAGGCTTTAGAGGTGTGAGTAATTGGTTAGAAATGGTCTCATTTTATAAGGGGGAGGAGGGGCTCTTTAGTAAAGTGTGATAATATTATTTTATTATATAATGATATTCAGTTTCTAAAGGTCCAAAAATCATTAAAGTTGAAGATAAGATGACTCATGGTTGAAATAAAATCATTCAATAATAATTGGACAAGTTTTGGATGTTATTTTAATATTTATAATCTTATTTATTTAAATGATTTACTAATGAGGTAAACACTACATCATTATTGTGTCATAAATAATTTAAATTATTTGATGTCTAAAAATTATTAAAAAAATACCATGATGTATGAAATATTTTTTGATATATAATGAATATTTATAGTTAAAAATATTACTTATATAACACTATATAAAAATTAATTTACTAAAAGATATTTATTTTTGTCATTTTTTCCTTTACTTTAAGTTATTTAATCTAAATTGTCACTGTCACTCCCAAGTTTCTCAATGGGGTCCCAAAATCAACCCAAAGATGCCCATGGTAATAAATGACTCAACCAATAAAGTTTGGACAAGTGTTATTCTAATTTTTGAATTATTATAATATTATTTTTACCTTGAATTACCCCATTTACCTTTAACCGCAGTAAATTAAAGTCCAAAGTTACTATTCACCAAAAATTGTTTTCATATTATTGAACCACATTTTACTTAATAATAAAAACCATGTATGTCAGATTTTTGAAATTAAATTCACAAAAGTGGTAAAATTTCATTTAAATGAAAAAGTCAGTTTTTTTAACTACTACTAAGTGGTTTCACTATTCATCAAAAATTGATGTTTTTCAGAAAAATACCAAAAATTCAGGGTAAGCTATATTTGATCTTCCGAATTCAAAAATGATATCTATTTTTTCAAATTAAAAAAATAAGAGTGGAATTAATTAATTTAAAACTAATTCTCGTTGTTAAAACAAATAGCGTGTTTTTAAGAAACAATAACTATCAAAAGATTGACACTTGTTTATGTCCACTTTCAAAGTGAAATTAATTCCAATGAACAACATTGGATTAAATGGTAAAAATATATTATAATTAAACTTTAAAACCAATTAAAAATATATTCTAACCATATAAATAAATGAGATTAAAAATTCAGTTTTGAATTAAAATACAATATTTCCACTATTCATTAAAAAATGAACTTTATCGGAAAAATTCCATAAATTTTCACAAAGTAAATTTTGATGTCCCCATTCTAAAGAAGGATTTTATTTGTTCATTTTAAATATATTATGGTGACCAAAACTATATTTAAATAGAGTTCTCCATTAAAAGGTGGTAAATCGACCTTTTAATGTAAATTATGCTTAAAATTAGATTCATTCATATTTTAACCCTCTAACTTTTTATTGGATAAATGTAAACACATTTAATAAGCATGTATAATCATATTTTAGTTAGTTTTGTACATTCTCGCCAATACAATGACTAGGAGTTAACTACCATTTAAAATAATAATATTATATTATTAGTGTGCAACATAAGATTTCAAAGAAACTCGTTGTTGCATATCGGGTACGCTATCGAACATAGAAACCCATTTAAAGTAAAATGAATATTTAATTTACAAATATTAATAAATATGAAATGTGTATTATTCTTTATTTACCTGGGATGTTACATCCTTCCCCCCTTTTGGGAATTATGTCCTCACAATTTTACTTATTAAAATAAGTGGGGGTATTTATCCCTCATAGAATTTTCAAATTCCCATGTCGCCTCTTCAACCATATGGTTTTCCACAAAACCTTTACCTGGTGAATTACCTTATTCCACAAAACTTGCTCTCTATGGTCAAGAATCTGGACTGGTTGTTCCTCATAAGAGAGATTCACTTCCAAATGAACTATCTATGGGCTCAAAACAAGAGATGGATCTGGCATATTTTTTCTCAACATCGAAACATGAAAAACATTGTGTTCCTGGGATAAACTTGGAGGTAAATCTAATATGTACGGAACTGATCCAACTTTCTCCAGGATTTCATATGGTCCAATGAAACTCGGACTCAACTTTCCCTTCTTACCAAAACGCATCACACTTTTCCATAGAGAAACTTTGATAAAGACATGATCACCTACCTCAAAAGAAATATCCTTCCTCTAGTTATCTGCATAACTTTTCTGTCTACTCTGAGCTATTCTCATGTGCTTCTGAATCGATTGAACTTTCTATGTCATATCTTCTACTAATTCTGGTCCCATCAGCTTCCTTTCAACTACTTCATCTCAAAAAGTTGGAGTTCGACAACGCTTTCTATATAATTCATCAAATGGATCCATCTGTATATTGGAATGAAAAATATTATTATATGAAAATTCAACTGAAAAAAGATGTTGGTCCCAACTTCCCTGGTAATCCATCAAGAAAGTACGTAACATATCCCCCAATTTCTGAATTGTTCGTTCTGATTTCCCATCTGATTGAGGTTGAAAAGTTGTACTAAAATTTAATTCATTTCCCAACAACTTCTGAAGGCCTTTCCAAAAGTTAGAAGTAAACCTGGGATCATGATCAGATACAATGGAGAGGGTAACTCCATGAAAACTGACTATCTCTTTAACATACAATTGAGAAAGTTGATTTAGAGACAATGTATCTTGAATAGGAAGGAAATGAGCAAATTTAGTCAATCGATCAACAATAACCCACATTGCATTATTACCTCGAGGTGTATTTAGTAATCCCACAACAAAGTCCATGGATATATTTTCGCATTTCCACTCTGGCACCGATAAAGGATGAAGCATCCCTTTCAGTAACTGCCACTCTGCTTTAACCTACTGACATATCAAACACTTCACAGTAAAATCAACAATATCTCTTTTTATTCCATCCCACCAGTAATACTCACGAAGATCTCTGTACATATTAGTACTGCCAGGATGAACTGAAAATGGGGAACTATGAGTTTCACATAACAACTCATTCGTCAACTGTGAATCACAAGGCACACATAATCTATTTCCAAATCTCAAAACACAATCATTATCAATGTTAAAATCAAGAAACTTACCCTTCTGAACCAACTCTACCATTTTCTACAACTCACTGTCTTCTTTCTACGCTTGATTTATTCTGTCTGATAGAGATGATTTCACTAACACCTGAAACAAAACAGAAGCATTTCCTACACCAATAACTTCTATGCCAAATTTCATCAAATCAAAAACCAAAGGATCTCGTTCCAAACATAGCATAGTTAATGAAGAATTACTTTTTGACTCAATGCATCATCCACTTTATTTGCTTTTCTCGGATAGTAATGGAGCATGTAATCATAATCCTTGATTAATTCCAACCATCTCATCTGTCTCATGTTAAATTCTTTTTGAGTGAATACATACTTTAAAATTTTGTGGTCAGTATATATTTCACATTTTACTCCATACAAATGATGCCTCCAAATTTTTAAAGAAAAAACAACAGCAGCTAATTCCAAATCATGTGTAGGGTAATTTAACTCATGGGGTTTCAACTGATGTGAAACATAATCAATTACCTGATCATAACCAAGTCCTTTCAACTAAGCATCACTGTAGATAACAAACTCATTATTTCTGGAAGGTAGTTCTAAAACTGGAGCATTCACCAATCTTCTTTTCAATTCTCGAAAACAATCATCACATTCTTTTGTCCAAATGAACTTAACACCTTTTCTAGTTAACTCTGTCATTGGACAAGATAAACGTGAAAAATTTTCAACAAATATCCATTAATAACCTGACAAACCAATAAAACTACGGATCTCGGCTATATTTTTGGTTCTTGTCCATTATTTAACAACATTTTTTAGAAGTATCGACAGTTATTCCATTTTTTGAAGCATTGTGACCAAGGAAAGAAATTTTTTTTAACCAAAACTCACACTTGCTGAATTTCCCAAACAGTTTATTTTCATTTAAGGATTGCAAGACAACCCTTAAATGACTTTCATACTCCTATTTACTTTTTGAATAAACCATAATATCATCAATGAACACAACCACAAACTTATCCAAGAACTCACGGAATATTCTATTCATAAAATCCATGAATAACACAGGGGAATTGGTTAAACCAAAAGGTATAACTAAAAATTCATAATGGTTATATCTAGTATGAAACACTATCTTCGAAACGTCTGCTTCCTTTACTTTAAAATGATGGTACCCCGACCTCAAATCAATCTTTGAAAAATACTGAGCTCCCTTGAGCTGATCAAACAAATCATCGATATGAGGCAAAGGATACTTTTTCTTAATAGTGATGTTATTCAATTCTCTATAATCAAAGAAAAGTCTCATTGAACCATCTTTCTTTTTAACAAACAAGACAAGAGCACCCCATTTTGATGTGCTAGGTCGAATTAAACCTTTATCTAAAAACTCCTCCAATTTCTTCTTTAACTCTAAAAGTTCAATTTGAGCAATTCGATAATGGGGTTTTGAAATTGGATTAGAATCAGGAACTAAGTCAACAGTAAATTTAACTTCTTGTTCAGGTATAATAGTAGGAAAATAATCAGGAAAAACATCAAGGTACTCATTTACCACGGGAACAGAATTAATCTGAATAGTTCCTTTATTTTCAACAATATGTACAAGGTAACATTTATTTCCATATTTTACTAGTTTCTCAGCTTCCTGATATGTTATCAAAAGAAAGGATTCATTCTTGTACACAAACTGTAAATATTTCTGAAAATAAACCACTTTAGCTCTAAATTCAATCTTAGCATGATAAACAGATATCCAATCCATTCCCAAAATAACGTCAAACTCTACTAGAGGAAAAACAATAAGGTTTGTAGGTAGATTCTTTCCGCACACAAAGACAGGAAGGTTATTATGTTTTCTTTTTGTCTTAACATTCCCTCCAGGTGTTTTACCATAATTTTTTTATTCATATCTTGAGATGGAATTCCCAATTTACTAGAAAACTTCTTAGAAATGAAAGAGTGTGTAGACCCTGAATCAAACAACACATTGGAATAATCTGAACAAAAAAACAGTGTACCTAATACAACTTCATTTGATGTCCCAACATCATCTAAAGTAGTTGCAAAGGATTTCACCACCCCTTTCTGCTTGTAGTCTGGTTTCTTTCCTTCGGTTGAGTTCTTTGTTGGACACTCATTTTTAAAATGACCAACTTCATTGCACTTAAAACATTTTACATACTGTAAATTAGATTTTGTCTTATCATTACCTTGACCTTTTTCAGTGCAATTACGAGCCTTATGTCCCATTTTACCACATTGGTATCACTTACCATAATTCAATAGACATTCCCCCGCATGCGTTTTACCACAATTTTCACAAACTATAAACTTAAGTTTCTTACCATCTGACTTTTTTGAAGAGTTCTTCCCTTTTTCCTGCCTCCTCGACCTCTTATTCTGTTGTTATTTGAAAGAACAACTAATCATCAAAAAAACTCCATTTCCACCTTCTGCGCACAATGAACAAGTTTTTCATAACTTTTGAACTCAATAGAAGCTAAAGCCCTTCGATACTTTGTATTTAATCCTGAGTAAAAATGGTTGATTTTACTATCAAGATCTCATATGAAATTTGGAGCATACCTTGACAGTCAAGTGAGTTTTTCTTCATAAACAGACACTGAGTCATCTTCCTGCCTCAATTCCAGGAATTTTTTTTCCATCCAAAGACAAACCACCTTAGGAAAATATTTCTCAAGAAACATACCTTTGAATTCATCCCAATCAAGAGCATAAATCTCTTCACTATCCCTGATATTTTTCACCATCGAACACCACTGATTAGCTTCACCTTTAAAACGGTAAAGAGAAAGACTAACCTTTTGATTTTCTGAACAACCCATGACATCAAAAAAAAATTCAGTGCTTTAATCCACCCTTCTACTAGCACCGGGTCAGATGATCCTCTGTATGATGGGGGATGTTTCCTCATGAAATGCTCCACTAATGACATTTTCCTCTGTGGTTGATCTGGATGATCTCGTACATGGATACCACCACCATTTATAACCTGAGTCAATTGTTCCATTACTGTAACAAACTATTCAATTCTGATTCTGACTATCTCAGGTTGCTGATTTGGAAGGTTTTCTTCCTCCTGATGTTGTCCCAAAATAGCTTCCCTATTTCATCTATAGAAATCCATTTTGAAAACAAAAATATCTTAGGCGAAGAAACATGGTAATCTGGAAATGCTATATGATTTCAATATTAACATAAATTACTTTATGGATATTAATCTAACAATACCCAAACTCCTAAAGTTTTCTAAACCATCCTATGATACCAACTATAAGGACCCAGCCTTAAACATTACATAATATTGAATTAAATGAAAAATTCACATTGAGGATCTTTTCAGGTTTAGTGTTTTAGATAATTAGGACATAACTATTACATATCAAAAGATTACAAAGTAAACACTTCTACACAGTTTCCATTTTTTCATAAAATAAAAAATCTTGAAAAAAAGAGTCATGTCTAGTTCCATGTTTTAGACAGCATGACTTTTCCTTAATCCCATCCTTGACCCTATTCATCTTTAAGTCCTATGGAAACATTTCAAAACTTGGGATGAGCATAAAAATCTCAGTAAGGGTTATAAAACAAAAAATGAAAACATATATTCATAAATAATTAAAAAACATGAACTATTTTACTTACCTCAGGAAATCATAAGATTTTATGAATAACACATAGAAATCATAAATCATAAAGGTATCTTATGGCATCCATATCATACTTACATTGTAGCTATCATAGCTACATAGGGAGTTACTTTGGACTAAACATCACAGTATATTCCCTAAATATCTTAGTAGAAACATTCAAGTTTACCTCTGTCACGTTACCCAATGCATTGGATAGATATCTCGGGCTCACCCACCCTAGGTTTATCACGGAACCACCTTTATACGTAAATAATTCACAAGAACTATAACATGATCATAACACATAACATAAGCATAAAGGAAAGATAACATTTTCACATTGTAATAACAAAATATCATTTCAAGATATTAAAATAATAAATCCATTCTCAAAATCATTTTCAATAACAAAATACGTAAAAAGAGTATATGGTATTTATTTTTCCTTACAAAAACATTCTGGCTTGTTAAGGAAGCCAAAGATCAAATAATATTCGCAGCGGCGGAAAGTTTGTTGTCACCGCTTACATTAAAAAAACATTCTTTTTTGTCATTTAGTAAAACACTTCGTATAAAAATATTCCCTTTGAATGAAATTAAATTTCAAAAGTGTTTATACAGAATATAAAAGAAAATCGTGTATTAAAATAAAATATGCCTCAATGAAAGGAGATTGAGACGAAGTCCCTTAACTCGTGTCCGACTTGACCCGTTCATTATTTAATATCTTGAATAATAAACTAAAGTTAATTTATACTTGCCTAGTAACCTTTTTCAAGTTTATTTTTCATTTTATATTACTTATTACCATGTTATAAACATTACGTAATCATTCAAGTTAATAATGTTCGTTTTGTCGATATTTGGTACTTGAGTAAAAAATGAACACCTTATATTTACAAGTTGTCCATGTGGTCAATAGTCCATTATATCCAGAATTATATTCATGATTTAGATATCATATATATCATATATATCCAGTATATACATGTATTTATAATAGTACATAACATTTGGAGGTAAGAAATGAAATGCATCGTTTATAGAGACGGTAAGTCGTACGTACGCATGAACGCTACTTTAATTTCTATTTATTATTTTAATGGAATTAAAACATAATGATACATAGGTATATTTTAATTATAGTATAATATCATATATAATATCATTAACTTCATCCTTTATATGTCTCACATATGGAATTAACGAGTCATATCACTTTGAGGGGGCGGTAGTCCGCACTTCCTCAAATGAAATTATCGGTTTACCCATAATGGAAACCATAAAGGTGTGCTATAAAATAAAAATAAAAAAGCATAAAGAAAAAATAAACATAATATATATAATATATAAATATAGTTTCATCTTAATATCCACCATGATAGGCGGTAGAAGATAATCAAACAATCATCATTTTGTGAGGTGTTAGTTTTCCATCCAGAGAAACATTTTGTTCTTCACCCATTAGATAGAGGTGTGTGTAAGTGTAGTTATAATAATTCTGATAACAACATACTAGTATATTCAGGATACTGTTGTTGTTATAAAATAAAGTAATAAAAAGATTATAGGGGTTGGATAAGTAAATTAAAATAAAAAGAATTTAAGGGAAAATGTTACCTATAATTTGGGTAACTTCCTTTGGTTTAAACCAAAAAGAATTCTTGAAGTGACTTATGCTTAAGGTAAGGCTTTTAGGAGGAATATATGGATGTAGGGAACTTAATTGGGAAGAGTTTGGATGAGCCAAAAGGCTTTAGAGGTGTGAGGAATTGGTTATAAATGGTCCTCTTTTATAATGGGGAGGAGGGGCTCTTTAGCAAAGTGTGATAATATTATTTTATTATATAATGATATTCGGTTTCTAAAGGTCCATATAATCACTAAAGTAAACTATAAGATGAATCATGGTCTAAATAAAATAATTCAATAATAATTGTACAAGTTTTGGATGTTATTTTAATATTTATAATCTTATTTATTTAAATGATTTATTAATGAGGTAAACACTGCATCATTATTGTGTCATAAATAATTTATATTATTTGATCTCTACAAATTATAAAAAAATACCATTATGTAGGAAATATTTTTATCTTTCCAATGAATATTTATATTCAAATGTATTACTTATATAACACCATATAAAAATTAATTTACTAAAAGATATTAGTTTTTATCATTTTTGCCTTTACTTTAAGTTAATTAATCTAAATTGCCATTATAACTCCCAAGTGGCTCAATGGGGTCCCAAAATCGACCCAAATATGCCCATGGTCGTAAATGACTCAACCAATAATGATTGGACAAGTGTTAAGGTAATTTTAAATTATTATAATATTCTGTTTACCTTGAATTACCCTATTTACCTTTAATCGCGGTAAATAAAAGTCAAAAGATACTATTCATCAAAAATTATTTTCATCTTATTAAACCATATTTTAATTACTAATAACAACCATGTATATCAGATTTTCTGAATTCAATTCACAGAAGTGGTAAAATTTCATTTAAATGAAAAGTCGGTTTTCTTAACTACTACTATGTGGTTTTACTATTCATCAAAAATTGAAGTTTTTCAAAAAGATAACAAAAATTCAGACTAAGATATATTTTATATTCCAAATTCAAACATTATTTCTATTTTTCCAAATTAAAAACATAAAAGTGGAATTAATTAATTTAAAATTAATTCCCGCCGTTAAAACAGAGTGTGTTTTTAAGAAACAATAACTACCAAAAGATTGACACTTGTTTATGTTCACTTTCAAAGTGAAATTAATTCCAATGACCAACATTAGATTAAATGGTAAAAATATGTTCTAATTACACTTTAAAACAAATTAAAAATATAATCTAACCATATAAATAAATTAGATTAAAATGCAGTTTTGAATTAAAATACAATATTTTCACTATTCATTAAAAAATGAACTTTATCAGAAAAATTCCAAAAATTTACACAAAGTAAATTTTGATGTCCCAATTCTAAAGAAGGATTTTATTCGGTCAATTTGAATGTATTATGGTGACCAAAACTAGATTTAAAGAGGGTTCTTCTTTAAAAGGCGTTAAATCGACCTTTTAATGTAAATTATGCTTAAAATTAGATTCATTCATATTTTAAGCCTCTACATTTTTATTGGATAAATGTAAATACATTTAACAAACATGTATAATCATATTTTAGTTAGTTTTTTTCATTCCCGCCAATACAACGGCAATGAGTTAAATATCATTTAAAATAATAATATTATATTATTAGTGTGCAACATAAGATTTCAAAGAAACCCGGTGTTGCGTATCGGGTACGCTATCAAACATAGAAACCCCTTTAAAGTAAAATTAATATTTAATTCACAAATATTAATAAATATGAAATATGTCTTATTATTTATTTACCTAGGATGTTACAACAAATACCACAAATGAAGAAATAAAATTTTATTTCTCCGTAAAAGTATGCTAAGTAACTTCTTAATATTCTTTTCATGGAAAGTTAAAAACCTTTTTCCACACCAATTTTAGTGGGAACTAATTAAACTGAAGATGGAGAATTAAAGGAAGTTGACTCTAAAAAGTTTTGGAATCTGATTGGAAGTTTTTTGTATCAGAATACCTTAAGACTGGACATTTTTTATGTAGTTACCTTATGTAAAAGATCCTAAAGTACTCAAAAGGAAACACATATCTTGGATAGAAAAAGGATTCTTAGATATATCAAAGGCACAACAGATTTTGGAATCAGGTATAATAGCTCATAAATAATTTATCTGTTTGGATATATAGATGTTGATTGTGTAAAAAGTATAGATTATAGAATCCACATCAGTTGTAGTTTTCATTCTAAGTAAAAGTTGTGTAAGTTGGTATACTAAGATACAAGAATCAGTAACTCTTAGTACGGCTAAAGCTATGTTTTTTTGTTACTAAAGTTCTGACACAGCATATATGGATAAAGACTCGACTAGAAGACTTACTTGTTGAAATAAAGTTACCTCTACTCTTGGGTTATGATAATTGAAGTTCTATTAACCTTAAAAATAATCCAATGAAAAATTATCATTCAAAATATATTGATATCAAATACCAATTCATCAAAGAGAATGTGTAGAAAAATGAACTCAAGTTGGAGTATGTTCATATATCAAAACAAGTTGCTAAAATTTTTGCAAAACCTTTACCAAAGGAATCATTTTTCAAACTAATTTTAAACATGGGCATACAACCTCTTTCTCTCTAAGGTTGAGGTATGTTTTTTTGTCCCCTATGTCATATATTATTTGGATATTTTTTTCTATAGGGAGAAAATGGCATTTTATAAATATATCCATTTATAGGTGCTAAACCATTTAAGGAAGCATGTATTTAAGGGGAGTTAGGGGTAAAATTTGAACTCGGTATGTAAGTATTTGAACTATTTTAAAAAATTTTGAAGTGTTTATAAGAAACTTCTTATTGGAAAGAGGAATATGTTTTGAAGTGTTGTGAAAGTTTGAAAGTCAAAGAGGTTTTGTAAGTCACTACTTTTAGACAACATGATTTTTCTATCAATGGTTCTTATTTCCTATAATTATTTCACTCATGTAAGCTTATAATTTTTTATTATTGATCTATATCTTGAGGTTACAAAGTTTTGGTGACATATGAAACTTGTTTGAAAAAAATCCAAATGGGGGATTAATGGGACCAAGTCATCTTAAAGTTGTTTTTTGATACTGAAAAAAGTTTTTGGTGATTTTTTTGTATTTTTTATCATTAAAAAAATAAATTCACTTTATAAGTATTGATGATATAATGAAAGGTGTCTCATAATTAAAATATAAGACACATTCTTGATAGGAAAATCCATCGGTTATGGTTTTTTGTTATGAATATTTTTTCTGGGTGAAGAGTTTTTTGGACTAATATTATGTCTAAAATGAATTTTTTATAAGATTAATAAGTTGTATCAGAGTCTGGATGTTCTATAAGATATCTAGTACTAAATCTGATGATGATTTGTTGTTTCATAATTTTTCAATATCGTAAGTTTTCTAAAAAACTTGTGATCCATGAATTGTGAAATAAATGAGGAGAAAAGGTTTTGTAATTCATATGATTATTTTCTAATACCTTTGTTATTAAAATTATTAAGAATTCATGATATAAGTAGGAGTTTATGGAAGAAGAGAGTTTATTAATTTGAATTCCTCTGATCGCAGTTCATCGGTGTAAGAATCACAAAAAAAAATATTTTTTCCAAATGTAGGGGAGTTTCATTTTTATGTTTTTAGAAGTATGTAGAAGTTTTTAATGAACAATCCTCCAGAATGGTCAATTTTTCAGATTTTCTAATCCACTGAAAAAACCAATACATCATATGATCCATCAATTATAGAAAATCTAGATGAAATAAGTCACTTCTGACACTGGTCTATCAGACAGAGTATTCCACTGATCCATCAGAGGAGTTATGAAACTGATCCACTAGAAACACTTTTGGTGTCAAAAAGGCATCAGATGTAGGGTTCTATAAAAGGAAGATCAGAATTGTTTTGTCAGGATAAGGAGAGAAGTTATTGAAACAGATAAATAAGTTGGATTTTTTTGGGACTAATGAATGAGGACAAATTCAAAGACCGGTCCATTGGATTGGATCAGAGACCAATCAATCAAACGAAGAACAACAATGTAGTCAACCATTTTCATATAATAAAATAATTTTTTTTAAGTGGGTCAAGACTCATTGTATAGTCATTAATACGGATACATCATATGGGAAATAGATACCAATCCATCAGATGAAAACTGACACTGATAATTCCTCACAAGTTGGACTTTATTAGATAAAACCTTCATCAATCAAGGATGTTATTGAACATTTGAAGAAAATTTTAAATGTTTTGAAGATTATTCTATAATATTTTCATGGGGTTTTTAATTCTATAGAATTTACAATAATGTTTATGGAAAAATAGGTTTGGTTGGAACATTATAATGGAAGTCTTTAATTTTACATGTCTTTCATCATTATGAAAAACAATATTGGAAAAAAAACTGTATCATACTGAAGAATTTTTTGTAATTTTGAAGTAGGGTGAATTTTTGAGAAGTTTCTAGAAGAATCCATAAGAGTTTAGAATCACTGAACTGGTCAAAGATGAAGCTTAAATGAAAGTTAAATTTGGGTTTTTAGAAATATTTCTATAGGGGAAAGTAAAATTGGTTTCCCTCTCATTGCATTTATGGTGCACCTATAAATATAGGTCAAAGTAAAAAATACCCTGACACCATTCACATGTGGGAGAGAGTGAGATAACTAAAGGATTTGTGTAAGAGTTAGGAGAAGAAAAGTTTTTAAATAAAGTTTTCTAGAAGAAAGTTTTTTTGAATATAAGAAGAGTAAAGAATAATTTGTGATCATGTTTTTTAGATAAGACCAAGAAATCAAACAGACATTTCTGGGGAAATATATAAGTGATTTGTAATTGTTTCTAGGGTCTCTTTCCTTACTTTTTTTTCTAAACATATTAATTAGACTAATTGGACTAATTCATTGGATTAATTTTTCATACAAATTCCAGAGAGGTTGTTTCTATCTACTACTATGAAGGAAAGTTAATAATTATGTTTTGAATAATTAATAAAGAGGAAGTTGTTGAAACAATATAATGACATGTTTAGAACCAACTAGTGAAGGTTTCTTAACTTTTCACAAAACTTATTTTACATCATTAATGGTAGAAGAATAATATGACCTATTGTATTGATCATAGTTTTACACAAGTGTAAGGGTATTTCCTACTTGTAGTATCCATAAAAAAATATTGTTTTCTAGAGGGTTGTGTGATATTGGATTATTTTCAGACCATGCTAAGGACTAGCTTATCTTATTGAGTAGTGAGACTTATAAATACTTATGTTCTTATTTATGTGTATATGTTTTTTAAGAAAAGTAATAATTCTTTAACTAAAGATAAGGATGTTATACAAGAAATTGAAAATAAAATAAAATGATATCATAAATTCACCCCCACCCCCAGTGACACATTGATCCTAGTTGGGGATTTTTACAATATATTCTCAATTATGAATGGAATTTATTTATTTATATTTTTTTTATTAATATTGGAAAATATATTTTAGAAAACTTTTATATTTATAAAAATTATTTATAAATTAATTGATCATAAAATTTTTATGATTTATTGATTAAATGTTTTAAATCATTTATTATAAATATTCAATTAATATTAAGGTGTTTATATTAAGAATGAATTTTCAGATATTATATGGCATGCATTATGACTTTTAAATAAAACATTTATTTAGACTTTGTAAGGGCTAATTTTTAATGGGTTTATAAATTAGTATATAAGGATAAAAATTTAAAAAATATACTTTAATTTATGAAATTTTCATAATATTTAGTTTTATGTGATCAAATTAAATGGGTATAGTTTGATTAATTTTTTAGAACACATAATAAGGTTTTTAAGGATTAATTTAATCATGGTTTAAGTAATGTTAAGTATATGATATTTATATTATGTAAAAGGTTTATATATTATAAATTGAACTATAAATTATTTTATAATTCATCAAATATCATATAAGAGAAATTCCATTTAATGAATAATATATAATGTTCATATTATGAATTCAGTATAAAAGTGTATATATTAAATAATATAGTGTGTACATAATGTGTTATCTAATTTATGAAATGTTTATTGTTATATTTTATTTATGTATTATTCATAAAATGGTTATATCATGTTTAATTATTTTAATTGTTCATTTATTTAAAGGTGATTCAATATTTTATTCATAGTTATAAATAGTTTGTATAATGAATATATCTTTCTTTCATTTAAAATGTTAAATTGCTTCTTATGAAATTATTAATCCTAGCATTACATGTTAGGAGTATCAACATAAGATTTAGTTTTTATCTACATTAACCTTGGTGTTTCTTTTGAGATATGAGTTTGAAATTAGTTTTTGAATATAGTTTGTGCATATTATGTGTTATAGATATCATGAATTGAATTCTCTCTTAATTAAGTTATTCTTGGGTAGAGGGACTTTGGGTCAGACTTCCTGTGATCGTAGAGGCCAATGGATTATTCTAGAAAGGTTAGGTATTCCTATCTATGGTTCTAGGAATACTCATGTGGAGATTATGCATTCTATATAACTCTATTACTTTACATAAAAAGTTCATGTACCCAATTCATAATATGCATCCAGATATGTATGAATATATTATTGAGTGGCTACTTGAATCACTTTATGTTTTTATAATTACAAGGATTTATTATTTTTATTTCATTTAACATAAGTATTTAAAAGTTTTTAAACTTTGAATTGTGTTACTATAATTATTATATTATTTATTTATTGAAGTATTATTAACCATGATTATATCATAATATTTATTTTCTTAAAATATCATTAGATTTCATGTTTTGATTTTTCATAACATGTTATACAAGTCTAATATTGAGTTACTAGGATAAATAAGTCATTTGGGACTATTAAATTTCAATTATACAAGACTTTTATTATTCCCACATAGCCAAATTATCATTTCCTAGGTATCCAAATTCTTATTCACATAACCAAATGAAAATCCACATAGCCAAATTGTGAACTACATAACCAGATTTCTAGATTAGGTTACCTTCCATATTTCCACCGTAAAATGGATAAAGAAATCCAAATTGAGTGATTATTATTAAGTTATAAATATAAGAAATGTATTGACATTTCATTAAAAGAAATAAAAATTTTAATCAATTTTTATAATGTTTGAAATTAGGTCAAAATAATTGCATGTTTTTGGTCTGCATTTTGTAGTTTTTTAAAAACTGTTTTGATACTGTATTTTAATGATAACTTGGGATATATAAATAGGATTAAGGTTATTATTGATTATTTGAAAATATAATAAAATTTTATAAAATATATAAATTGGACCGAAGTTTATTATTTTTTAGAAGGTATGATTTAGGTCTGAAATCTGATAAGTCAAGTTATTTATAAATTTTAGAATATTGGATATATGAATTCAACTACATCAAATATTGGATACATAAAATTAGATACTTGAATAGATTTTCTTATGTGAATTATGATACATAAAAATTTATTATGGAGACATATTCAAATACATGGTGAAATACACATATTTAGTTTATTCAGCTACATAAATTTTGGTTACGTAGTGATTTTAGTTACGTGGATATTTAACCTACATGATAAAATCACATATGTGGAAATCACCTATATAATAAAATTCACCTATGTGGTTATGCGATTTCTACAGGATATTCTAAAATAGGAATTATGTTTTGTTTTTTATATTGTTTCATATTTCTACTTTTTGTAAATTTATTATGAATTTTCTTAGTGTTTTATTTATTTTAAAATTAATCATTAATTATCTAGAATCCATGATAACATGTTTCAAATTGTTTTATGATGAGTTAAATGAGATCCAAATGGGATTAAGTGTGCATGATTATTCCGACTAAAATTTTTCAACTTGAAATATTCAAGTTTAAACCGGTTGAAATATGAAGAGTTAGTCATATATATTTTTAAGGAGTTTTCAAATAAAATTAATACCCATTATTATGGAAGTATTTATTATAGTATTAAATGTCTGAAAATTTACACTATATAGTTTTTTTACAGAATATCAAGAGAGACCTCATGTGGATATTAATTATCTCACTTTTATGAAAAATACTCATGAAACATTTATTTGGGAAATAAGAATGAGTAATACAAATATATAGAAAGAACAATGTTCAAATTATATTTGTTTTATATTATGAAGAGTTAGTATTTCAAGAGTTATGGGAATGTTCTGTGGAATTTATTATTAACTTTTATGGAAATATTTATTATTGTATAAATTGTTTATTGATTATCCTAATAATATTATTTATACATCATGGTTTTCATTTTTATAGTATATTAGAGCTAACTAAAAGACACTTCTACATGAAGATTTTATTTTTGGATTTTATGAAGGAGAATTGTAGATCTTAAAGTGAATAAAAGTGTAAAATCTATTTTGGTGTATAAAAATATTGATTTATGCAATGAAGACATATAGATGTGACTCCCCTTTAACTCTTACATGTTACATAGTACGTAACTGAGCCCTAGAGCTTCATTATTCAACTAATTGCTTATGTAATTTTTGGTTTCTAGATCTTCATTGTTTAAAAATATTTAAGAGCCTAAGAACTATAGGATCCAAATTCTAGTATCTTTATTAACAATATTTCACTGGGTTAAATTGTTTTATTCTTTATTTGTGTTGTAATTGTTTATGTTTTATTTTATTTTTTTTGTATCTTCAAACTTAGTGTGTCTTTAACAAGTTTATACTACCCTAAAAAGGTTATATTTAAGTTTATTTTGTTCCCATTGATTATTGGGGTTTCACTATCCCATTAGAATAATAGATTCTTCTTAACCCGCAAAATAATAGAGGAAAATACGACTCATATAATATTCTAGGTTTATTCATCCCCCTTAGAATATCGGGTTCCTATTGACACATAACATGGAATAGGTTAGGAATTTTCCTTTGAAATTATAGGTTGGGGATGCACCAATAAAATTTTGGGTTAGGTTTCCACCTATAAAATAATAGGTTTCATCTAAACCCAAAAAAGTTAATGGGTTAGGATTGATCCTGTAAAAGTTTAATATGGGTCTTCTACCATAAAGGGCTGGGTTTTTTCTAATCCCATAAAATATAAGGGAATTGGGTTAATCCTTCAGGTGTAAAAAAGGTATATGTATATAGTTTTCACTATACTTTTAAATTGATATACCTTAGTGGGTTTAATACATCAATTTGGTGTTTTAATAGTAGGGTGGGATCATTAAGATACAAAACACTATAAAATTATTATTTATGTCTTTTACTTTTATATGTTTACTTTCATCTCTATTTTCTTATATCCGTTTGCTTATATTTTTTAATATTTTAATAGCTAACCTTGTACTCATAATTTTTAATCTCTAGTAAATTTTTAGAGAAAAAAATCACCCCCACTATCTATTTTCATCACTCCTTTTTAACCTAAAAAATATTATTAGATCTGGGTTATTTGAGGATAAGTTTGTTTGTAACTTTTTTTGATACCACACAATTGGTATCATAGGTTGTCTCTATTAAGGATATATTGTACTTAATTTTATTGATTATATTAATTGTGAAAACTTTTTATCATAATACTTAACAATACTAAGGGATATATCTCTTTCAGTGACAACTGACTTAAGGAATAAAAATGGTTTGAATTCGAAATTGCCAACACATTTCAATGGTAGTAAGTATACTCAGTGGAAGATCTATATAGAAGTATATATAAAGAGTATTGATATTATATTTTGAGTTATTGTGATTAAATCTTATGTTTTAACTAATTTTGATTAGTTTTATTTGAAAGGAGAAGATATTGTTACATATGATCTTAATTATATGGCCATAAATATACATTGTTGTTCTTTTGCTGGAAATATTTTTGACAAATTTCTTTGTTTCATCAAAGATCATATGATTTAAAAAAAAATCAAATAACTACCTTTGAGTAATTATATTCAAGAAAAATTTTTCTTTTGTTATAGAAAGTCCAAACCCATATAAATTGAGTATTTATCCAAGAAAAACAAAAAAACCATTTTCCTATAAGATATATCACTCAAGGTAATTCACATTTGAATTTAGATTGTCAAAATATTTTTTTATGGTTTTAGTAATAAAGTACATATTAAAAACAAATTTTCCAAAGATTAAAAATTATATGAAGGAAAAAAGGAAAGACAATAGATTTGTGACTTCATTGAGTGATTTTGAAAGTTCATTCAATAAGGTATAAATACAAAAAAACCAGTAATGATATGTTAATAGAAAGATATTCGAAGGTAACCTATTCACCTTCTAATTATTATTTTTCAAGAAAACTTAGTTCATATGCTAGAATAGATTTAAATATGTGTGTGATAAGTATATGTAAAATAATAATTCTAATTCTAATTATCATGATTTCATCAATTCTATAAATTATGGGATAAGTATTAAATATCTGAAGGAAAAGTGTGATTCATATAATGATCAAATAAATGAAATGACTTTTATACATGTTTCACTCAAATAAAATTATAAAAGGGTTTGTGAAAATAAAAATAAGTCATCGTTTAAATTAAAGAATGTGGAAACAAGAATTATAAAGTTTAAGGGAAAATGATATATTAAATTAAAATCCTAGAAACATAGATTCTTTAACACATGAAATGTTTTGTGATGATTTTGAATATGTTCTGAAAGAAAATAAAATCATGAGGAGTGAATTGCATAATTTTAAAAATGAAAATATTTGTTTGAAATGTAAAATTTATAATAAATGTTCTTCAAATATCAACATTGGAAAGAATATTTATTTCAAGAAATGTTATGATATACATAATAATCTTGGTTGTCATTATTTTGTTCCTAATATGTTTCAAACTAATTTTATGAAAGAAAAGTTTGTTTTAATTTCATTGGTTAATTATTTTAAATATGGATCTTATGGTCATTATAATTGTGATTATCCTTCAAATTTCACTCAATTTTTTGGTCACAAAATGTCTTTTATGTCTAAATCCGATTTCAAGGCTAGATTGTCTAAACAGTCTATAACTTGGGTACCAAAAGTTTTTTATTACAATTTATGTAAAATTAAACCATTATTTATACCCAGGTAATATGTATTTAACAATAAATTCTTAACTTATTATTTCATGTAATTATAGTTTTATATTTATAATGTTTCCATGAGATTTAGAAGCTTTAGTGTTTCATTTTATATAAGCATTCATACCTTGTATAATTTTGGGATGTTATCATACACTTTAATATTTATCTTTTGTTTTGGTCTGTAAATAAGATTAAATTTTATTTATGTTTCATTATCTTGAATTTTAATTTTCATATGAATCATGATCATGTTCTCAGAGTTTGAAATTCTCATTTAAAAAGTGTGATACTAATAGTTTGGTATTTTTACAATTCATATGATTTTATAAAATTTATTTTCATGGATCCGGAAAACAAATATATATATATATATATATATATTGAAGCTAAAATTAAATACTATATAAGTTTAAAGATAATAAATAATTGAGGTAAATATTATTATCTTTAATTATAAATTTATTTTTTATATTTTAGTTTTTGAAATATTCTATAAACATTTTAATATGTGTGGTTTTTAAAAAATTAATTATTATATAAATAAAAAATATATGTATATTTCATTTTTGAATTCTTAACATACACATGGATGGGTTTTGTATTTCTAGAATGAAGGAAACTGAAATTAAGGGGGAAGAAACACTTGTTTATTATTTTTAAATTTATTTTCTACATATAGACTATCTATATATTCAATTTATAGATTTCAAATTCAATTTTTTTTAAATCTATTTAGTTTCATTGTGAAGTCTTTTAAAGTGTAGAATATATTTTGAAGATTAAAATATGTACATTTTTTAATGTTTAAATCTAATTAATCAAGTTAAATGTGTATAATTAAATGGTGTCTTCACTATTGTATCTAATATAGAATTAATTTTCTATATAAAATAGTCAATTTATTCAAGATATGGAAGAATGAATTGAGATGGATATTTTCTTTTGAAATCCATATTTTTTAATTGATTTATTTAATGCATCAATTAAGGGGGGGGGGATTATTTCAATTCTAATATTTTAAATAGAAAATTATTCTTATATTAATCCTATTTTGAGAACATTGGAATATGATTTTTATTTTTATTTTGTCATGCTAAATTCTTAAATATATACTTTAGTGCATATCATGATATATGAAGTATAATTTTAAGTGTTTCAATTTTAAATATAATCATTTATGCATGACTAACATATTTAGTTTTGAATTTATAAAATTTATTTTTGATATTTTAAGAATGAATAATAATGGTTTTAAAATATATATAGATTATAACTTTTTATTATTGAAATATTTTTCTTCTATTACCCTTATGTAGAATCATATTCAATACTCAAATTTAGGGTGAGTTTGAATGTGTTTATATGCTAAAATATTCATATTTACAATAAATATATAGTAATCTTGAATACATTTTCCAGTTCATTATTTTTTATTTCTATAAATTGTTTATTATTTTAAACGATCTCATAGATATTAGTTGGTGTCTAATTATTTATTAAACTTCCACATTGCATAAAAGGTTATTTTATAAAGTATTTCTCATTAATTTTAAAATACATTTTTAAAACTAACTCATTGTATAAAGCTCAATGTTTTAATAATTGAAGGTTTTATAGTGTATCTTTAACACTTGTTATGAAATATTCATGTTTAGGAAAGTTTTATAAAATATTTATATTCATTTTTAGGTCATTTAATCTTGAGAATTTTTCTTATAATAGAGAATGTGTTTCCATTTTACAAGAAATCACAAATTTAGTGGGAGTTAGTTTTTGACAATTAAACTAAGTTAGTATAACACTATATTAAACAAAGAGGGGGAAACTTTATCATTGAAAATTTATCTTTTTGTTAATTTCAAAATGGGGTAGAAGTTTCAAAATTAAACTTGGTTTTGTAATTATAAAAAAGTTTTAGAATATTGAGTAGCTCCTCGAACCACTTTATGTTTTGTTAATTAAAAATATTTATTTATTTTATTTCCTTTAACATAAGTACTTACAAGTTTTAATGTTTTTAATTACATAACTATAATTATTATATTATGTGTTTATTAAGGTATGATTGTCCTTGATTATATCATAATATTTATTTTCTTAAAATATCATTATATTCCATGTTTTTATTGTTCATAAAATGCTCTAAAAGATCTATATTGAGTCCCTATGATAAATAAGTCATTTGGGACAATTAAATTTCATTTATATAAGGATTTTACTATTCATAGGTGGCCAATTTACCATTTCCCATGTATCCAAATGCTTAACCACATTTCCAAATTGTGAACCATGTTTCCAAATTTCCAAATTTGGTTACCTTATGTATTTTAAACATAACATGGCATAAAGAACTCAAAAATGATTAATTCATGTTGAATCAGAAATATAAGAAAATTATATACATTAAATTATAATAAATAAAATTATTATTAGGTCTTTATAATTTATGAAATTAGGTTAATAATCAATGTATGTTTTTAGTCTGGATTTTCCAGTTTTTTCAGAACTATTTTTATACTATATTTTAATGATAACTTGATATATATAAATCCAATTAAGGTATTTCTTGATTTTTTTGAAATATAATGAAATTTTATAAATATAATTCAAAATTAACCAAAGATAATTCTTCCATTGATAAGGTTATCATTTTGGTTTGAAATTTTATATGTCAAGCAATTTTTAGATTTTGAAAAATTCGATACATAAATTCTATTACATCGAATATTTGATATATTAATTTGTATATGTAAAATATTATATATTTGAATTAATATATATCAAATATTTTATATTTCAATTAATCTATATGAATATTTTTTTCTTACATGAATTCAGCTATGTAAAAATCTACTATGTAGACAGATTAACTTATGTGGTAAAATTAACATACCTTGTATATTCAACTATGTAAATTTTGGTTATGTGGTAATTTTTTTTATATAGATATTTATCCTATCTGATAAAATTTTATATATTAAAATCATTGATGTAGGCAAATTTACCTTCATAGTTATGCAAGTTTCTATAGGTTGTTCTAAACTATGAATTATGCTCTATTGTTCAAATTATTTTATACTTATATTTACTTGAAGTTTATTATGAATTTATTGGTGTTTTATCTTTTCTAAAATTAATAATTGATTATATATAATAAATGAGAATATGTTATATATTTTTTATGATGAATTAAAGATATATACATGGGATTAAGCGTGTATGGGTATTCATGCTGAAATTTTGGAACTTGAGATACTCACATTCAACCGGTTGAAATATGAAGAGCTAGTATCATATATTTTTATGTAGTTTTAAAATATAGTTAATACTGATTATTATAAATGTATATAATATTTTATTAAATTTATAACAATTTCCACTATATAGTTTTTTTATAAGAAATTGAGAGATAGATCACATAAGTATTAATTATATTTCTTTTATGAAAAATACAAGTGAAACATTTACCTGGGAAATAAGTATGAGTAGTAAGAATGTATGGAAAGAGAAATGTTAAAATAATAATTGTTTTAGAATATAAGAAGTTAGTCTTTTAGGATTTTTGGTAGTGTTATAAGTAATTTGTTATCAATTTTTTTGGATGTATTAATTATGGTATTAATTATTTATTTATTATGATAATGATATTATTTTTACAACATGGTTTTAATTTTTATAGTATATAAAAACAAATTAAAAGTTTCTTTCACATGAAGATATTATTTATGGAATTCATCAAAGAGAATCATGTCTTTTAACGTGAAAAAAATATCCATTGTTATTTTGGGGTATAAAAAGACTAAAAAATACAGTGAAGACATATATATGTGTTTGTGTGTGTGACTCTACTTTAACTCTTACATGTTTTATAGTTCGCAACCAAGTCCTAGAGATTATTCATTCAATATAATTATTATATAAATAGTTAGCTTCCTGATCTTTTCTGTTTCAAAATCTTGAAGGGTCTGAGCACTACCTAATCCAAACTCCATCACCTTCATAAAAAATCATTCACTATGTTAAATTTTTTAATTATTTATTGGTGTTGTATCGTCACAATTTGTGTGACTTTCATGGGGTTATACTACCCTAAAAAAGGCATGTCAAAGTTTGGTATGTCCCCTTAGAATACTAGGTTTAGTATATCCCTTTATAAGACCAGGTTCTACTTAACCCATAAAATAGTAGAGGAAATGAATGCTTTTATAAGACTACAGGTTTTGTCTAACCCTTTAAAAGACCGGGTTCCTCTTGACCCATAACCTTGATGAGGTTAGGACTTTTCCTTTGAAATTATAGTTTGGGTATGCACCTATAAAATTCAGGTTAAGGTTTCCACCCACAAAAAATGGGTTCTCTCTAAAACCAAAAAAGTCAACAGGTGAGGACTGGGCTTGTAAAATTCTAGGTTGGGTATTCTCCTATAAAATGATAGGACTTTCTATAAACTAAAAAAAATATAAGGTAATTCGGTAGATGTGTAGATTTTTCACTCACCAACAAAAGTTATATACCTTAGTGGGTGTCATACACAAAGTTGGTGTGTAAAGAGTAGAGTGGGATCATTTAGATTTGAACTATAATAAAAATTTTGTGTTCATCTTTTACTTTAATTAATTTTATTTTCTCTATATTTTATTACAGTGGTGTGGCTAAATAATTAATATTTTAACTGATCAATTTACCCTCATAAATTTTAAACTTTGATTAATTTTTAAAGAAAAAGGTTCACCCCCCACCTCTTTTCCATTTCCATCACTCCTTTAATATATAAAAAATGGTATAAAATCCACTATATTTAAGGATATGTTAGTTTTTCACTTTGTTTGATACTTCACAATTGGTATTAGAGGGTGGATCTGTTAAGGTTAATCATTCTCCATTTTATTGTTTATATTAATTATGATAAATTTTTATCCTAGTCCTTAACAAGACTAAGATAAATATATTTTTCACTGATGGATGACTAATGGAATAAAAATGGTTTGAATTTGATATTTACACCAAATTGTAATGGTAGTATGTACACTCAGTGGAATATATGGATGAAATTATATCTAAAGAGTGTTGATATTTTTTTGTGATATTGTGATTAAATATTATGTTTTACCTAAATATGATCTGATTTATTTGAAATTATAATATGGTGTTAAATATAATCATAATTATAAGGTCATAAATATTCTTTATTATTGTTTTACTTGAAATATTTTTGAAAAAAATTATATTTACAACATTTCTCATGAAATTTAGAAATATCTTCAAAAATTACCTTTGACGAATGATATTCTAGGAAATATATTCACTTTAATTATAGAAAGTATAGAAACATGAAAATGGAGTGACCAACAAAGAAAATGGAAAAATATCACTTTTATAAAAGATGTATCACTCAAGGTAATTCACATTTGAATTTAGATTGTTCAAATCCTATTTTTATGGTTGTGTAAAGAAAGGTTATATTAAACCTAATTATATAAAGATTAAAAATCACAGGAGGATCAAAAATAAAGAAAAGAAATGTGTGACTTCATGGAATGATATAGAAATCCCATGCAACAAGGATGAAAGTCAAAAATAAATTTGTAATGTTCTGTTAATTGAAGGATATTATAAGGTAACACATTCCCCTCATAATTCTTATTTATCAAGTGATATTGGTTAATAAGCTATAAAATCTAGAAATATATGTGTGACAATTATAAGTAAAAACAATTATTTTAATTTTTATTATCATGATTCTATCATTTTTGGAAATGATAATCCATGTAATGAAGATAATGATGGATTTCATAATTTATATGAAGATTAAATAAAATAAATGGATTCTTTACATGTGTCACTCAAATAAAAATATAAAAGGGTTCATGAAAAGAAAATGAATTTCTGTATTAAATTAATGTATATTGATACAAAAAAATTAAATCTTAAGTAAGATAATGTGATATTATGTGAAAAGATTAGAAACAAAGATTATTCCATGCATGAAAATGTTTTTAATGTTTTGGAATATTTTTTTAAATAAAATAAAATTCTAAAGAGTGAAATTAATAATGATAAAAATGAATAGATTTATTTGAAAACTAAAATTTATACAAAATTCACTTGAAATGTCAATTTTGGAAAGAATTTTTATTTAAATAGATTTTATGATAAACAGAAAATACTTGGTTGTGATTATTTTGTTCCGAAAAAGTTTAAAAATAATTTTTTTAAAGGATAATCTACTAGAATTTATTTAGTTATTTTTCTAAATAATTATCTTATGGTCATTATGGTTTTTATTTTCCTTTTATATTCTCTAAATCTTTTAGTTACAAAAGGAAATTTATGTCTAAATATGATTTCAAGTATAGATTTTCCAAACCATCTATAGCTTGGGTTCCTAAATGTTTGTGTTTCAATTTAAGTGAAATTAAACTATTATTTATCCCTAGGTAATATGTATTTAGATTAATATTATTATATTCATCATGCATTCCATTATAGTTTTATCCTTTTCATATTTGCATGAGCTTTAGAAGCATTAATATTTCTTTTTGGGTAAGCTTGCGTACCTTGTATCATTTTTGGGTGTTAACATGTACTTCAATATTTAACATTTTTTTATCAGTAAATGTGAGTAAATTTTTTATTATATTTTATGCTCTTAAATTTTCATTTTCATATTGATCATGAGCATGTTCTAAAAGTTTTAAATTCTCTTGTACAAATCATGATACTAAAATTTGGGTATTTTTTTCAATTCAAAAGATATTATACAAGTTCTTTTTCATGGATTTTTGAAATAATTATATTTATATATAGATTTAGGAATTTATTTGAAGATAAGATAAACCTTTATATATATTGAGAGATAATAATTAATTGAGGTAAGTTTTATTATCTTTATTTATGAATCTATTTTATGCATTTTGGTTTTTGAAATCTATTCTAAATGTCTTAAAATATACAGTTTTCAAAATATTAAATCTATTTTAAATAAAAAATATATCTATATTTCATTTTTTGAAATATTAAAAAACATGAAAATGTTTTATGTTTCTTGGAATAAGTAAATTTAAATTAATGAAAAATAAATCCTTGTTTATTTTTTTATATTTGTTTCATACTTATTAACTATTTAAACATTAAATTTACAAATTTTTAATTGATTATTTTAAAACTAGTATGTTTAATTGTCAATCCTTTTAAATTATAGAATACATTTTCAATATTCAAATATGTGTAGTTTTTTAATTTTAAATATAATTTATCAAGTTAAATGTGTTTCATTAAAAGGTTTATTCACTAATTTATCTAATATGGAATTCAATTTATATAAAAAAATTATATTTACTCAAGGTAAGATAGTTGTAATTGAGGTGGATACTTTTATTTGAAATTCATATTTTTTTAATTAATATATAGAATGCATCAATTAATGGGGACTGAACCTTATTTCAATTATGAAAACTTTTTTAGAGAAGTATTCTTGTATTAAGTCTATTTCAAGAACATTGGAATCTGATTTGTATTTTTTTGGCATTCTAAAATATTAAATATTTACATTAATGCATATCATGATATATCAAGGGGAAGCTTAAGTGTATTATTTTTAAATATAATCAGTTATACATGATTACTTGTTCATCTATCAATTTATAAAATATGTTTTAAATAGTATACGCATGAACAATCATGGTTTCAAAATATGTACATATTTTAGTTTTATCTTATTGAGACATTTTTATTATTTTGAGCTCATAGAGAGTCATATTTAATGATCAAATTTAGGGGGAGTTTGAATGTGTTTACATGCTGAAATGTTCATGTTTTCTTTAAATCAATAGTAATATTGAATAAGATTTTCAGTTCGCTATTTTTTATTTCTACGCACATTTTCTTATTATTTTAAACCTTTTCATAGATATTAGTTTATGTCTAATTATTGACTAAAATTATACTTTTTATAAAAGTTTATTTTATGTAGGCTTTATCATTAATTTTCTCAAAAATATTTTAAAACCAAATCACTCTAAACATCTCAATGTTCTAATAATATAAGTCATTGTAGTTGATATTCGACACAAGTCTTGAAATATTCATGTTTATGAATGTTTTATAAAATATTATTATTCATTTTTATGTCAATTTATCTTAAAATGTATCCTTATAAAATATAGTGTGTTTCCAATTTCCAAGCCTTCATAAATTTAGGGGTAGTTTATTTTTTTACTATAAACTTAAGAGGGTGTGACATTATATTAAACAAAGAGAGATATAAACTTTATCATTGAAACTTTATATTTTTTATAATTTCAAAATGGGGGAGAAGTTTTGAAATTACACTTGGTTTTTTAATTATCAAAAAGGGGGGAGTTTTGAGTGGCTCCTTGAACCAATTTTTGTGTTTATACTTAAAAATATTTATTTTTTTTATTTTCTTTAACACAAGTATTTAAAAGTATTAAAACTTTAAATTTTGTAACTATAATTATTATCTTATTTAATGATTAAATTATGCCTAATATTGATTATATCATAATATTTATTTTTAAAAATATATTTATATTTTATTTTTGGATTATTAATAACAAATTATATAAGTTTAATATTGAGTTAATATGATAATGAAGTCATTTTGAACCTTTAAATTTCATTTATATGAGACTTTTCTTATTTCTACATACCCAATTTATCATGTCCCATATAGCCAAATGCTTAACTATGTATCCAAATTGTGAACCACTTAGCAAAATTTCTATATTTGGATACCTTATGTATTTCAATCATAAAATAAGATATAAAACTCAAAATTTAGTGATTATTTTTAAGTTATAAATATAATAAAAGTATGTATATTTCATTATAATAAAAAAAAATTATGAATCTATCTTTATAATATCAGAAATTAAGTTAAAAGTTAATACATGTTTTCAGTCAAAATTTTGTAGTTTTTGATAACTATTTTTCCATTGTATTTTAATGATAAAAAGAAATATAGAAATAATATTGGGGTGATTATTAATTATTTGGAATGATAATTAAATTTTATAAATATAATTCAACTGGACCTAACTCTTATTCTACCATTTAGAAGGTATGATTTAGCTCTGAAATTTGATAAATCGTGCTTTTTACAGATTTAAGAATATTGGATATGTGAATTCAGATACATCGAATATTGGATACGTGAATTTAACTATGTAAAATATTGGATATGTGAATTAAGACGTGTCAAATATTTGGGAATTCAGATACATTGAATATTGGATACATAAATTCGACTATGTAAAATATTGGATATGTTAATTCATCTCTATCAAATATTGTATAAGTCAATTCAACTATGTGAATAGTTTTACTTACATGAATTCATCTATGTAAAAATATTTTATATATATAAATTAATTTACATAGGGAAATTCAATTTCTTGGTATATTAGTCTATATAAATTTTGGTTACATAGTTATTTTGGTTATGTGTATATTTCACCTACATGATCAAATCACATATGTGAAAATCACCTATGTAGACAAACTCACCTACATAGTTATGTGAGTTTCTAAAGGATGTTCTAAACTTAGAATTATGCTCCATTATTCATATTATTTCATATTTCTATTTCATTTAGGTTTATTATGAATAATATTAGTATTTTATTTTTTGTAAAATCACTCATTGGTTATCTAGAATCCATGTGAACAGGTTTTAGATTGTTTTCTGATGAATTAAATGAGATACACATGGGATTAAGCATGTATGGATACTCACATTCAAATTTTGTAACATGAGATATTCAAATTCAAATTGGTTGAAATATTAAGAGATGGACCCATATATTTTTAGGTAGTTTTCCAAAAAACATTAATACTCATTATTATAAAATTATTTAAAATAGTATTAAATGTTTAACAATTTCAAATGTACAATTTTTTATACATAATATTTAGAGAGAGATAGATCTCATATGGATATTAATTATCTTTATTTTATGAAAAATTAGTATGCAACATTTATCAGGGAAATAAGAATGAGGAGTATAAATGTATGGATTGATAAATGTTAAAATTAGAATTGTTTTGGAATGTGAAGAGTCAGTCATGAAAGATCGATGGGAGCATTCCAAATAATTTATTATCAAATTTTAAGGACATATTTATTATTAAATTAATTGTTTATTTATTATCCTTTTGAGATTATTTGTACAAAATGGTTTTCATTTTTATAGTATATCAAATCTAATTAAAATTTTCTTCCACATGAAGATTTTATTATTGTAATTTATGAAGGAGAATCATGGATTTTAAAAGTTAAGAAAATATTCATTTCTATTATAGTGTACAAAAAGACCAAGCCATACAATGAATACATATATATATGTGACTCTGATTTAACTATTACATGTTGTGTAGTTCTCAATCGAGCCCTAGAACATCCTCATTCAAGTTTTTTCTTATGTAAATTATAGGTTTTATGAGAAAAATTGTTTCAAAATATTGAATGGCTTGAGCACTACCTGATCCAAATTCAAGCATCTTCATCATCAATTATTCACTACGTTAAATTGTTTTATTCTTTTTTTTTTGTTGTAATTGTTTGTGTTGTATTTTCAAACTTATTCCATGTTTTTTGGGGTTATAATAACATATAAAAAGGTACATATAGGTTTAGTCTGCCACCTTAGATGACTAGGTTTAGTCTATCTACTTGGAAGACTCAATTTCACTTTACTCGTCAAATAGAAAAGGGAATGTCCACTCCTATAAGAGTCTAGGTTTAGTCTTCCACCTTAGAATATAGAGTTCCTCTTAACCCATGACATGGAAGAGGTTAGGACTTTTCATTTGAAATTTGAGGTTGGGTTTGCACCTATAAAAGTATAGGTAAGGTTTCCACCCATAAAAATTGGGTTTCATCTATACTCGAGAAAGGAAAGTGGTTAGGATTGAGCTTGTAATATTTAAGGTTGGGTCTTCTCCTATAAATTTATAGTTTTTTATAAACCTATAAAAGATAGGGGAATTGGTTTAACCCACCATGTGTGAAAAAAACAGATGTAAAGAGTTTTGAGTCTCCTTAAAAGGTGATATACTTTAGTGTGTTCCATGCACCAGGTTGGTGTGTGAATCATTGATTTTGATCATTTAAATCTAAAATACTATAAAATTATTATTTTAATATTTTAATTTCTTACATTTTCTTTTCTCTCTATTTTCTTGTATCAGTGTATTTTAATTGTTTAATATTTGAACCAATCACTTTACATTCATAAATTTTAAACTCTAATTAATTTTTAAAGAAAACAACCCCCCCCCTAATTTTTAATTGACATCACTCACTCAGGACCTAATATATACTTGGCTTCTTTTTTTGAGTATGTAATGTAAACTTGGGGTTTGTGTAAAAATTTACACATAAATATGTGTAGAAAATACTTATTTAGTTAGGGAAATATGATTCTGATAGTAAAATACTTATAATAATGAATACATAAAGGGAATAACATGATACAGAAGGTGAGATTAAATCCCCTTCAAAATAAATTTTTTTATATTCCTTATAAAGAATCACTTATCAAGACATCATTTATCTAACTGGTTAGGCCATGCCAAAGTTGGTTTCCCATGGATTATCTCGTTTAAGGTAAGAAATTTATAGGTAACTATGATTTATCTCATTGGGTACATCATGCTAAAGTTAGATTCCCCTTTATCATCCTCTATTATCTTATTCTTGGTGTTTTATTTACAGTAGTTAGGAGAACCTAATGGCATTAGGTTATTGGAGGAATAGATTTGGGTTTATCCATATGATGGATTGGGTAGATTTATTTGTTCAACTATCCAAGATTCATATATTATCTCATTGAGATGACGTCCTACCTAAATGACTAAGTGGTGGGAGAAATGCCAAAGTGAACTCGTTTATTCGTGAAATGTATATCATAGACCACTAATGGGTATGATGAATTTAAAATATGTATTTATTTTAATAGGATCCCATTTAGTATAAGTCCTTATTAAATGGTAAATAATATATGATACTCATATGATAAAAGTTTATTTTATAAATAATTCCATTATCATAATCATTAAACTTTACTTTGAAATAAATCCTTAGAGGGAGAGGCTTAATGTAAGAAACTCCTTAGACTAGTAACTTAAAAATTATTAAGTAGAAAAATAAAATTATATGTGTTATATTATCCCCATATGAAGTAACCAAATGTTAAATTTGTTCAATGGGTGAATTTATATTCTTATATAAGATTATAATGATTCACATGAGGTTTCAAAGGAATTAGATGCAAAATTACTTTAGAAATTTTAGTCTCCACCCATATACTCAATTTAATTGAGTATTTAAATGATGTTCATTATGATGAATATGTTTTTAGTGACTTAAGTTTTCCTTTAGTATTATTATAGTTAAGGAATTTATCATGTTTTCACCTGTGTAAATATTCTAACAATAATATTGAATTTGAGAAAATTTTATCTGATTCTCTAAAAAAAATGTTAAAAATATAAAAACTATGCATATGATGTCTAGGTTCTAAGTTCTTTATAAACAATACAAGTGGGTAAAAGTTCAATTTGGAAGGATAAAAAATAGTTGGATAATCAAACAAAGTTTCATTAAAGAAACTATTCAGGGTCATTTAAAACCTAGTGTTAAAGTTAGTAGGAGGTTTGTGATACTTCAAAGAAATTTATATGTTGGGTATCAGTATTATATAAATTTATTATTCATTTTTGAAGGGTGTATGATACAAAATGTATTCTTTATAAGTGTCGTAAATATATAGGAGTTAAAATTCAAAGAAAAAAATATATTTGTTGTTTTTTTTCATTTAAATGGTTGATAAAAGAGTTTTCACATCAAATATTTGAATATAAAGGAGTTTTAAAAGCTCATATGGATCTATGTAAAGTATTTTCATCTTTATCTCATTTATCTTATATGATAATAGAAGTTGTTTAATAACAAATATTTGGTGTGAAGAAAATTGAGATGATGAATTGTATACACGTGGTTTATAATTCATAGAATTCTATAACATATTTTGAAAAGGAAAAAATGTTATATAAAATTATCCAAGATAAATTATTTATCTATAAGTTTTTCAAAATATAAGGGAATGTGTTCCTTACACCCATCAATGGTATATTTTATTAAAGTCTTATTTTCAAAATAAAATATTCCAAATACATAGAATACCATGTATAATATGGAAACAATAGTTTATTTATTTAATATTCCCATTAAAATTAAATTGGTTTTATTTCCTAAAACAAAAATATGTTTGTGTTCTTATCATTATATTTTTATAATAATATAGTGTTTAACAGACTAGTGGGATTTTGGGCTTGAGAAGTTCAAAGTTAACAAATAAAGTATTATACTAGTATAATATTAAAGTGATTATTCACTTAATATCATAAATAGTTTAAGATATTTGAAAGTAAAGAAAAATGTAAATATTTACATTTAGTTTCCATGATAAGGTTAAAATCACTATCAAGAGTTACATCTAGTTACTGTGAGAAGGTGAACGTCGCTATTTCATAACATAAAAAAGTAAATTCCACTTTATCCTAAAAGATTTTAGTAATTTATTATGAAGTAATAATGTAAATAGTCACATTATTTGTAAAATATTTCAATAAAAATGTTTTATAGAAAGTTTTTTAAGGATGATTATGTTAAACTTAAGAGTTCAAAGCACACAATATAAGTTTATATCATAACATTTATTATTGTAAAGTTGGGAGTTTAAATATGTTTAAGTTGTTGAACATTAGGAATATGATTCCTAAATTTCACTATTATTCAAACTTTACTTCTTCATATGTTTTTTTCACTAAAGAGTTTAGTGGGAGGGTTTTATCAGATGGTCACATAGGGATGTGGTAGGAATTACATAGAGATGTAATGAGTTAGAGACACCCCTGAAAGTGTAGTATACATAAAAATGATCTAGAAGTTTATTATATACTATATGAAGGAACTTATATTGGGGTTTTTAAATATTATTATAATAGTTTAAGAATATAAAATGGATCATATAAAATAAAATATCCACTTCATTATTCTTTCATGTTTATTGTATAAATGTATATATAGGTATACATTTCATTAAGTGTAATGTTCATTTACCTCTAAAAGTAGGAATTTGAGTTATCCCTAACCAATGTTCATCATGGATTATTATAAGTTATGATGAAATGTTAGGTCAGCATGAGTTGGATTCTTGTATAGAGATGTAGAATATATTCATGAGGCAAAAATACAAAGAAAAATATATGTATTTTTGTGCATTGGATGTCCCATGAATTATACCACATGGAGTGTCATGCACTATGTCTTTGGTATACTAGGGGTGTTTGGATCATATTTGGTTCCCCAAACCTAAGGTTGGAAGGATACCTATCATGATAACCTTCAGACTTTGATATATTTCATATGAAATTCCAAAGCATATTATCCAGTTGGGTATGTTGTTAATGATTTCATTGGTTAGAACTTGAACAAGATGATATTTTTCCTCTTGTATGATGAGTATAACATTCAGTCCCTTGATTGAGATAGATTCAGGAGTGTGAAACCACACCTAGATAATACATATAATGTTCTTATCTATTCATATGAGGTACATGTGATGTGATCATCCTTAAATATGAATTAAAAATGATGTATTCGTCAACTTGGTCATCTTATACTTTTATAATCAATAACATATGAGTTTTCCATATTGGGTTGAATTACTTTGTGCCACATAGTCACTAAATCTCTTGGGAAAAGTTAATGAATTAAAATTAATAGTAGTATTTGATTCAATTGGTGGACATGGGTATAGTGATACATGTATTTTATAGAGATCGCATTATATCACTTTATAGATTGAGTAGATTTTATTCTTTTCTAGAATCCACTATTTGTTAAATTTTGGGATCCAATTATTCATATTTTTATCAATGATATAAATTCCTAGGGGTATATACTTTTTGGTTGACTGAATGGTGATTGGTTTTGACTTTGAGATCTTCTCTAAAAAAATAGATTTAATCAAAAAGTGTTTTGTATGGGTATTCACAATGTATTTCAAATGATGTAATACACTATGAATATGATGATATTTTTTCAAAAGTATTTTGGATGATATTAAAAAGGAGTTTTGGATATTATTTCACAATTTATTTTATATTATATGATAAGAAAAATTCATATATATCTTTTGGATACATTTATTTAAGGATTTGTTAGGATTTATTTGATAATACACTATGTTTTTAGGTGTTTTCATGGGAATTACTAATTTTTGGATTCAAAGGAGGAGATGATGGAAAAACAAAAAAGATGGACATTACATGTCGTGAATCAAAAGTACACAACATATATTCCTAGAGTAGAGAACCTATGTGAACTTAATCCCATCCCATGAATCCAAATTATAACACATGAATCAAGTACAATATATGAATGTATATTACATATTGTGAAATAATATAATTTAAAACCCGATGAGATACACGATGTGAGCTTAGTAAAACATATGAAAAGTTTGAATTGTTAATCACACCAAAGATACATGTCGTGAAATAAATGAGATCCAAGATATTCAGAGAAATTTTTGAATCTGAATTATATGGCATGAAATCCAATTACACTTCACTAAAGACTCAATGAAAAATTCACTTAAACCATGTTCATGATGTGAATCAGTTATGTTCCATGAACCGCTCAGGATCTATAAATATGAGTGTACCTCTGATAGACAAAATTTTTTGGAAACCACTAGACCTCTTATCAATTATTCTATGTTTATTTTCTTATTTCATCTAAACTTGTTTAATTTTCTTTATTTTATTGTTTTAATAATTATTTTGTAACCACTAATTGATTCAAAGACTCATTTTTTCACGTTTCTTTCAAATTCTTGAATCCAATTCTAATTGTTGTTCAAGTTTCTCTTTTTTGTGTTCTTCATTGTTTATTCATTTAATTTAGTATTTAATTTATTTTTATTTGTTTTAATTGTGTATTTATTTGTTTTAAGTTGTTTATTTATTATTTTTATCATATTTCCATCAGTTTCCCTACTTTCATTTAATACTGTCATATGTGCCTAATTTGATTAGTGTTAGTGGTCAAGATTAATAGTGTATTTGAATATAATGAATATCTAAATCAAAACATGGTAACCCTTAATCTAGTAATTAGGTTAAAAAACAATTGTTAATATCATTCTTTTCCATATACCCTGACTATCTGAGGTGTAATTGAAGGACCCTGGCCTAGTTGGAGTTGAGTGAGCTAGTATTAATATCTCGTGATACTTTCTTCCTAGAAGTTAAGATTATTGAACTTGGTTTTTTTGACTATATCTAAACCAATAAGTAGTTTCCAACTTAGGAAGATACAATTGGTTGGATCAAGATCAATTAGTTACCTTTTCATCGCTTTGAAGCCTAATCCATAGGTCTATCCCAAGCTAGATTTAGTATTATCTTCTACCTAAACACTGAAATAGACCTTGAACACTTGTTTTACATTAATTTGATTAAAACCCAAGATATGTAGTTTTAATAAAAACCAAAAACAAAAATATATTGTGAATACTCTTTACAATAGGTTCTTTCCACTAGGTTTCCTACTTACCAGCCATCCTAGTGGGTTCAACCCCACACTTCCACTTTACTATACCTTAGTAGCTGAGTGTATATAAATTCTAATATAATTAATAACCATATTTATTCAATGATGCTATATGCTATGATCAAATTTTGGCATTATTTTCGGGTATTTTTTTGATTCGGCACAATGACCTTTGGTGCGATCCTAGGATTACCTTACCCCTTTATTTTCTTTCCCCTTTTATTTTTATAATTTTTTCACAAGGACTAGAAACTATGTCCACACTTATTTAACCCAGTTCATGCATCAAGGCCCTATGAATCACTCAAATAGTCTTGATCCTCAATAAATTCATCCTTCTGATCCTATGGTTGAGAGATCTTCCACATAATGTTGAAACTAAACTATGGATTAATGCAATAATCTTTCACCGTTTCATCCCCAAAACCTTAAATATGTTCCACCTAAAAATTGGGGAGAGTGACCAGCACTTCAAGAATTTACCATCATGGAATGTGGTTTGTCTTCCATTACTGGTGATATGCCCAGCATTGTGCACCGTCCTATTCTGGAATATTCATTCAAAATCAATCATAGAATCATTCAAATGATCTAAAACCTAGGAAAATTTCATAGCCTTAAAATCAAAGAACGCAATGAAAATATTTCAAATTTCTTAGAGGTATGTGACACATTTAGTAAGTAAGATGTATTCATTAATTCTATTCAACTTTGAGTCCTATCGTTCTCCATGCACGACCAATCCAAGGATTGTCTTAAAATCCAAGAACCTAAGTCAATTATGATTTATGATGATTAAGAAAAGACATTCTTAGATAAATACTTCCCAAAAATATGAACATGAACGCTAAGAAATGAAATAAATAACTTTAAACAAGTGAATGGAGAGTCATCTTGGGAAGCTTTGTATTGATTTAAGGAACTAAATCGGAAGTTCCCACATCACAGAATTAATGTGTGGATAAAACTTCAAACCTTCTATGAGGGATTCTAACCAGGTGAACACACTGTTGTGGACGCCTCTGATGATAGAGGTATCATACTTATGTTTCCCAAAGTTGGCAGAGCACTACTAGAAATAAATTTAGAATAATATCAGTCTATATAAGAGTGATATAGGATCACCCTACTATGGATTCCATCAAGTGGAATAGATTTCCTGCCTATTATCCCTGATTGAATAACTTACAAAAAAATATTGATTTGTTTTAGTTACCTACTAAACCACCACCACCACCTACCCTTATTATGAAAATTTAAACTTGTGAAATGTGTAGAGGCCCCACCCACATTAGGACTATAAAGTAGGGATGGAAGAAGATCAAATCAAAGATTGTACTTATGTCAATTATAATCAATGAAATAAATAGGTTTAGAAACATTAGCAATATCATCAAAGATAAGATTAGTAACTGTAACCAACTAAATATTATTATTGATAGAGGAGTATTCAAGTGCCACCATGGAATTCAGTACCACCTGGGTACCCACCATAAATTCTATCTCTTTGAATGCAGCAACAATTTAAAAAAAACAGCCTTTTTCCCCTATAGCTCAGTTGTTTCCACCTGCTAAACAATAGTAGTATCAACAATATCCACAAAGGTAGTAACATCTATCCCCACATCCATAGTATAATTTTTGAAACCTAATAATTTCTTATGTTCTAAAATAATTGCAAAGTATGAAAACCCAATATACTAAAATGAATAATCACAGGGCTTACCTGCGCAACCTTGAGCACCAAGTTGGACAAAACTCAAATACCCTATTAGACCGATTTCCGGGTATGTTTTTGTGAAATAAATTGACTCATCCAATATAGGGGTTAATTATATTGTTTTTAGGAGTGTAAGAATGTTTTAATTTCATAATCTATACATAGGTGAAGAAAATAATCTTGAAGAAACTTAAAAATGTGTGATAATCATCAGTAAGGATGATGATGATAGCACACATACTACTATTCAAGAATAAAATATGAAATCAAAACCAACAGAGAAAGATCCAGTTAAATAGCAACCTAAAAAAGAATTAGTTTTTGTGTAACCCTCACTTTATAAACCCCTTATCCTCTTTTTATAGAGGATGATACAGGCTAAAAGATAGGAGCATTGGGAAAAAAATTGAAATTTTTAAACAATTTCACGTCAACAATCCCTTTGTAGAATAGATTGCTCAAATTCCTATGTATGCCAAGTTAATAAAAGACTTAATATCAAGTAAGAGGAAAATAGAATACCTGGTATTAATCTTCTTAAATGAATAATGTTCCATATTTTTTTAGTGGAAGCTACCTTCAAATATGTGAGACATAAAAATCTTCTCAATTCCTTGTGCTATAGGGACATGAAATTTAGAAAGAGCCTTGTGAGATCTTGGTACAAGTATAAATCCCATTCCTGTGAGTGTATTAAAAAATATAGGGCTCAAAGAATTGAAACCAACATTAGTGGAACTCTAAATGGCTGACCAATCTATTAAGCACCCTTGATGACTTCTCGAGGATGTCTTAGTAGAGTTTGGTAAGTTCATCTTTCCTGCTAATTTACTCATCTTGAATATGGAGAAAGATAGAGATGTTCCCATAATTTTATGAAAATTATTTCTCACTGATGGGAAGGTGTTGATTGATCTAAACTAAGGAAGGTTGATATTTTGAGTTTGTGAAGAACAAATTGCATTCAACTTAGTAAAAAATGCTAACCAAAGTGGTGAGTCATTGGATTGCCAAGCCATTATTCTTACTAATGAGAGAGATGATTATATAACTAGTAAGAATGAAAAAAGGACCCTTAATCCTGATAAAAATGGATATGGTGATCCCAAGGATGTGAATTACATTTCACCTCTAACAAGGAATGTTGTCTCTCCATTCATACCCTTTGTTATCAAGAACTATTAAGGGTGTGTCCTTAAATTTAAATTCATATGAATAGAAACATATCTATATTTCAATAATACATGAAGAAATGAATCGGTAGAATCCTAGAATAGGTTAAATGTGTTATGTTATATATTAGGGAATAAAAATAATGCTAATGTAGGTTTCATAGGTTTTCACATCCATCCAAATCAAATCAAATCATGTCGTGTCAAATAATTACATGACATGAACTTGTCGGGTGTTAGAAAATAGAAAAACCCATGTTTTTAAAATCATATATTATTTACATGATGTGAAAATAATATTAAAAAATTAAAATACATGAACCCTAGGTTCACATAATACCCCCCCCCCCCCGATGTTTCCTCTTATACACCCCTCTTCCCTCCTCCTGACCATCAAACTCCCTCTCAACACACAACCATCGATCAAACCCTCCCTCCTCTTTCCTTCTCCAATCCCACTCGGTCACCCTATCCCTTCCTCTATTGACCCTACTTGTATCACCACTCCATCATGGTCTGCACAAAGACTATAAAGTGTGTTTCATAAGGCAACAATCCTCCTCCACCCAAACAGACGACCCTATCACCGCCGCTGCCACCCACGTATCCCACCCCCTCACCATCCACATCAGATTCTAAAACACCATTCACATATGAGGAGTCATAGTTTTCATCCAGTCAGCCTCAAGTTGTTTCCCTACACCTTCACTTGCACCTACACATGCACTTATCTACACTAGAGCATCAGGTATGCTTGGTCCATCTTCAGGTTGAGCTGTTACAAACCAATAAGATTTTTGTCCTAGCCATGCTTGGTCATATTGATATGAATGTGGAGGTTCTTGATATTTTATGCCAAATTAACTTCTCTAGCATCACTGAGGTGTGTGAGGATACATTCCAGGATCTATTCCTAGAGTTCTTATACACTTTAGAACTTGATGTGGAACATTTCACCTTTATACTTAGTGTTCGAACTTGTGAGATCACCTTGGTAGATTTTGGTGTTAAAATTGTCATCTACACCAAGGATTTCATCGCATACCCTACTTACACTACCATCATACTGAAATCAATCAAGGGTGATGTGGCCAATAGTTAGTAATTTATCACCCAGGGCCCCCAAATATTCCATTATCTGCATATAGCAAAGATCATTTAGTTGGGGGGTTCCGCCTTTCAGATTCTGCACCAAGCACTAGCTCATGTTTGTTTGTCTAAAGGAGATGCACACGGTAGCGTCAATCAAATTTAGGTTATTATCTTAGCCTCAACCATGGGTGGACCTACCATAAACATGGACCACTAGTTCACACTATAATACTAGGTCTAGGTAAAGAAGTCCTAAAATACTATCATGGGGGTAGTTTCATTACCCACCTTGAACATCACCTTAAAATCTTTGATGTTGTTCAGACTCTTTCCTCGCTTAGGAAGACAACATCAATCAAACTCCTCATACTCTGCAATATGAACCTCTTAAGGAAGATTGAGAGGAGTTTATAGTGGTAACTAGAGTACTTGGACGATAATGTTGTGGTTTTAGCTCAGCCTTTTCCATCCCCTTCCCCTGCTCATGATTCTCTTACCCCTGCTGACCCAACTTCAAACCCTACTTCAACCTCTGTCCTACTTTCCTCCGATACTCCTACAGCAACACCCCCTACTAACACATATTCACCACCTAACACAACTGAATATATCCCACCTATACCCTTAGATATCTATTATGTTCTTTAGTTACATCTAGATAACTAGAGACATATTTTCTACCACCTCTTCATTCCATTCCCCAATCCATCACATTTCACCACCCCCACTCCACTACCATCACCTGCATTTTCCCACCCACCACCCTCTACAAACCCCACTTATACATCCATACCCACCCCACCTATCTCCCATGTCGGCCTACCCCTAGATCTTATGGACACTTCCACCCAACAAGAGTTTATAGCATAGTAGGCATAAGGTGGAAAGGTCCCCACCCTTCCATCTACACCTGAGGTGCATCTGATTGATCCAGCTTCTAGATATATGGCCTTCTTAGGGATCATAACCTCCCTAAAACCGGTCAGGATTGAGCCTATTGTTATCAATGTGGCACCTCCTATAGTTTTTGATGACCCTACCTCCACCACCATTACTGTCATAGATAGGGTAGAGCTGATCCATACCCCCATTATTCTAGAGGGGATTACTGATGTGGATAGTGGTGAAAATGTCTATACTATTTAGTTTTTTCTATGTCCCCTTCCCTATTGTACATTATATATGGGTGTCTATTTTTTTCTTCCCATTATATCACAAGTTCTATAATGTATCATTTCTATATATATGTATGGGGTGCATTTTTTATCACATGGCTTGTTTATTTTCATTTTTACTTCTATATTAATTTAACCATTTCTATCTTTTTTTGCATCATCCATGGTCATTAGTGAGTCGATCAACAACACCCTCTAGCCTCCCACATTAAATCTATCAGTGTGTGGTTGATATAAAGAGGAATATTAAGGATATCCATCTCTAGCTCTATACTAAGAAAGATCCTACTCCATGATTCTAATGAAATTTACTACTTCGACATGGTCATTTTGGGTGACCCAACTCTGAGGTGGTTAACACCACCAATTTCCAATGTGACCTCAACAATATCATCACCAATTCCTTTAAGATGCATAACACATCTGAGCTGATGGACATCATTGAATGTTTCTTTCTTTAGATGTCTAGATAACAACATCATTGTTAGCACTTTAAGGGAGGAAATCCATATTTTTTCTATGTTTTCATTATGTGTTTAGGACCTTTCTTTCTTCTATTTAGCACTTTATATTTTCTGGTCATCCAAAACACCATTTTAGTAATTTTATTCATTTTTTTAGCTTCTTTTTCATATTATTGACTATGTTTACCTACCCATTTTTCTCTTACATATTGATAAACCACTATGTACTGATGTTTTATCTAGTGTGGGTATTTTGTTTCTAACAATTTTTATAGGCATCACAATTCCCTATCACTGTCCAATAATGTATCCCATGGCATAACTTTCACTATAGGAATATATTGATTACCTAGTTTAAATTTCTTAATTTCCATTTCATTTATATCTAATATTCTATTTATATCTCTCCCACATCACTATCTAGAACAGTATGGACACTGTATCATTTTAAGTGGGGGAGTCTTTGTTGAGATTTATTATCTATAAACTTGTATTTTTCCTAGTTTTAATTTAATATTTGATACAATTTTCATCCAAATCATGTTTTAATTTAAAATCTCATTGCACCCATTTAAATAAAAGGAAATTTTCAGTTAGATATTTTTCAAATCCATTTTTTATTCCTATTTAGAATTTTAGAATGATTGTTGGGGTGAGTAGTTTAATTCTAATTCTAGATTCTTGAAATTTCTATTGATTGACTTATTACTAGATACTATACCCTGAGTAATTGTCAGATATTTTATATTCTCCCATTATCAAGAGAATTTTAGACCTACATTTCCATATTTATTTTTGAGAACATTTCTTAAGGGATACTTAGGGCATGTAAACCTATTATAACCTGCATTTGGAATCTTATCAAGGCTATGATTAAAAAAATACACTGTTAAAATGATTATGTAAATATTTGTTGATACAATTATCTTAGGACCCACTTGTACATATAACCTTATTTTTTCCATAGTATCCATGAATAAATTTGTTAGGATGGATCCATTTCAAGCATACTATCCCTTCCCACCCTACTCTCATTACTATATATGGTTTTTTTTTAATATGTGTGGGGGATTATTTATCTCTAAAATAAAAAAGATGCTGATACTAAGGATATGTATAGTGTAATTTTCCCCAGATTGATATGACATAATTTAAATTACCTTTAGTATTTTCTATGCATACATTGTTCCTAAAAAATAAAAAAAACTGAGTTAAGTATTAGGAAGGTCAAAAATCACCATTTCCATTATGATGAATATTTTGATGGATTAGATGTGGTTATGTGATGGATTTGAGATATTTTCTAGTCATGATTTTCCAAAAATGAATAAAATGAAAAAGTGGAAGGAAAAGGGAAAATTCTTTATACATTCTTGATATATTCATGGGCCTTATTTGATCTATTTAGAGCATGGGGACATTTTTTCTATGAGGAGTTTATTCATCACACTTTTCATGATTATAATACATTATAATTGAGGTATTACCCTCTTTTTTGAGATTTCTTTTTACTATCTTCCTACCTGCCCCCATCCTCAAAGTTATTTGAACGATATTTCTTAAGTCCTCATGATTAATTTTTTATTTGAATTTATGAAGTGTATATGTTATAACCAATGAAATACTATGGTTATGAACATGTATTAGAGGTTTGATAATAACCCTAGTTATATTTTACCTTGAGTTATGAGATAAAATTTATTATGAGGAAAATTTCAAAATGGGTATAGCTCTTGAGGAATGATTATGAAATTGTAATTAAATGAAGGGAAAAATTTAATAAAGAACTTCACTATGAGGCATGATTAATTTTATCTATATAATTCATTCTATAGGACTTAATTGTTTGGATTTCACTTGGTTTTATTTTCCCATTTGTAATGCATGTTTTCTGTTTAAAAATTGTTTGATTTGGAATCATTGTTGAGAAGATTTTTTCCTAAGGGAAAGAAATTTTTCATGTGTGGGGGAATTTGATAAGAAGAATTCATATCTATATTTTAGATATATTTCATTAAGTATTACTTATTCTTTATTCAATAATACACTGGGTTTTGATGTATTTTCACAAGAATTATTATTTTAGGTTTCAAAGGAGGAGATGCTGAAAAAATAGAAAATTGAACATTACACGCCATGAATCCAAAGTACACAACGTGTATTCCTTCAGAAGATCATCTACATGAACTGAAGGCCAGCCCATGAATCCAAAGTACAAGTTTTGAACCTAGTACATGATGTGAATCTAGATTATACATCATGAAAGACTCAAATTTCAAACTTGATGAGATACATGATATGGGCTCAGCACATGATGTGAAAAGTTTGAATTTTAAATCATGTCAAAGATAAAGACTGTGAAATTCATGAGATCCAAGATATTTAAAGAACCTTGTGAATATGAAGTACAAAGGATGAAATCAAATTACACATTATGAAATCCTTAATGTATAAGTCACTTAAAACATTTTCATGATGTAAATCGGTTACACATCATGAACCACTTTGGCTCTATAAATATGAGAGTGCCTCTGATGGAAAGAAAGAGTTGGACGTCACTGACCCTTTAGTCCTTTCTTTTTTGTTTCTTTTCATCATTCATATAAAAATTTTTCTTTTGATTTCTTTTACTATTTTAATCATTCCATTGTTACCACTTACATATTCCAAGACTTTTTTTCATATTGTTTTCCAATACTTGAATCCAATTTTGTTTGTCATTTACATTCATCCACCGGTGCACTCTTAATTTTTTCTTCATTTAAGTTAGTATTTAATTTTTTTTCATTATTTCAATTATGGATTTATTTTATTTAAATTATTTAAATAATATGTTGAGCATGTTTCCATCTATTTCCCTACATTTTTTAATACCATTATGCTCGGGTAATTCTATTAGGGTTAGGGGATGAGAGTAAGGGTGGTTTTAAAATTAATGAATATCTAAATCAAAACATGGTAACCCTATATCTGGTAATTAGGATAAAATACAATTATTAATATAATTATTTTGTATATACCATGACCATCATAGGTGTTATCAAAGGACACTGACCTCATTGGATTTGAGCGATCTAGGACCAATATCTTGTGATACTTATTCCTAGAAGCTAAGATTCCAACACTTAGGTTGTAGACTATCTCTAGACCAAGGTTTAGTTTTCTGCTTATGTAAATCCAATTGGGTGGACCAAGATAAATTGATGAAATTTTTTCTTATTATTGTATAGAGATCTTGGTAAATAGATTTAAATCACTTTTAAATGTCTTAATAATCATTATTAAACTCAATAAAATCCTAGTAATTTCACCTTTATAAATCAGATCTAGACCCCAAATTTGATACCATCTGTGAAAACTGATAACATTTTTTAACATAATTTTTTTCTTTAATCATCTAGTGTATTTCCTTGGTCGATGTGGATTCCATATTGGGATATACATTTCAAAACCACCATTAAATTATTTATATTTATAACTGAATATAAAATAAATATTCAAAATGATATTAATCCAACTAGTGGCCTTTGATATCCTAAAAACAGTCAGATAATTACACATATTAGCAGAAAATTGATAAAACACAAAAAATAATTTTTGTTGTTGTCATTATATTGTGTTATCTTCTTATATATTCAAGTTTTGATATTAATTTATGATAATTTTATTGACACCAACATCTCAATTGGACCTTGACACCAATTTTTTAGAACTAATTATTATTTTTATGATTCTTATTCATGCAATCATATTTTGAAAATTTCACATTCAACAAAGTACCAATTGTACTGCTCCCAAATTTAGTTAGAACTTTGGAGTGTTTCACAACATCACTTTTCATATCTTGATGAAATTACTACATGAATAATTTCTCCCTAAAACATTGAAACACTTCAATAATAGTTAACATCATTTATATACATGGGGAGAGGGGAACCTCGAACATTTTAAAGTAGAAAAGTTTGGTTGGTATTTGTGGACCAATTATTTATTCTCATGTCATTACAAGCCTTCCTAATAGTTATTATTGCATTACCACTTGTATATATTTCATTTTATATGTTCTATCTAGGTTCTTTTACCTTCCTTGTCGTGGGATACTTTTCTATAGTGGGAATAATCTCACTTATATAGGTTTTCTCTATATGTACACCATATGTGTCGTATTAGTTTATATACTTCTTTATCCATGTAAGGAAAAATCCACTAGTATTACTCTCATGCTTTATAGTGGTATGGATGATACCACTTAATAATGCTTCATGTTTTTTCACTCTAAAGGATGTCAAAACCATTTTACCCTTTTCTATCTAGGGTGAGTCATATTTCAAGTGCATTATACTTTCTCTCACATCTAGAGAAACATCCTAATTTTTCTTTAAATTTTAGATTTACTACCTTTTTTTCAAGAGGTTTTTGTGTACTTCATCATAGGTGCATGTTTTAACTTCTATTATGCACCATGTTTTCCCCTGAGACATTGAATCAGTTTTCCAACATAACATATTTTTTTCCAATGTAAACTCATTCTTAGTATGTCATAAGAATAGAGGATTTTCTTATGCTGTCTTTTTATTTATTCCTACTACAATTACTTTCCATATGATCAAGTTTATAACATATAAATTATTTACTATAGTAATCATACCTCATGTTGTTAAACTTTAGAATATATGTTAGTATAATAGTTTTCCTCTTTCCAGTGAGCATCTTGGATTAGAGAAAAACATCCATGATGTGTCCAAAACTTCTACAAAAGTAACACTTTACTAAAACCTTCCCTTGTGGGCATTTTATTTCATATTGTTCATGAAACTTCCTTTCAATTACAATGTCCAAATTTTGAATTATATGCATGTCACTTGTTGTAGCTTCTTTAGAGTGGATCATTTCTTTTCTCTTTAGGGATTTAATCTTTGATCTAGGCTCTTTTATATTCTACTCATTCTCTTACAATTATATATCCATGTAATTTATCCTTGAATAATCTTCAATTTTAGATTTTCTCCTCTGTTCAAGTTGTGTCTAGAGAGAGTGATCTACTAAAAATTAGGCTTTTAAGAGTGATAGAAACCACCTTTAATAGCACTAGAAAAGCTCTATTAATCATGCAGAAGATAAAGGGGTTCCCCTTTATCAACGCTCAAAATAGAGCTGATAAAGGGTCACCTTTATCTACACTAAAAAGACGCTGATAAAGGGCCATCTTTATCAGCTCTATTTTGAGTGTTGATAAATGTATAATATATCAGAGCTCAAATTAGTGCTAATAAAGACCCCCTTTATCAGTTCTATTTTGAGAGCTGATATAATACATATTTATCGGCACTTAATTAGCACTGATAAAGGCCCAGTTTCCTAAGAAAACCCAGCACCTGCACAGAACCTGCACACCAGAGATAGCACCTACACACACAACACAAGCAACACATACACACAAACAAATCATAGAAGAACAAAACAGCACGCATAAGAGTTTCCCAAAAAATGCTATAAACATTTACTTGAAATCATTAATACAAAAAACAAATTGCTATATACATTTCAAACAATGTTTAATATGGTTACAATTATAATTATCCAACAAAAAATTAAAAACATTAATGTTTCATCCTTTTTGAATATGTGATCCCCTCTCAAAAATTGTCATCCATGGTATTAGTTACCGAAAAAAACATTCGAACACAGGAATTTTTTTACCTATATAAGAAAATAGATATTATGTTAGTAATACAATAATTAAATAAATTAAAAATTAATAAGAAATAATACATTAATTAAATTTCAATTACTACCTCTTACAACCTTTACATGTACATATTTCCTTGGATTGAATTAATATTTTAGAAGAGGATAAACATGATTCATTGAATTATAAATATTGTTTTGTTAAGATTACATAGATGAGAAAACAAGAGTAATAAATTTCAACAACAACGTGGAATCCAAAAGGTTTCATTTATTGACAATAAAAAAATAAAGGAATCTTCATAGGTTATAAAATATGACACATACATGATGGTGTACTCTATTTCATAGGATTATTCAATTTTAGAATAAATTATAACATTTTTCTTGTGATACCACCATCCTAGATAGGTTATAAACCTAATAGTTACATATATTAAAAGCCTCTAAGAGTGTACTCTCCCATGCCATGTCAAAGGGAATGAGTGATAGCATGTCTGCATCAGAAATTGGGCCCAAACCTACTTGGACCCTGACCACTTACGACTCTCCAAGGACCCCATACAATATCTAAGGTCCTGTTGAAGGTATGGAAGGAATGTATTTCTCAGTTTTAGAGAGTTCCTAATGATAAACTACACAATTAGATAGGCCGTGATCATACCGGTTCACTTTTCTCTTGATCTCCTAGTTATTTAGTGTGATTATCTAGACCCCCCCCCCTCCCCTCCCCAAGACACCCCCCTGGACAGCCTCCTCCCTACCCATGGACAGCCCCCTCCCTACCCTTAGACAACACCCCCCCCCACCACTCCACCTACATCACCCCTCCCTCCTCCTAGACAACCCCCTCCCTCCTCATGTATCCCCCTCCCTTTCCCTAGACATCCCCTTTCCCACCCCTTAGACAACCCCCTTCCCACCGCCAAGAGAGCCCCTCCCCCCTCCTCTTGGACACCCCCACCCCTGGACACTCCCTCCCTCCTAGACACCCCCTACTTCCTGAACACCCCCATCCACCCTCCCACCTGGACACCCCCCTCCCTCCTGAACACCCCCTCCATCCTAGTTCTTTAGTGTGATTATCCAGACCCCCTCCCTCCCCTCCCCGATACATCCCCCCCAAGACACCCCTCCTTACCCCTGAATAGCACCCCCCCCCCCACCCCCACCACCACACCACAACCACCACTCCACCTGAATCCCCCCTCCCTCCCCCTAGACAACCCCCCTCCCTTCCCATGCATCCCCCCTCCCTTTACCTATAAAACCCCCCTCCCCCTCCCACCCCCTGGAAATAAAGTATCAAAAAATTAAAATAAAGTATCAGACAATCCTAAAATGATGTCTGTACGAAAGGGATGAATCAAGTGTATACCCATCAATAAACTTCTTTATCCAACTATATTTTCATAACCTATTTGATAATGGAATAAATATTATTCATACACCATTATTCACTAATATGGATTATAAAATAATATATACATTTGGAAATTTTTTAAGTGTACTAAATTTCAAATCCTACATGGTTTTGAATATTGATCAGTCCATAATCATAGACAAATAATAAAACTCTACCCAACTCTATCGTCTTTTTTTCTTATACTGTATTTTCTCCATCTCATTGAGAATAATGAGAGCTAGAAAAAGGGGTAGATAATGGATTTTCTGAGGTTATAAAGAGACATGAAGATCATTAGATAAATTTATTGGTCTCCAAACTAAACATGAATAAACTTTTCTTACTACTCTCAGTTGAATAACATATTAAAAATTAGAAAATTTGATTGGAATACTTAGTGTCCTCCCCTGGGAATTCATGAACTTGGATTAGTACTCCAATTTCATGATTTTTGAAGAGATAAAATTCAACAAATCAAGGAAAACCAATGAAAAAATAATATATTGGAGGAATAGGAACGAAATTTCAAATAAGATTAACAAAAATATAATTTAAAAATACATAAACCAAAAACATAATGATCCTATGAAAAAACCGGCGGACACCAATCCTATGTAAAGTGGTATAGGGGATATATATATATATAGTGGGGATACATCTTCTGGAATTAATTTTTTGGTAAAAACATCACATTCTGTAGATTTCGTCCACATGCCAGGATTGAGGGTCAAAATTGATTTAGTTGAGAGTGTCCTCACAAATCATCTAGATCAGAAATTATTCCTTCTATAAAACTCATATATCATCAGTAATTTTTCCAGCAGATGTATTCTTCTACAACGTTGGTGTAGAGAAAAAGTCTGTTTCTTAGAAATCTAATGTGAGAAAGGTAAATTATGAATATGTTGGGTCTTTATGACATAAAATAAGATATATTAGTCCTCAATTTGAAATGGAATATAATTATTCAGCCTTTATATGGGCTTAAAATTGGTTTGGTTGGTTGGAACTTTTGATGCCTCACTACGGACCCACTTCAGGCTACTTTAGAAGTGATCTACCCATTATATATTATCAGTATAAAATGGAAGTGAATGGATCTCTACCTAGACACCCCCTCCCTCCTGGACACCCCCTACCTACTGAACACACCCCCTCCCTCCCCTCCTGGACACCCCACTCATGGACACCCCCTGGACACCCCTCCCTTTTGGAAACCCCCCACTCCTAGACACCCCCCTCCCTTTTGGACACCCCCACTCTTGGACACCCTCCCTCACTCCTAGACACCCCCCTCCTTCCTGGATACCCCCACACACCTAAAGACCCCCACCCACCTAGAGATCCCCCTACCTTCTGAAACCCCCTCCCTCTTGGACACATCCCTCCCCTCCGGGACCCCCCCCCCCCCCCCCACTCTTGGACACCCCCACCCACCCTCACACCTAGACACCCCCTACCTCCTGGACACCCCCTCCCTTCTGGACACACCCCCTCCATCCCCCCTAGACATCCCACTCATGGACACCACCCTCTATTTTGGACACCCCCCCCCCCACTCCTAGACACCCCCTAGACACCCCCCCCTAGGGACACCCCCTCCTTCCTGGACACCCCCACCCTCCCACCTAGAGACCCCCTCCCTTCTGGACACCACGTCCCTCTTAGACACCTCCCTCCCCTCCTGGACACCCTCCCCCCCACTCCTGGACACCCACTCCCTCCTGGAAACCCCCACCCACATATAAGGGAAACTAATTAGAAAATTGAAAATCCAACATATTGGTTCCCATCAAGATTTTAAGATGCTCGTACGTGGACTGAATGAATATGCATTGGTCTAATTCCACACTATCAACCATTATAGTCTGATGAATTATAGCCCCCTAAGCTTCAATTCTTTAAATCATTTGTATCATATGAAAGAGAAAATTTTGATTAATTATGAAAATGGAGGATTTTGGGTTAAAAATGGACTTGAGTAAGAAAGGGACACATAACTAATTAGAAATATCATATTAAGGGCATGACTTATTCAAAGTCATGTGATCACATGACCATAATAGGATCACGTGATCAATTGAACCTGGGAGATTTATGCGATTAAATGACCCTTGAAGCTTAATGTGATCACGTAAATAAGACAAGAATACATGAATCATGGTTCAAGTGAATTACCTTAATTGATTATGTGATTTTTTTGTGTGATTTTATCATGTGATGAGATCACACGATCAGTTCACATGAAGCATTCTTACAGAGGAGCTTATGTGACATGATCACATGAAGAGGCTTATGTGAAGTAGAGAAAAAACCTAAGATTTCTTGTAGAGCTATGAAATATTGAGTCATTAGAGGAATAGATTTACCATTACCTATGTGATTGAGAAGACACAGTTTCATTTATCCTCCTACAAAGGCATGTCACATGGACATAAATCTTCTAAAATAAACTAACCCTGGAAGGAATAATGAAAATCAATTCAATGTTTCATTATATAATTTTTTTTAAATAGGAATATTATATCATAACATTACCTTTACATATTTATAAATGGTTTATTTGTTCTAGATATAATCTAATAACAAAACTAATAATTCTTTGGGCACTTTACTACTTCTAGTTAACTACCACTTACCATAGCATTTGATTTGAACCTTCGATCTGATGTCCCCATGATGATCTCATCTGACACCATCTCTATGATATCATCATTCAACGTTCACTTTTCCTTCTCTTCATGCACCCATTTACCTAGTAAATGGGTGAAGGAAGACAAGGAAACGTGAATAATGAATGATGATATCATAGAGATGGTTTCGGATGAGAACAACATAGGGACACTAGATTGGAAGTTCTGATCAGATGTTACGCTAAGCGGTAGTTAACAAACAGTAGTGAAAAATCCTTAGTTTTGTTATTAAATTTGTGAGTGATACACAACTGATATTCTTCCAACAAACTAAATTAGTAGAAACAGTTGCATAAATGACCAAAATATAGAATATAAATGATCCATTTCATAATAGTTCAGGTATAGTGATTTTGGAAACATAGAAACATAAAGAACTAGTTCATAAGAGTCTCTCGTTAAGTAATGTTTTACTAGAAAGACAAATAATTTCTAAAAACATTCTTTATTACCTAAGAATATAAAACATAATAAAGGGTGATCATATATTCTCAATAAGTGTAAAAAAGGAGATATCAATGATCATATTAAGATAACATAAGTAGTAGGAATTCGCCTTTATCCTATTTGTGCACAATCTTCCATCAGGTATGTTGCCCACTCATTTCTAAACACATATATATCATCTTGTGAATGTAATTTTTTGTTACAGTCATGGTAGTACTGAAAAAATATAAATACAAAAAAGGTTTAATAAATATTTTAAATGAAATAATAATTATTTTCGAAAATACGTCTTCAAGGATTCTATTTTGTTAATGAAATACGATCTCTTTCATAAATTTACAAACATAATAACCACAGTCACTTCTATTTTTTTGTTTTTGACACTGTAGAAACATCGAGAAAACTAAATAATTTGTTTTTATATGTGTTTGGATAGTGCAATGTTATTATATATACCAGGATAATTTTCTATTTGTAGATATTATAAGTGTTCTTATCATTTGGCCCTGGATTCATTCCATGAAGTAGATGATATTGATACACTGCCCTATCATAACAGAATCCTCATTAAAAGATAATATAAATTATATGACTAGATGTTTGGTAATAAAATGTTCGATCTAGTGTATTACAAATTAACAAATGACATCATGTGTGGTTGGTTTGTTGCATATCCATGCATTGAATCCAGAAAATAAATCTTTGGAGTATCCAAGTTGACTGCAATCAGCATCCAATGTTGCCTTAAAACAAAAAAGGGATAAGTAATGAATGAAATGAAAATATAGTTGATATGATTAAATTTTAGATTTTTACCCCTGCATCATTGGTATTAAAAATAGTCTGTCATCAGTAATTTTTTTGTCAAATGATTTGAGTAGGGATGACATTATTGCAGCCTCTTTATCAGAATATATTTCCTCTTTTTAAGAGGTGATGTGAGGAATAACAAGTCCAAATTTTTATTCATGGTAAATACCTTCAATTTTTTTCATATATATTCCTATGAAAAATATGAAATTTATTTATTCATAATTATCATAGTATATCAGCTTTTGTAAAATCAAATAATCAAAACATACCTCATGTATACATTTATAACTGAGGCGCCTAGCCTTTCATACTTGAGTATTTTATTTACATTTTCAACACTAATGAAATCTGATTTTTCCTCTCCATACATATTTTTTTGAAAATCAATTGTCTGTGTATTACCATCTATCAACATTGTATCCAAATGAACCTGCAATGATATTAACTATAAATATTGAGCGGGCGGGGTGAAGGTGCTCTTAGTAGACTGCTTCAATCGGTTGGTTTGTCCTTGAGATAGTTTTGAGATGATATTTTATTTCACCCCCTTCTCTTTGTCATTTTTTAATAACATTAATCAGTCTAGACATTTTTTCATTAAATGTTAAAGGTTTAGCTTGAAAAATAAATTGGAAATGGATACCTACTTGTCGACATGTTTTTTCTACAAGAATTGACAGCCTTGCAATGAATGTTCCAATAGCTTGTTCAACTGTATCAATGTCTTCATCATAATTTATAATAGGTAGCTTGGCACTCAACTCATTATCTATGTTAATTGACACTCTGACATGATCTTTTGGAAGTTTTCTATTGTGTAGCATGTCATTCTATATATTGAACATCGTATCCCTCGTTACAAGGAAATAGGTGGGAGTTGGTAGATATAAATCACAGTCATTTTCACCATGTAAAATATTAGTATAGTAAAGGTATTAGTGTCTATGTGATTCACATTTTACAGAAAAAATTATTAAAACATTTTTTACACCATCTAAGTCATGTTTTTTAGGGGAACGACTTGCCTCAAAGCTGGTGGGGGTGGGGCGGGATCTTTACTCATGGGTTATTGTTGTTTTTTTTCTTCTATTTGCCTCTCCCCCATCAAAATTTATATCATCTATCTATTTTATTTTAATTCATCTTGAAAAATAGCTAATTTTTCTTGCATATTTTTCATTTCCTCAGTTTGATCCTCCTCTTGTTTTTGTTTCTGAAAAAATGTTCGGGGTGTTACCCCAAAAACCCACACCTCTGACGTGGCCATATTGTTCTAGCTTCTTCAAGGCCTCTGGAAGTATGTCTACATCTGGTGCAGGTGTTGTTGATT